>LPNX011086785.1:0-27146 GCA_001517045.1 Pseudotsuga menziesii | reverse complement strand
CAAGGTCTTAGGAAAAAGAGCTTCTTTCATTGTAATCCAAATGTAATAGAATACTGTCTTCCAATTTCGTTAATTTATCTTTATACTTTTTAATCTTTATCTTGCAGCGACTGTCCGTAGTTGCAGACTTTGTGCAAACTCTTTTTTTTTATACCTTCGAAGTGGACAATTGCGCTGCTGCTTTATTCTCACTATAATGATTTCACATTCTGTTTTAGTTGATTCAAGCTTTCTTTAGGCATGACTCATCTCCACTTTAATCTGTCTTTGGTGGAATACAAAGTCTGAAATCAGCTTTGTACCTTTGGAATTCAGCCACATGTTCTTGTGTTTCCTCAAAAAAAAAATCTTTCCACTTCTCAACCATAGCGTCTGCTTTACCAAGATTTTGTTGGAGTTCGTTTCTCCCTCGACACTTTGCTTCATTCTTCCACTGCAGAAATACTCAGAAACTCTTTCTGATGTAGTCCAGCTTGAAGTTGAATTAACCACAACAATCAATTCTGCAAATTAAATTAAAACAGAGCACATATCAACAACTGTAAGCATGTACACGGAATTTTAAGTACACAAAATAAATTTAATCATGCACAGCCAGCAATATTATTAATTTACCAATCCAAGATATTACATCCTCAAGGCCTTAGTGGGCTTCCTCTGCTGCTGAAAATTACTCTTCGGCTAACTTTTATTTCGTGCAAAAATACTTAAAAGAGAGCCTGCTGGTTTGAATCTCAGCCAGGCTTTACAATATTAATGGAATTCGAAATAAATAAATGAAACGACCTGGTTTTCTACTGCTCAGCTGTTTTACCAGGTTCTCTACCTTGATGTTCTTTCTCTCGTCCTCTCCTGCCTTTTTCGTTCTACTCTCCTCTCAGATTTTGTTCTTTGTCTCCTTCTTCTTCTTCTGTTTCTTGTTTCTTCTTGTCTCCTTCCTCTTCTGTTCCTTCTTGTCTCCTCCTCCTCCTTCCTCTTCCTCTTCTGTTTCTTTGTTTATTCTTATCTCCTTCCTTCTCTTCTCCACTGTTCCTATCTCTTTGTTATTCTTATCCAGTCAAAAACCCCTTTTGACGTGTGAGGGAATGAACACAGTTCTTCCCTCCATATTAAATGTCATTATCCCCACGTTATAATTCACTACTGCCTTTGTGAGTAATACTTTGCCAAGTGTTATTCTACATCTACCACAATCAATGAATTTAGATCTAATAAAAATAATTTGTACATTAATTTAATGACACTTGATGTTTGAATTAACAACTCAGTTATGCAATGATTGACCCCTCATGTTTGAATTAAGAACTCAGTTATGCGATGATTGACCCCCAAACTAAGTTGGACATTTGGATTATATGGGATAGATTAAACGGTGGCGATCTCGTCGACGTCGAACGATAATTGACCCCTTTTGAATTTCAGCGAGTTCATGAAAGGGATAATCAATGGTTGTGAAGCACGAGTGAGCCTTATGCATATCAGATTGGTTGGTGTCAAAGCCGTCCACCCCTCTATTGAGCATCATAAGGTATTACTTGGTATTACTTGTTAATAGTTTCAATGATGGAAACTTTGATTTTTTTTTTTTGTTATCACGTAAAAAACTTGTAACTTATTATTTTAAGATGAATCAAAGTTACAATATTTAAATGGTCATCACCAAAAAGAATAAAATCTAATCTAGTTGTACTAATCTAGTTATGTTGGATAAATCCAAAATTCCCAAGGTGCTTGGAAATAGTTCCAGCTACATAAGTTTTCCAAAATATCATATTAATCAGAACAACTCAAACATATGAACCTGTCATTGTGTAAAGATAACAAAAAATTGATTACAAACAACAAAATATGAACAATTATGTGAATCGTAATATAATTGTATAGTGTGTCTTCGAATGCAGATGTGATCGAAGAATTCTTCCACGAACAGGTAACCTTCAGCTAGTTGAAGTGCTTCTTTAGATAAACCATCAGCAGTCAAGTTATTTTCTTTAAACATATGTTGGATAGTGTAGTTGTGAAGACATAGGAGAAGTGACTTTTTTTTCATACACCAATGTGATATTTGAGCAATATGTAATTTACTTTTGTCCTCAATCCAATCTATAATAACTCGGGAATCACCAAAAAATTGTAATTGTAGGATGTCTGCTTGAACAACATACTTCAATAGACCCCAAAGAGTAATGAGTTCGACTCTTTGGTTGGTTCCCTTCCCATGCCCTAGCTTTAAGAGAACAAAATGAAAGTCTAAAGAATACAGGGCTATACCTCCCCCATAGACACCATTGTTTGAGGCCCCATCAAAAAAGGCCAAAACCCTGGATTTGTCGATTTCGAAATCAGGCACATATCATTGATGACATGTCTTTGATGTAACCTTATATTATAGAAAATGATTGATAGTTTTGGTTGCGACCTAGAAGGGAGATTGCGATATGTTTTCAAAAATCATGGAGTTTATGGCCTTCCAAGTGTACCAAATAGCAAATAAGGGAAGTGACATGAGAGCTGAGCGATAAGTTTTCTAGAACAACAATTTTTCCTCAATTGTACATTTGTTCCAAATAATTTATGTTTGAAGGTGGTTCATTATTTCAACCAAACATTTTGAAAAGGCCAACAGTCCCCAAATAGATGTTGTATGCTTTCTAAATTATCTTTGCACGTTAAGCATAACCCCGGACCTTGAAAAACTTCTTTTGCAGAGATTATCCCATGTGAGAGCCCGGTTCGTCAAAACAAGCCACATGAAACATTTATTTTTTAAAGGAAGATGCCAAGTCCACACCTTATACCACCAAAGTGATTCAGAATTTGAATAGAAATTTAGAATGGCAAGGTATGCAGAGTTCACAATTATCATACTAGACTTAAGGTCCATAGTCCAAGACAACCTATCCACCGAGTCGTTTAGGGATATCCCAGCATCTTTGCGCCCACAAATATAATCATGCCATTCCTGAGCAAGTGATCCATGTAATTATAATTGAGCCATAGAGAGCCAACCAAATATAGAATGTGGGTCATCACTAGAAATCTGAGACAACCAGAAGACGTCTTTTGAGGCGAGATGATTCAAAAGTGTTGAAGATAGCTTAAAGAAGTGTTCACCCCCCACATATGGGTCTCTACTGGTCTCTACCCTTGATGGAACCTTGATGTTAAATTGGCGATGTTGGAAATCTCGTTGCCACATCGTCTTTAGCTATCACATTCGTCGTCATGTTGTAACCTCTCTAATGTACCCTCGCCAACCCTCTTCATTTTTCACCGTAATTGAGTTAGTCCATCTCACCATATAAGATCTTGATCGATTTTTGATGGGTATTTTGTACTATTATGACATGATGGAATTCAAATCTCGAATAGTGGAATTTGTCAAGATGTTGAAGGGTGAGGCTAAGCTTCATGAAAATTGAGACATGCCTTTGTCACTTATGTTGCACAATGCATCTTTCACAAACGACTACAAGGTCTATTGGCATTTAACCTTTATAAATATGAAATGGGTGTTGTAGTTGGAGGCCCAAAAAACAATGATCGCTTCTCCGACGAGAGCAACGACTATGCACAATCTAAACACATTACATCAATGCTCCAATGGTTGGCTCCCTTGCTTAATTGGCACAATACAATTCCTCATTTTAGCAGTAGCATGTAGCCTTTCTAGGATATCCTTGAGCAGATGTAGGGAAGCACATGTCTATTTTTGTTTTTCTACTAGTACAAAACTAGATGTTGTTGGGATTATGGTGGATCACAGATAGTTTTCTAAACAATTTGTATTGTAATAGTATATCAATGCCTATGAAATTATATTAGTTTTATGTTTAGAAATCACATATGTTGTTCTAGGCTTTGGTTGAGAGGTAAAGTGATTCTCATAACTTACTAAATTTGAAACTTTGAAGGTGCATGATGCATGACTAAAATGATCATGAATCAAGTTAGGCAAGTAAATATCCTATCTTTTCACAATATGGTCATGTGCTTGGGTTAGGGTAGGGTTAATTATATTTTATGTTCGTGAGTCACATATAGCCTTTAACAAAAATGCAAAAGAAATGTGATGACATGGATGTACAAGGAACGGATCTTCCTCGATATTTTTGTATACTGACACTATTTTCATGTACTTTTTGTGTTGGATTGGATATTTTTGTATACTAACACTACTTTCACGTACTTTCTATGTTGGATTGGTGTCACAAACCCGTAAATTCCGTAAAAAATTTGTTTTACAATTTATTATTCAATCTTGGCGCAACATGAATCTGTTGGTCATAGCATGTTCACATTTGTCATGACATACTATTTATTTGATTGCAAGGATATGTTTTAACTAGACTTGTTAATGTTTAATGACAAGGTGTGTCTTCCATTGTATGCATTTATAATGATGGATTGGTTGCAGCCTCGCCAAGGTGATGTTTAAGTCATTGAGCTTATTATTGTAAAGGTTTGGTTACTTAGGACATAAGCCTAAACCTAAGGCTTAGATGTCCTAGCTACAATTATTAGTTTAAATTTGTGTTAAACCCACCCCTCGTATGAGTTCTCTTTGTCAAAGGTGGTTGCATAAATGTTTATTGGCTTGATGGTAGTTTGTTAAATGACGTTGAAAGCTTTGTAACAACCCTAAGATTTAGACTATGGTTTAATGTCCTACCCCGCGGGCTTTACCAACTATGAGGGTGATTGCTTATATTATAAAGTTTGATATATAAATGTTGGATAAGATATAAGTGAATTCCAATTCCAAGGGTTTAAGTGGCTTGTATTAAATTTTATGTCATAGCCCTCGTTGTGAGTTGATAACGCCCACGCACATTTAATGGCACGACTAATTGCAAGTATTGTGGCAAGAGGTTTGATCTAGACCCTCCATTTGTCACTGATTTGGTTCAAGGGTTTTAATAGGGCTTTTAATATGGCATTAAACTGTCGTGAGGGTTTTCGATGCATTCATTTCATCTTGTCTATTTTTTATGTTAATGGGGTTTGATGCTTAGCCGCTCCATGGCTGTGTTGCACTAGTCTTGCCCTTCATGGTCTATTATGTGTGTGTTTAGTTCTGGTCCATAGTTTTTTAGTTTGTTTGGCGGATATTAGTGGTTAATGGAAAACTATGGCCACCATTACAACCTTGGCCTTTCTCGGCTCGTCGTGTGGTTAAAAAGGATGCCCAATCGCTTTCCTTCGATTCTAGTAGAGGCTTTGCAACCTGCAAGGTTTTAAAAATAGGTAAGGAAGAAAAATACTTCCATATTTACTCTGAAATTTAATTTTTAAGGGTTTCTTAGTTGGATACAGAGTTGACTTAAATGCTTCTTGTTGTGCAGGCAGAGGAGGAAGAAGGGAAGCCAGGAGGAGCCGACACTTGGCCCTCTACGTGTATATTAAAGGTAAGTTTGTTTCTATGTCTACGATATTTATAAGAATTACATTTCAATTATATAGTGGGGTTTTAAAATAAATTTGTAATCCCATATGCAGATGAATTCAGGCTGCCATTGAAGCTTGGGATGAGCTTAACTTCATCCTTATGGCGCAACCTTCGCTTTGCAAGGTAATGGTTTACGAAATGAATTTTCTTTTTCTTTACACAGGTTACAGTATATAATGCACATTTTTAACAATACACAAATGTGAAATGCAGATTGCTAAAGCACGAACATGTGAGAGCGACGATAGGGTCACCTCCTCTCGAGCTCCATCCTTCTTTGTCCAGAGGTGAGGGATTCACTCATACTCTGTTAATAGGAAAAACATGTTTAAAAAATAGATTATCCTAGATTTATTAATGCTCGTAGGTCCATGCACATGTGAAAACCAGCACGATGTGGCTTGTGGACTGTACACATGATTCAAGAATAAATCACAAGGTATGACTCTATTTGGGTTCGTGGTTAAACTGGTTTCCCAATTGCTTTGGTTCATGAATCTATGGAAGATAGGGCTTTATAGCCACTTAAAAAATTCTTAAGATAAGCTTTTGTTTTATATCCATAACCCTTGTTGGGTCTATACAGAGATGCACTGGTTACTCAGGAGGGCTTCACGGCCTCTAGTACTTGGGGTTTGCTAAAATAATGTAATATCCCGATTTTGACCTTATTGCATTAAAATTATAAATGATGTAAATATCGTTATTAAATCATTGTGAGGAGCTCAAGGCCAAGGCCCCACCATTGATTTAGAATTTTAGGTATCGACAATTCAAATCGATGCCTATGGTTATTATGCTTGCCATGCACAATATAAATTGAGACATAATGTGAATATGCAATTTAATAAAATACCCACAACTAGCTATGCAATGCAACAAGATATGGGGGCATGATTTTCACAAGGAATAGGGAGAGAAATTATGCAAACCCTTGAGCCAATAGTGCTAAGACAAATGTCAATGAGAGAACACATAAACCCTCAACTACCCATTTCGACTTATGCACCCAATCATTTAATTCTTCCAAGATTTGGTTGAGGCAATTAATGCATTGGGAATGGAGAGGTATGGCAACCAATTTTGTGTATGGGTAAGCCATGAATTCTAAAAAATCATATTTTTTCTTATGGGGCAAGAAAACACCCACAAATGTGTGCCCAATCCATTCCTCACCCATAATTTTCAGTTCCTCGCGCAACCGGAGCTAGTTGGGGCATTTTCTTCACGTTTTTCTGCATTTTCCTTCATTTTTCCATGGCTGGAAATCCATTTTTGTGTTGCACAAAGGATGGGAAGAAGAGATTCACAATTTGGGTGTTTATAGAGGTCATTTATGCCCCTGTAGGGCCCATAAACATTTTTGAAATCGAATTTGCTCTCCCGAGGTTGACTCCCCATCTACCATTTTGTTTTTGGTTCCCATGACTTCTGAGACTAATGGGAACCCCATCTTGGGCATCCCACAACCAAAACATTTTTCTTCATACCCAGTGCTTGTGTTTTGTTATTATGTGCATCCTTGTTTTGGGTTGAATTGTAAGGAAGAATTAGGAGTGGAAGAGGACCAGAATTGGCTTGATAAACATAGTGAAGAGAGGAACCTCACAAAGATCAAAAGGGGTTGGCTACTCTTATATGCACACCTTGGAGAACACTAGAATGGAAGGTATGGCCTGATGGATTGTGTAGCAGTGAAGGGAACACTTTCTTGTTTCAGGTGTGTAGGTATTGTGGGGACCAAGCTAGATAGATCTTGTAGAGGAATCCATAGCTCTGTGGTTGAAATCACTAGCTTAGAAATTATTCCTCTCCACTACCCTAATAGCCTGATAAACCCAATTGTGGATTAGCTTGTCTAAACCTTGGTGTGAATTTGGCTATGTGTGAGTCTGTTGTTCCCTTTTTCCTTGTAGAAATCA
Source organism: Pseudotsuga menziesii (assembly GCA_001517045.1). Lineage (NCBI taxonomy): Eukaryota > Viridiplantae > Streptophyta > Pinopsida > Pinales > Pinaceae > Pseudotsuga > Pseudotsuga menziesii. Next base: position 19,775 of record LPNX011086785.1, on the reverse strand, counting down.
TGCCTAGCTCGGGGGTGGAAGTTGTGTTGAGAGATTGATGAGCAAAACTGGCCTAAGGTTGGGTGGAACGTTGCAGTGACATAGCTAGTTGCTCAGGGCAGCACATTTCTAAGATAATTACTCTCCTGTATTAATTCTGAAATGTATTTGTTTTAAGAATTATTATCAATGCATTGAATGCTTGCTAGAGGTTCAAGTAGAGATTTACTTCCGCTGTATTTTCCTACATTATACATCTTCATATGTCTTTTACTTCCAATACATTTTGCTTATGTTCATGGGGCTGGATGCCCGATTATAGCATCGCGTCTGTTGGTCACTCTATATGCAAGTTAATTAAAGCCAACATACAAAATGTTCAATATAAATTATCAACCCAAGAAAGTCTTTTTATTGCAAAGATAATTTTACACTGTCTGTGCTTAAACATTAAGTAGCTGATACTGTTGAATAAACTATCCTACCTTCCTGCTCAACCCAACTCTTCCCATGATTAACGTAATCTAGTTTACCTTCTTAAGAATGCAGAATCATGAATAGCTTCTTACAACCTTGATTTAGAAATAAAAGATTCAAAAAATAAACATCTAGATTTACTTTTGCTGAAAGTTAAATCCTAAATTACCAAGCCATCTGAAGATCCATTATAACTATCCCAATCCAACTTAATTTAGAAATCAGAAATGCAGAAATTGAACTCAACAATTATAATTGTGAATGGACTGAATTAGTGAAACTCAAGAAAGACAATAATTGAAAGAAACTTGGGATGAGCTCAGTTGTTACAGCTACCACACAAGTGCATAAGGAAAATTAGTCTACACAGTCAACTATCACACCACTCTGTTGCAGCTTACAAGAAATGTGATTACTGATCAATTGAGGAAACACACCATAAATCATTACTGTTGCAACTGTTATAAAATAATACATCTACTGTAACATCCACACCACACGACAGGGAAGATAAATACCTAATTAACTCGGAGATCTCTATAGGAAGGCAGGCACAGCCTTCAAACAGAGACATCGAAAACTACCACAAGTTAAAACACAAAAATCAAAAGAATCTTGCTCCTTGTATTAGATGATGGAATGAAAGTACAGTCTTTGTCGCAGCTTATACAATATGATAAATTATTTTCCAACCCTTGGCTCTGGATACTCCCTAATATTTATACATTAATTTTCATATCTTCTATCCACTAATATTGGGAAGCCATGAAGATCTACGATCTTCAGGCTGCCTTATTACAATGCGTTGTTACAGCTGTGGCGAAACCAAAGCAAAGAATATAGGAAGTTTGTTGCATGAGATGATAATGAAATAACAGAACCAAATAAAGAATTACTCCGTCGGTTGCAGCTACCCTTGAATAATGGCGCGCTGCTGAACCGAGTCTGTAGCAGCCTTGGCTGTTGCAACTTGCGTAGGATGAGGATCTTTGATTGCCTTTCACCTGCAAAGATAGAGTATGTGTGCACAACTAGCAATAGACATTCCTTTATTCTAGAATCAGCTTGACCTGATGCACCTGTATCTTTCACACTTTGAACAATCTTCATAAAATCCAACTTATTAGCATAATTCAAGAGGTAAAGCCCTGTTTATTACAATCATAAGTATTAATAAGATAAAACAATAAGTAATCATACTTATAAGGAATCAGGGCTCCAATGAAGGAAAAACATCTTTTAGGTGCATGAAAATAGGGTAAGATAAGGCAAAAAGAGTACATCAAGTGTGGTAAAAAAGGGATCATTTATGGGCCCAACGTCTCCCCCCAACTGTCCTATTTCATGTCCCTATGCAACAATCTCCATTAGTTCGAATCTGAATCTGGCCTTGTACTCTGTTCATGGAGAGAAGAAAAGTTATAAGGGAGCCCAGGTGATCCCTGTGTTTCTAGAAATCCATTGTAGGCAACCCAATATCTCCAACACTGCTCTTCTTCTGCCTTTGTCAAAAAGAAATCTTCCCTGTATGGTTTTGCTGGCCACCATATAAGAGGAAATTTGAACTTGAGTCCCAACCAATTAACTCCACACCTCCTTATACAACCCACATATCCTTCGACCCTTGAAAGAGAATGTTTAAATTTCCTGAAACAGAAAGGGTCCCTATTCTGCAGTGATAAAGGGGCAGCCTACCATCTATGCTTATTTCCTTCCAAAGTTGATTATTGTTGCATGGTAATTTGGCCAACGCACTTGGAGATGACCCTTTCTTGAAGTTCAACTATATGTTGGGTCTTGATGGAAGATGTAAGCCTTTGTCGCTGCAGAGCAAGGAGAAGGCGAGGGGATTGAGGCTCACTTTGAACCCAAAGATTAGTGCTGGCCTCATTGTGAGAGTAGGGCTGGAAAGATCTTTTCGACTGCACGAGATTGTTGACAAAGGAGGCAAAGGCTCTCAGCTGAACATCTCCAAGGTAAGGGGAAAGGTTCGAATGGTGGTCCAAGGGACAAGCCATTTCATGTAGGTAAATTTCACATAACAGGTTCTACTCAACGAAATTACTTTCCATAAAAGTTTCCAGAAACTGGGTTGAGGTTTCCATTTCATAAGGTCTCCCCTCCTTTACTGCTTTCAATTTAAACCAAATAATTTGTTCAAACAAAAATACAGGGTACAAAGGAGATGGCGCTCTGGTGCTTAACAATTCTTGGGAAAGAGTATAAAGTTGGTCCTTCTCCACCTGCATAGATTTGAACTTTTTCAGCTCCTTCAATTCTTTCTGTATCTCTTCCCATCGTAATTTCTGGAACATTAACTCTTCTGCCCATTTCTCCCTCAATTCTCTGATAGTCTTTTCGTTATCAACGAGGGGGATCATTCCTTCTTGATACTTATCCACCTGCCTCTTCCATTTCTTCACTTCCACTTTTAACAGTGAGAGTTCTTTGATCATCCCCTAGATTCTTTCATCTCCTGCATTTTCCTCATCATCAGAGTCCAGATTGACAAAGTTCTAGGAAAATTGAGTGCATACCTTGCCATCCGATGTTTCAACTTAAAAATTCTGCACTGTGAGTGTAATTGTTTCTTCTATCAAGGTTTCAACAGTCTCTTCCTGCATAGGCACTTGTGCATCCACTCTTGGGGATGTTGGTTCTTGTTTAACAACATCTTCTTTTTAAAGCTCCCCTCCTTCAGCTCTAACCTATATGGGTACTTCTTCCATTAATTTTGAGCATGTTGGTTCTTGTGTAATGACATCCTTTTCTTGAAATTATCCTTTAGTAGCTTCAATATTCAATTGTGAAGAGGTTGGTTCTTGTGTGACAACTTCTTCCTGAACTTCAATTTCCACATATGCTTGAGTCTCAGCTACAGCTACTTGGATTTCAGCCATGGATTTGACAGGGGGTTGCAAGACTACTGGTTGTTGTGTATCAGCGTCCTGTCCCCCCATTTCTTCATGCTGCTGGAATTGCTCTTGATTTGCTTCCATATATCCCGAAAGATAAGATTGTTCCCCAAATATCTCGATGCCCCTTGATGACTGTGACTGCATCTGTTCATCTTCTCCCAACTCCACATCAAGGATTAACTCCACCTTAGGATCCGTTGTTCTTGGTTAAGATGGGGCTTTAACAAGGATTTATGAGGATGTTGGTTCTTGTGTAGCAACATCCTGATTGACTTCATCTTCCTATTGCTGGGGCTCCTCCACTAACTCTGTATTCTGAGATGGTTCTAGTGTCACAGTAAAAAATTCTAAGTTTTGATTAGGAATTACCTCAATCTTAGGTTCAATTGCTTCTTTTTGAATGATGGATTCAACAAAAATTTATGAAGGTGTTGGTTCTTGTGTGACAACACTCTGATTGGATTCAATATTCCCCTTATTAGGTTGATCCATCAATTATGATGAATGAGTCTGTAATTGCTCAACTTCTTCCAATTCTATATCAAGGATCAACCCTACTTCTGGTTCATCTTCTTTCCTTAATTCCGCCTCATGTGCTTCTTATCCTTCTTTAGTTGCTGGTGCAGGTTTATGAGTCTCAAATCCACACACTATGACTGTATAACCCGATTGACTAAAAATTTCCCACATGTAGGGCATACTACTTTCTCCACTTCTTCATCCTCCTTAGCAGGAGATGATCCTTCTAGCTGGTCTGCAGCTTCTACCAGTGTGTGCAACCTTCTATATACCTGTTTCTTACATACCTCCTTCCAATTATCCAATTCTTTCCGAAGAAATTGCACTTCTTCCTTCAGTAACCCATTTTCATACAAAATCCCCTCAAGTTGAGGTTCTTCTTCAACATGCTCCTATGGAGCATTGTTTGTCCTTGGTCTCAAAATGGGAAATTCAATGTTTGTCTCAATATCTGCCCATTTTTCTCGCACTACTTCAGCTACTGTGACTGACCACGTTCTCCTTCTCCTCACTGGTAAAGATGCTTGTGTTTCTTCTCTTAACCTTCTTCTCTTCCTTCGAGGTACAAGGGTTTCCAACCCTGTAGTAGATGTAGAGGGAATATTTCATGTTTCAACCTCCTCTCTTTCCTCTACCATTGTTGTTTCTTCTTCTATTAAATTTCCCCTCCATTCGATGGTGAGGACCTCTGTATTCTCTTCTGTAACCACAACTCCCATAGCTTCAACTGCTGGAGCTCCCAAATTCTCTATCTCTTCTATAGGATTTGCTACTGCAACATCTTCTGCCGATTCTTCTTCTTCTTTTGATTCTGTCTTATCTCCCCCCCCAACGAAATTGGAGGGGCTCCGGTCCTCCTGCTCTTCCACCAATTGGACATTCAACAAGAGTGTAGGTGCCCTTACTTCTCTCATCGGAATCTCAGGCAAAGGTATAGGTGCCCTTACTTCTAAGATGGGAATCTCATGCAAAGGTATAGGTCCTTGGGCTATGTAAGGTTGGCCGATAAATTGCTCCCATGTTTGATTTCTTTGAGCTAGGGCCGTTAAGATTAAAATTTTAATGAGGCCATGATGGGTAAGGGAAGAATATGGATGCTTAGCTGCTCTGACAAAGCTTGACATGTGATGCAGGTATAGAAAAAATGGAACATTAAGTAGATTTCTGTGGCGTAAATGAGACAGTAGTGGGAACTCAGAATAATAGACAGTCTGGTACCTACCTTCGCAAGTAATATACTTCTTGAGGAAGACGACCACTTGGTCCCATGAGCGAGGAAATGACTGTAATTCTATCCCCCATCCTGATGGAAGCAATTGTTCACCTGCCACCAAAAAGCCTTGTACTGCGACGGCATTAGGAGTTCTTCTTCCAAACCAAGCTCTTCCTACCTGCGGGAGCCCGGTAACCTCAGCTACAATCGCCTCAGAAACTTCTATCCGTAAACCTCTAACCTCTGAGTAGGTTTCTGTAAGGTTTAAGGCAAATTGTAGAGCAGTCTCACAATGAAAACCATTAAGACGTTGGAAAAACTCAGTCCAGTCCGCAGCTTCAAAGATAGCGAAAATTTCAGCATTCTTTCGTAGTGCCTGCGTGTTTGGAGGTTCATGTCGGGTTGGGCTACCCATCTTATCTTTCTTTCTAAATTCTAGTATCAACAATGAGACAGCTGTGGGAACTCAAAATAATAGACAGTTTGGTACCTACCTTCACAGGTGATATACTTCTTGAGGAAGACAGCCACTTGGTCCCACGAGCGAGGCAATGACTGTAATTCTATCCCCCATCCTGATGGACGCAATTGTTCACCTGCCACCAAAAAGTCTTGTACTGCGGCGGCATTGGGATTTCTTCTTCCAAACCAAGCTCTTCCTACCTGCGGGAGCCCGATAACCTCAGCTACAATCGCCTCAGAAAATTCTATCCAAAAACCTCTAACCTCTGAGTAGGTTTCTGTAAGGTTTAAGGAAAATTGTAGAGTAGTCTCATGATTAAAACCATTAAGATGTTGGAAAAGCTTAGTCCAGTCCGCAGCTTCAAAGATAGCGAAAATTTCAGCATTCTTTCGTAGTGCCTGCGTGTTTGGAGGTTCATGCCGGGTTGGGATACCCATCTTATATTTCTTTCTAAATTCTAGTATCAGCTTAGCAAATTGCAATATCCAACAATGGAGATTTCAGCGTAGGACATGCACGAACAACGGAGGTTGAAGTTGGCAAATTTGGAAAGTTTAGCATAGAATCATTGGTGAGATTTTTCCCCAAATTAGGAAAGGGTGGTAGTTGTGAAATAAATTTTAGTAACCATTAGATTGTGGGAATGGATAGTTAACTAAGTACGAGTGTAACGATAGATACAAAAATCTAGGTATGATTAACTCTGTCAAATCTCCTTAATGCTTAATCATGTAAATAACCAGAATCGTTGTTCAACTCTCTATAATCCACGCAGACTCTCCATTTACCATTCTTCTGGGGTACTATCACAAGTGGAGACACCCACTCACTGTCTGAGATGGGGTATATAAACCTTGCTTCCAAGAGTTTTTGAATTTCTTCCTTCACTATGTCCCTATGATTGGGGTTCATCCTTCCTTGAGGCTGGCACACAGGCCGGTAGTCACTTTTGATATAAATGTGGTGGGTGCACATATTAGAAGGGATACCCTTCATGTCTGTGTACTCCCAGGAGAATGCGCCCTTATGTTTTTCTAAGAGAGTGATTAGGCGTTCCTGTTCATCCAAAGCAAGATTAGGATTGATATTCAAGGTTTTCCCTGTCTCTATCTCGACTGGAACACTTTTCAAACTTTTCAACACTAGAACTATGTGAGTATCACTGACTAATGTCTCCTTTGTGAGATTTTCTTGTTCTTCTTCACCCAGAGTACTATTCAGGATGCGATAAATTTTTTTATTGACAGAAGTGGGTTCATTGATAAAATAATTGATGGCATCGTCCTCTGTTTCATCTTTGAAATTCAAGGCCTTCCCTATCATTAACAATGGATGAACGCCCTCCTCTTCCTTTAGCTCCATCCATAATGGAGTTTCAGCTTCTAGACTCGACCGAGCTGGTGGATAGAGCGTAAGGTTCTTTATCTTGGTCCCATCTGATATGGTCATAGACCCAGACCGACAGCTGATGCAAGCATCAGTTGTAGCTAACCATGGCCTTCCCTGTTATATTTTTATCATTTAAGCAAGCATTATCTTAGGATCTTTAACTGAGAGAATAACAAGCACAACAATCAAACATAAGAGAAAATGAACACAAAGTTTTTCTTTGAGGAAACCATAAAGGAGAAAACCCCGTAACTTCCTCAGAGATAGAATCAGCACCAAAAGCAAAACCCCAAAAACAGTAAGATGATCTCCTGACAGCAGTAGTCTCTCTCTCTCTTGTCCTATCAACTTCTTCTCTCTTAGTTATGTGCTACAACTGAGTGCGAAAGAATGTATGATAAATAGAGAAGCTCCCTCTCTATTTATACTAATTCCCGACTTGATAATAATTCACTAGGGCCGACTTCTCTAGGAGAGTCTAATAACCCTAGGGCCCCACAACTGCGGGGACTTTAACCCTTGATCAATAGGAGGGTTACCCACAATGACTTTACATGACTTTTTTACATTATTGAATCTCCCGATAGGAACATCGGGGCATGACATGACTCAAGTACATTACAGACGCTTCTTGGAATAAACATCGGGATACAATACATAAGATATACAAGTGAATACATTCTGAAGTTACAAATACATCAACACTCCCTCTTAACTAGGAAGGTATTCTCTCGACACAATTTATCAGCACAAGTCTTCTTCTCTGTATCATCTGGATCATCATCGAGTTCTCGTCATCTTCATCTGGATCTGGATCATCACTGGATCTGAATCATCACTCGATTTGGATCATCTCTATCTCATCATCACTGGTGCTATCTCTTGATTCTTCTCGTCACAGGAAGTTCTACAGAGCCAACCCTTTTTCATGTTGGTTGTAGGCCTAGCCTTCATGTAGGTCTTTATCGTCTTCATCACTTATATCTGACCATGGAATGAACCATGTCAGAAAGGCCTGCCAAGCACTTACATCTGACCATGGGAGGAACATATCCAAGAACCATGTCAGAAAGGCACACCCAGCACTCACTTCCAACCTCATCTTGTCAAAAAGGTTCTGCACTTACATATGACCATGTGTAAACACATCACGCCAGAATGGCTCTGCACTTACATCTGATCATGTGTAAACACATCGCGCCAGAATGGCTCTGCACTTACATCTGACCATGTGTAAACGCATCGCGCCAGAATGGCTCTGCACTTACATCTGACCATGTGTAAACACATCGCGCCAGAATGGCTTTGCACTTACATCCGACCATGTGAGAACACATCGCATTGGAATGGCTCTCAGTCCCAGACTGAGTATTCCTGGTAACTGACCAGGTACCTCCATTCTCCCAGAGAATGGCATTCAACGCTTATATCTGATCATGTGGGAACACATCCCACAGTCACCTTAGAATGGCTCAGCACTCACATCTTCCATGGAAGGAACCAATCCTCTCACCATGACAGAATGGCTCAACCCTTACATCTGACCATGGAAGGAACCAATCCTCTCACCATGTCAGAATGGCTCACAGACTCATCACTTCCCCTTGGAGGGAACCTCGATCTAGAGAACACCAAGTTTCTCCCTAAAGTATTCAAACTTCACTCTGGCCAATGGCTTAGTCAACACATCAGCTATTTGTTCATCCGTTGCAACATACTAGAGCTTCACTACTCCTCTCTACACCATATTCCTGATATAGTGATATTTGATCTTGATATGCTTCGACTTGTCATGGAACACCGGGTTCTCAGACAACTTCACTCAACTCTGGTTGTTGCAATATATACAAGTAGCATCCAACTGGAGATCAAATAAATCAGATAGTAGCTTCCTCAGCTATACTGCCTCGCAACTAGCTGAACAAGCTGCAACATACTTTGCTTCGGCTGTACTCAGTGCCACAGAAGATTGCTTCCTGCTAAACTAGGAGATCACACCTGATCCCATACTGAAGCAACATCCTGAAGTGCTCTTTCTATCAATGGCACTGCCTGCCCAATATGAATCAACATAACCTTCCAGGTTAATCTTCTGATTCGCCTTGTACTTGAGCCCATAATCAAATGTACCCTTTAGGTACCTCAGAATATGCTTTGCAGCAATTAAATGAACATGTCTTGGATTTGCCAGGAACTAGCTCAAGGTGTTCATAGCAAAGCAAATACTTGGTCTTGTATTCGTCAGGTACATCAAGGACCTAATCATCTGATGATACATTGTGGCATCAACCGCTTCTGATGAGGCATCACTCAATAGCTTTAGATTCGATGCCATAGGTGTGGTCATGGATTTGCAATCCATCATCCCAAATCTCTTTAGGATCTCTACCGCATACTTCCCTTGTCCCAGGGAAATTCCATCTGCATTCTGCCACACCTCCATGCCTAGAAAATAGTGCATCATACCCAAGTCCTTCATTTTGAACTCGGCAGTAAGCTTCCTCTTCGTATCAGCAATCAACCCATCCATACATGTTACAAACAGATCATCTACATACAGTAGGAGTATCACTGGGTTACCATCTTCAACCTTGTAGTAAAGGTTGGGATCTGCTTTACTCTTGGTAAAGCCCAAACTGGATAGGAAGCTATCAATTCTACCATACCATGTCCTGGGTGCCTGTTTCAAACCGTACAAGGCTTTCTTCAATTTACACACATGAGTCTCCCTGTCACATGTCTCAAAACCGAGTGGCTCCTCCACATACTTCCTCTTCCACTACACCATTCAAGAAGGTAGTCTTGACATCCATCTGGTGTATCTTCCATTTCATTACTATAGCCAGAGCAAGTACTGATATGATGGAAGTGTATCTGGCTACAGGTGCAAAAGTTTCTTCATCATCTATTCCTTCTTTTTTGGAGAAGCCACTATCCACGAATCTTGCTTTATTTTTTTCTATGCTGCTATCTGCAGCATGCTTGATCTTGTAGATCCATTTGGAAGTTACAACAGACTTCCCTTCTGGTCTTGGAATAACATCCCAAACATCATTCTACATGATCGATTGGTACTCTTCGATCATAACATCCTTCCATTATTTTTCTTTATGCCGCTTCTTCATAGTTGGAAGGTTCTTTATCGATGAAGTCACATAATAAGGCTACATAACCGGAGCATGACCTGGTTCTTTTCCTTTCTCTGTGATTTTCTTGTGGATTCCCATATCTATCTGCACCTTGGATAGATTCTCGTACCCAAGCAGGTTTCCTCTTGTGAGGATTCTTCTCCTAAGGTGGATCTACATATTCTTGAGGTTCTTATAATTTTTTATCTTCATCTCGAATTTCTTTGTTCATGGTTGTGTCGTGAATTCTGGGTACTTCTGTTTCTTCAGTTTCTTCAGTAGGTCTCTTTCTAGATTTGTTGTAAGCCGAGTCTTTGTCAAATGTTACATCCCTGTTGATGTCGATCTTCTTGAATCTTGGGAAGTATATTCTGTATGCCTTCGAGCTTTCAGAGTATCCAACAAATATACCCTTCCTTCCTGAAGGATCTAACTTTGTCCTCTTTTCTTTCGGAATATGTATATACACTGGACAACCGAATATTCTCAGGTGGTTGACTTCTGGTTTCTTTTCGAAAAAGACTTCTTCAGGTGTCTTGTTCTTGAGTACTGTGTGTGGAGTACGGTTCTGTACATACACCGTAGTTCTGGCAGCTTCTGCCCATAGATGCATGGCAAGATCTTGATCATGAAGCATGGCCCTTGCAGCTTCCATGATCGTTCTATTCTTCCTTTCTACAACCCCATTTTGTTGTGGATTATATGGACTGGTTAACTCCCTCTTAATCCCTGAATCTTTGCATAATTATTTGAATTCATTTGATGTGAATTCTCCACCATTATCTTATCGAAAGGTCTTGATCTTATTTTTTGTGTGGTTCTCGATCAAGGCTTTGAATTCCTTGAACTTGCTGAATACTTCATCTTTGTTCTTTAAGAAGTATATCCATGTCTTCCTAGAAAAATCATCAATAAAAGAAACGTAGTATACATACTTGCTTAATGAACTGGATGACATCGGACCGCATACATTGGAGTGAATGATTTCCAAGACTCCTTTTTCTTTGCTCTCGCTACTTGGAAATGTCTTCTTTGTGTTCTTTCCCTTCTCACATCCTTTGCAGACACCGTCATGTTTTGTCTGAATTTTTGGAAGTCCTTCAACAACATTGCTTGCAAGTGGTAGTGCCCTGTAGTGCACATGTGCAAGCCTTCTATGCCAAAGTTCATTTGGCTCTATTGATTCATGGACCAAATCTTGTTTTGGTTGGCCCTTCAATTTGTATAGACCTCGTTCTTGTTCCCCAATCACTACTGCATCATCAATAGTCTTTCCCTTTGGCCACATGAGAACTTGGCCATCTACAAATGCAACCCTCGTGCCTTTTGCATCTAATGCAGATATGGAGAGGAGTTTCTTCTTTAGTCTTGGTACAAATAATGCATCCTTCATCTTTATAGACTTTCAAGAATCTAGCTTATAGGAGGATTCCCCACTACCTTTTATTGGATACTGGTAGTCATATCCTAGTTTCACCTTGTGGGTTGATTCATGTTCTGATAGTTTCACAAAGGATTCTTTGAATCTTGTCATATGTTTGGAAGCCCCATTGTTTATAAGCCAATCATTGCTTCCGTGTGTGATGTTTCCCGTGAGAGAGGAAATTAAAACATATTCTTCATCACTTGAAGAATCATCACTGTCTTGTCTAATTCTCTTCTTGGAAGGCTCATAATCTTCTGCAGCATGAGCATGATGTCTTTTCTTGTTTCCCTTCTTCTTGAAAGATCTATCTTTGTTTCTAGGACAATCTCTTGCAAAGTGTCCTCTTTCATCACATGTATAGCAAATGAACTTAGACATATCTTTAGACTTTCTAAAGTTACTCTTCTAGTGAGAGTGCTTACCTCTATGATGGCTTGTTCTGGTTTTCTTGGATCGTATTGTGAGAGCTTGATCTTCACTTCCCATCTTTTCTTCTTGTGCTAATATTCGAGCTTCTTCTTGTGAGCATTCCTCCCACAGTCTGCTAAACTTTACTAGCTTCTTTCTGGCACAGATCCCTTGAATGAAAGAGTCCCAAGCCCTAGGGAGACCATTCAAGGTGGTCATCACAATTTCTACATTCTCTACTTCTTCATCCAACTGTTCCTTGATCTGAAAGAAACTTGTAAAGTAATACTAGATAGTCTCCGCATTTTGGATCTTTACATTCTTCAATTGGTTTCTCAGAGTCATCTTCTGGTTTATGTTCTTTCCTTCAAATAGTTTGGTTAGGGAATCAAACATAGCTTTAGGTGTCTTTAGGGAGGACACCTGTGGTATGAGGTGATCCTTGATTGAATCAACAATAATTCTCTTAGCCATGTCCATTTCTTCTTATGTAAGGCCTTAGCCTCATCTCCCTCTAGAACTGGAACCTCCTCATTAATGTAGGAGTTCAACTCATTTTCTTCCACGACCAAGGAGATCCTATACTTCCAGGCTCGGAAGTTATCAGCTCCCTCAAGCTTTTCACCAAGCTTGGTATGATGAGACATCTTAACTGAGAACCTAAAATGTAAATACAAAAGATTTAGATCTTACCAGGTTAAGATGTCGGATCTGGATCCTGCACTGAATTTCTGCAAAGCTGGTTCAGGAGCAGATTAGGGTTTGACTTTTTGGGAGTTCTTTCCAACCAAAAAATTTGATCTTGATCTCTAAACTTCAATTTTGGGGAGGAGATCAATCGAGGCCTGGGCTCACTCAAAAATTCCACTTCTATGGGAAGCCCTAATTTCTGACAGCAGTGTCGGGGTAAAAAACTGAAAATGCTTAGAATCAGATTCTACTTCAACAGAAAGATGCGCCCTGGAGAAGAGAGTCAATCCAACCTTCTTTTGCTGAAAATCTGTGGAGAGAGATCCAAAAGGTAGGAAGCCCTAGTTTCCATAGTTGCACAATGTCTTCTTCTCAGGTTAGCTCTAATACCATGTTAGATTTTTATCATTTAAGCTAGCATTATCTTAGGATCTTTAACTGAGATAATAACAAGCACAACAATCAAACATAAGAGACAATGAACACAAAGTTTTTCTTCGGGGAAACCATAAAGGAGAAAACCCCGCAACTTCCTCAAAGATAGAATCAGCACCAAAAGCAAAACCCCCAAAACAGTAAGATGATCTCCTGACAACAGTAGTCTCTCTCTCTCTTGTCCCAACAACTTCTTGTCTCTCAATTATGCGCTACAACTGAGTGCGAGTGAATGTATGATAAATAGAGAAGCCCCCTCTCTATTTATACTAATTCCCAACTTGACAATAACTCACTAGGGCCAACTTCTCTAGGAGAGTCTAATAACCCTAGGGCCCCACAACTGCGGGGACTTTAACCCTTGATCAATAGGAGGGTTACCCACAATGACTTTACATGACTTGTTCACATTATTGAATCTCCAGATAGGAACATCGGGTCATGATATGACTCAAGTACATTATAGACACTTCCCGAGATAAACATCGGGGTACAATACATAAGATATACAAGTGAATACATTCTGAAGTTACAAATACATCAACATTCCCAGGATCAGCTGGTGTCCTCCTAGTTGCGACTTGGGTTGTAAAACCACGAAGTCAGTCAGATATTCCTACGAATCAACTAAGACAATGAGGTCATCCAAGATTCCCTCGGGTTTGATGGTGGACCTATCTGCAAGTTCTAGAACGGTAGGAGTTGGCCTGAGATTAGTGAGCCCAAGTTTTCTTATAGTTTCTATGGTCATGACATTAATACCTGCGCCTAAATCTACCTGTATGTTTGGTATCTGCATGCTCCCGATCTGCACAATGACAGTGGCATTTCCAGGATCGTCATATTTGGCTAGGAGGGGTTTTCCCATTATTAATTCAGATAATTTCCCTATAACATGGACAATGGGAGGATCCCTGGGCTTTCTTCCTGGTTTTCTTGTACACAGATCCCAAACAGTTTTGGCATAAATAGGCACATCATGAAGGGCCTCCAGTAGTGGAATTTTGACATAGAGGTTTTTCAACTCTCCTAAGAGGTTAAATTGAGGTTGTTCCACTGCCTTCTGTAGTGTTAGTCTTTCAGGATTTGGTGGTTCCCTAATCAGTTGTGTATCAATAGATGTTTCTTTTTGTGTTTCATCTGGTATCTCGGTAGGATTTTTAGCGTCCTCAATAGTGGGGGTCGGTGCATTGGATAAGTACTGTTGGTTCATCCTTTCTTCAGATGTAGAGGATGGAACATCCTCAATTACCAAGGGCTCCACTACCCTCTTTGATCGTAAGTGAATGTTGTTAGAGGGAACTGGAGTAATGGAGTAAGCAAGCATGTTGGCAGTCTCAAATTGATGGACTGCTTTATTGTTTGGGTTGGGGTTAGGTTGAGCAAGCAACTGTTGATAAGGCTGAGGGTATTGTTGAGGAGGGTATGGTTGATGAGGAAACTGTTGATGTGGAAACTGTTGAGGAGGTTGGTTATGGGGAAACTGGTTTCCTGGATGGAAGTTCCTCCACCCAGGAGACCAAGAATTCTGTTGGTTTGGTGACTGTGTCCAAGAGTTCCAGGAGTTAAAATTTTGCATCGGAGGTTGAGAAGGATACCATTGATGGTTGGAATAAGATGGAGGGAATTGTGTATTCATGTGATGCATATTATTCCAATTATTCATGTTATTCGAAAATGGAAACAAGCCCGGAGTCATACCTTGATTTCGAGGCTGCCAAGGCTTTTTCTGGGCAATGAAGTAGGTTGGTTCCACATTTGGAGTTGATGCCTGCAGAACTGCCTTCACTTGAGGAAGTGAAGGGCATTCCTTTGAATCATGGTTCAGATCATAGAGTTTACACTCTTCTACCTTGTCAAGTGGGAACTCCTTCAGGGGATCTTTCTTCCTACATTTAGGGTAGAATACATCGAGTGTTAGATCTTCTATTGCTTGTTTCTGCTTTGTCCTCGGGACATCCATTTTTGAGGAGATGGAGCTCATCATTTAGGTCTTGAAATTATCTAGGAGATTGCCTATTTCTGCCTGGGTGGCTCCTCCATTAGATGACTTCTATGTTCTGTCGAAGACATCTGATTCTAATTTATCATGTTTGTCTTGTTTGTTGTTCTTGGAATATCCTCTAGAATACCTCTTGCATAATTCAACAATCTTTTCAAAGGATTCATTTGAGATATCCTCCTCTCCTAGCAGGTTCAACATGTCTAGTTAGTCTTCCCTAATCCCACAAAGTAGGATTATCTTGATCACATATAACCCCATATTAGTCTGCCCAGCCCTCTACACATTGTACAAAAGCCTCTCAACAAAATCTTTCAGGATTTCATCGTCCCTTTGTACCATTTTAAATAGTTCTTCTCTTTTATCTTTGGTATTGCAGTACTCCTAATATTTTTCTAGCTGTTTCATTCGATCCCAGGTGGTGACAGTTCCACCACCCAGGCTCATGAACCAACGTAATGCATTATCCTTCAAGTAGTAGGGAAAAGTTTCAACTTCTGCTCACTGGAAGTGTAATCATAGCTGCAACAGAGGATATCAAACTCGAAAAGGAATTCATCTGGATCCTTTACAGATTTTCCATGAAAACGAGGTAAAGCTGATGGTGATATGTTTTTCATGGGGGATATTCTCTCTGGCTATTGAATGGGGAATTGGAGTGTGGCAACAGTCCCCTCAGGCGGGGAATCACACTCATGATGATGATTTTCTCCCATCACCTCTTCATGATCTTCTGAATTGCGTATGTTATTCATGTCTTCTTCTTCTATCTCCTCTCTGTGCTTCCATGGATCGTTTAATTCTTGATGGAAATGTGTCCACTCTTATTTTGTCACCACCTTCCTGTTAATGTGATATACCAAGTCTCGATCAACTGATCCCGTAGCACTAACTCTGTCTTCCTCTGCATGGACACCTGATGGTGTCGTGGCTTCTCCTGTGTTCTCCACTGTGAAAATTGATGCTTCCACCCTGGGAATAATTGGGCTTCTTTTGACGGAGGAACCCTGATGGCGAGCTCTGGTAGAGGAATTGGTTCTAGCAACCAAATCGTCAATGCATGTTCTTCTTCCCAAGGCTAGATTTCGTCCACGACCTCGACCACCTACAATGTTAATATTTTGTGGGGTTCTAGGGGTTGTAGGAATGTCACGTTGTACCCTTCTTGTATTCATGCAACCCAAAACATGCAAAATTTAAAAAAAACCTAAAGAATAATGAATGGATGCAACTACTATGGTGTCTAATAATTACCTTCCCCGACAACGACGCCAAAATGTTGGTCACTCTATATGCAAGTTAATTAAAGCCAACATACATAATGTTCAATATAAATTATCAACCCAAGAAACTATTTTTATTGCAAATATAATTTTACACTGTCTATACTTAAACACTAAGTAGCTGATATTGTTGAATAATCTATCCTACCTTCCTGTTCATCCCAACTCTTCCCATGATTAACTTAATATAGTTTACCTTCTTAAGAATGCAGAATCATGAATAACTTCTTACAACCTTGATCTAGAAATAAAAGATTATGAAAATAAACATCTACATTTACTTTTGCAGAGAGTTGAATCCTAAATTACCAGGCCATCTGAAGATCCATTATAACTATCCCAATCCAACTTAATTTAGAAATCAGAAATACAGAAATTGAACTCAACAATTATAACTGTGAATGGAATGAATTAGCAAAACTCAAGAAAGACAGCAAATGAAAGAAACTAGGGATGAGCTTGGCTGTTACAGCTACCACACAAGTGCGTAAGGAAAGTTAGTCTACACAGTCGACTATCACACCACTCTATTGCAGCTTACAAGAAATGTGATTGCTGATCAATTGAGGAAACACACCATAAATCATTACTGTTGCAGCTATTATAAAAGAATACATCTACTGTAACATCCACACCACACGACAGGGAAGATAAATACCTAATTAACTCGACGATCTCTGTAGGAAGGCGGGCCTAGCCTTCAAACAGGGACGCCAGAAACTACCACAAGTTAAAACACATAAATCAGAAGAATCCTGCTCCTTGTATTAGATGATGGAATGAAAGTACAGTCTCTGTCGCAGCTTATACAATATGATCAATTATTTTCCAACCCTTGGCTCTGGATACTCCCTAATATTTATACATCAATTTCCATAACTTCTATCCACTAATATCAAGCAGCCATGAAGATCTACGATCTTTAGGCTGCTCTATTACAATGCGTTGTTACAGTTGTGGCGAAACAAAAGCAAAGAATATAGGAAGTTTGTTGCATGAGCTGATAATGAAATAACATAACCAAATCAAGAATTACTCCATCGGTTGTAGCTACCACTGAATAATGGCGCGCTGCTGAACCGAGTCTGTAGCAGCCTTGGCTGTTGCAACTTGCATAGGATGAGGATGTTTGACTGTGTTTCACCTGCAAAGATAGAGTCCATGGGCACATCTGGCAATATACATCCGTTTCTTCTAGAATCCTCTTGACCTGATGCACCTGTATCCTTCACGCTTTGAACAATCTTCATAAAATCCAACTTATTAGCATAATTCAAGAGGTAAATTGTTTATTACAATCATAAGTATTAATAAGATAAAACAATAAGTAATACTACCTATAAGGAATCAGGGCTCCAATGAAGGAAAAACATCTGTTAGGTGCATGAAAATAGGGTAATATAAGGCAAAAAGAGTACATCAAGTGTGGTAAAAAAGGGGTCATTTCTGGGCCCCAACAGTGTCCTCTCCATCGCACTAGATTAACGAGAGGGGATGTGAGAAACAACTGTTGTTATGTGGTTTGATTGGGGAAGACTTTGCGATTTTAGTTTAAGTCTGCATATTCAAAATATTGGCTTTACGACCATGATATATTTAACCGTTTGGAAAAAGATATTAAATGTTTATGATCCGATCTGTAAATTCGGTTTTGGAAAAAACATGACCCTGCGGTCATGATTACTGGATCTTATTTTTTATTTGACATTATTGTTATTATATTTATAAAGCTCAAATCTTAGTTGTATGTTGCTTATACTTGGATATAGTGATTCTGTTGTTAATTAAATTCTTTAACCATATAGGCTATTTTAGGTATGGAAGCCCAAAAATAGAGACTGTACACTTGTATTTGATTATGTTATTAAAACCTGTAGATGTGATTAGCTGAATTGTAGATCTTACTATTTGTTTTAATGGTCAGATATGATATTATTTTTGTAATTAAACTTGTTATATGTTTATATAGATTGATTACCGTTGAGGTTAGAACTCAGCTTTGTGAGTTGGTATAGATTATTAACTTGTTACTTGAATACTTTGTTTGATAGTAGTTTGATTGATCATGATCCCTTCGTTCAGTTCTTTTTATTTGTTAATATGTTTACATCTGCCCTAAACTGGGTATGAATACCCAAAACATAGATTAGGTTAAATAAAATATATGCGTATTGATTTTAAATAGAGTGTTAGAAAGCGGCAACAAGGAAGGTCCTCTATCATTGCATGTCTCTTTGCATGTTAGAAGACATTAAACAGGAAGCCAAATGTATTACTGTGATTTTACTAAGTTTAGATTTAAAGAAATACATGAATTAATCTAATTTGATTTTGACTTAATGGAATCACTTTTATAAAGTGAAAAGTGAAATCATTTAAGTGATGACTAATATAATCTTTGGCATTGATCTCACCGGAGGATCACATCCATTGATCCATCGTGATGGTTAGGGTTTTTGCTTGGCCATTGAGTTAAAAGAATATTTGGTAGAGAGGACACACACACACAGACATATAGGAAAGTCAAACAAAGAAGTTTGCAGAGAAGACAAAGGAGCACTCACCCAAAGGATTCATCGTGTTACTAGGAAGAGAACAAGGCCATACAGGATCACATGCAGGGAGGTCGTACGCATTAGAGAGATATTGTACATCGGTCATATGGATTCTATACAGCTAACGCAAAAAACATACGGATTCGTACAACTGGCCCAGAGGGCCATACAAATGATGTTGGAGGTCGTGCTTCTTGTTGGGCTTGCTAAGTGATTTTTAAGAGGTTCTATTTTTTCAGGTTGGGTGTTTTGAACCACCGGATTGTATTTGTTCCATATATTCATAATAAAAATTCATATCTGATTGATGCACTGGTTTTCCCATCTTGGGTTTTATCTGAGGGTTTCCATACCCAAAACACTATGTTTATATTGATGTGATTGTTGTTGATGTTTCTCAGTATTTACTTTCTGTTGCATTAATAGTAAAAGAAACTCATGTGTGGTTATCAGTAGAAATTAAAATATATTGTTTAGCCCTAGTTTGAGTTTTAAAGGAAAATTTACACAAAGATAGACTCTGTGTAGAATCCTTCTACTCCTAGTGGAATGTGATTGTTTTATGCTTACTTAGATATATTTATTAATTTCGATATATATATATACATATATACATATATACATATATGTATATATGTATATGTATATACATATATATGTATATACATATATATATATGTATATATATATACATATATATATACATATATATGTATATACATATATATATATACATATGTATATGTATATATATATATACATATATATATGTATATGTACATATATATATATATATGTATATATGTATATACATATATATGTATATGTACATATATATATGTATATATGTATATATATATATATATGTATATATATATATGTATATATAT
>LPNX011086772.1:43454-55224 GCA_001517045.1 Pseudotsuga menziesii | reverse complement strand
CCTCAGTGCTCCGTAGAATTGAACAAAAATGGATGTGCCAATTACATGGAATCCTCCAACTCCCATGTAGCCTCTTCAGGACCGCAGTGATCCCATTACACCTTTACCTTCCATATGTCTTGGTTTTGGAGCATTGTGACCTTCCTGTCGAGGATGCGCATTGGCTCGATTTGGAACTCTACCTTGGGTTCCACTTGAATCACATCCCAATTTATCACATGGTTAGGATCATGTACATATTTTTTAAGAAAAGAAACATGAAAAACATTATGAGCTCTAGTGCTAGTAGACAATGCAAGTCTATATGCAACTGGCCCTATTCTTTCAAGCACTTCAAACAACCCACAATATCTAGGTGACAGCTTGACACAACTTCCAAGCTTCAAGGAACTCTTCTTGTCCCTCACTCTTAGGTAAACACGATCCCCAACACTGAACTCTCTATTCACCCTATGCTTATCAGCATAGATTTTCTATCTATCTTGGGCTGCTTTCAGATTCTACTTGATTTTTACAACCTCCTACTCCATCTCCTTGAGCAATTCTGGACCAAGCACAACCCTGTTCAGTGGATTATCCCAAGTCATTGGTGTCCTACACTTCCTGCCATACAAAGCTTCATATGGACTCATCCCCAAGGATGCTTGCTGTCCATTGTTATAAGCAAATTCTACCAAGTGTAAATAATCTTTCCACTTGGTTGGTTTTTCCATCACGTACATGAGAAGCATGTCTTCAAGCACTTGATTAACTCTCTATGTCTAACCATTAGTCTGAGGATGGTAGGAAGTGCTGAAGTTCAGCTTTGTACCCAAATCTGCAAACAACCCCTTCCAAAAATTGGAAGTGAACTTGACATCTCTAGTAGAGACTATTGCCTTAGGAAATCCATGCAATTTGAAAATCTCGTTCATGAAGATCTTTTCAATGTCATCAGTCTCATGCATATAATTAATAGGTATGAAATGTCTTTCCTTTGTCAACTTGTCCACCACAACCATGATGGAATCATGTTGTCTCCAAGTCATCGGTAATCCTGTAATAAAATCTATGGAAAGAACTTACCATTTCCATTCTAGAACTGGAAAAGGATGCAACAAACCTTCTAGGTGTTGATTCTCAACCTTTACCTACTGACATTTCATGCACCTTGAAATATACTCAGCCATTTCCTTTTTCATTCCTCGCCAAAAGTACTGCTTTCTAGTTGTAGCAATTGTCTTCTGATATCCTAGGTGACCAGAATATGGAGCTTGATGGATCTCATCCATAGAAACTTTCTTCAAATCTGCAGCATTTGGAATATAAATTTTGTTCTTATAGGTAAGAATTCCATCTTCTTCCAATTTATATCCCTCATACCTCTTTTCAAGGCTTTGCTGCTGCAACTTGTCCTTGACCTGTGCATACAATTCATCTTCATCAACATGATTAACAATCTGCTACCTCAAATCCGATTGGCAAATACACTACAACAAAAACCTGTGATTAGCGTCTCTTTTAGCTTCTTTTTAGCATCCACTATCGCTTTTAGTGTATTTTTCATCTTTTTTTGGAAAAAAGTGGAGGCTTTTCCATGAGATGGCACTTTTAATGGAATTTTTTGCGTCCCTTTTTAAAAGTTGGTGATATTTTGGACGTTAATTAGCATCCCAATTAGCGTCCCAATTAGAGTCCTAAATAGCATCCCAATTAGCATCCCTTTTTAAAAGTTGGTGTTATTTTAGACGCTAATTAGCATCCCAGATAACGTCCCAATTATCGTCCCAATTAACATCCAAATTAGAATCCCAATTAGCGTCCCAATTAGCATCTCAATTAGCATCCAAATTAGCGTCCCATTTTAAAATTTGGCGCTATTTTGGATGCTAATTACCATCCCAATTAATGTCCCGATTAGCATCCCAATTAGCATCCCAATTAGAATCCCAATTAGCGTCCCAATTAGCATCCCAATTATCGTCCCTTTTTAAAAGTTGGTGCTATTTTGAACTCTAATTAGCATCCCAATTAACGTCCCAATTAACATCACAATTATCATCCCAATTAATGTCCCAATTAGCATCCACAAAGTCATCACATATAACATCAAGAATAGCCTCCAAAAAAATGTCGTGACTAACATAGAACCATACATTAATCCAAGGTTAGTGATAGGAATCGCGCCATGAATTTTGGCAAGAAAAACATCCAACATAGCGCCAAGTATAGATCTAGGAATTGCACCTAGAAAACATCCAACATAGTGCCAGGTATAGATCTAGGTATAGCACCTGCAATAATGCGAGAAATTTCGAAAGGAACTATGCTAGGAATTGCACTAGGTTTAGAGTTAGGAATTGTGTTCGGGAAACGTCTGACATAACATTAGATATATCAATGTCGATGTCAATGATCATGATCCATGTGATAGTACTTTTTGATCTTGATTTATCATAGTGGCACCTAAATGATCGTAATCATGGAAATTTTGGATCATGATTAATCCTAATGAGGGGTAAATTACCATAATGTCACCTAAATTTCTCTTATGGCATTTTAGTGTCCCCAACAACATTTGATAGACCCTAATGGCATATGATTGTCCCTAACAACATGGTGATGATGCATTACAATAATTATGGTGGAGCGTATGGATATGATTTGATAAGTATAAGAGTATATCTTCCATTTTTGTGAGGTAGTATGGCTCCTTGCTCATTATGATCGCAATTATATTGATGATGACTACGACGATGCCAATGATGTTTATTTATTGTATGATGATGAAGACGACATGGATGTCAATGATGATTATGCATGTGGTATCACTTTTGGATCCTAATTGATTCTAATGGCACCTAAGTGTCTGTAACGACACCTAAACAACCCTATTATCATCATAATGACTGTAACAACATATAAATGACCTTAACAATTACATGACATGAATTCTAATGTCGATGAGTGATTAAGAACACTAATGGCATAGGCATGACCATAATGACAATGATGACGATGATTTTGTTGATGATGTACTTGATGCTGATGATGATGATGATAATGAGGATGATGATCAAGATGATGTTGATGTACCATATGGAATTGATGATGATGATGATGCATGTCAGAGTGCTTATGTATACTACAGGACTTGATATATTGGAGTCAATAACAAGTAATAGAGGTTTTGAGGTGTTGACCATAAAAATATGGTTAGCCATTCGGTTTTACATTGACTGATATGGCCATTGGGTTTAGTAGTTCCCCCCCCCACCACCCCTACACCCCCCTTGCATAAATATAGTACAATACCACCTAGCATGGTGCTACCAAAATGTCACTCTACAAGGTTGTTTTGGACACCCCCCCATCCATACCCTCAATTTTACCAAGAAAATCGAAGGCACAAGAAGTGGATATCAATCTTAACACAAAAGATAACTTTATTTGTACTCTTAAGGACGTTTTGGTCTTGGTTTAAAATGGAATGAAGAAACAAGCATTTCAATAATTCTCATAGTGTCACTTTGAAGAAGTGGAACAGTTTTTTATATCTTTTTCCTTATAAGAAGACATCTCTCAAGGAAAAAAGCAGTTAGTTTCTCAAGTTTTATGGCATTGGTTGATTTTTCGTTAAAGATTCAAAATAATTGGTTCAATTTTCAACGATTCTTTTGAGGTTTGTCAAATTTCCATTAAAGTTTAAAGCAGTTTCATTTATTATGTGAAACACCCTTGAATTGACATATTTGAGTATTATTTTTCATTATACCTACTGTGAAGCCAGGTGACCGACTTTGATAAACTTTATCGAATATCTTTGATGTGCGCTATGGAAAATATCGGGTCATGGGATGCAGGAGTGTCCTATGGCTAAAGTATTCCTTTGAAATAAAATGTCACAATTTCAATTACACCATTTGCGCAACATGTTAACCTTGCCAAATTTGGTACATGCATTACATGTGATCCGACATTAACATTTGAGAATGGAACATAGTCTAAGAAGAAAATCATGGATGGTTCACATGGATTTTTCACACCCTTTTTTTAATCTTACAAGATATCGATAACCCAAAGAAACTTCACATCTTTTCTTTTCATTTGATGTAATTTAGATAACCTTTTAGATCCTAGAAAAAGTGATTATGTTTATTGTCAAATTTATGTTGTCCCATACCTTTATCTCGGTTAATCTTGCTCATTCACCAAATAAGATACAAGAACATTATTTTGAAAGATCTACTTTTGATACTAGTAAAGGGCATTATTCATTAAATCTAAACATACACAGAAATTGTAATAAAAGTTATCTTCCACAAAAGCTAAACATCTTAATTCATTACCAAAGAGAGATTATCCTTTAGCCATAGCCATCAATTGTGGACACCACTATCATGTTGGGATATGTGGTGACAAGGGAGAAAATTATTCACTATATTTCTCTCTACGATCACAAAAAATTCCTCAAAACTTTGCTACATGTCCAATATAGTAAGTTAACTTACAAGGAAAATGAAATAATGCCTCGCCACTAGCCATTTTGGTGCAAATTTTATGAATACCTAGTTACCAACACTCAGCCAAGCTTTTGACCAGTCCTTCACTACTAATCTCACACTAGCTTGACCACTCCATTGTCAATGTAACATAGGGAAAATAATCTCTTCATGACCAGGATACAAGTTCGACACGGAATCCCTTTTCTAACTATAATTTTGGTGAGGGCTCCAAGTTTTCAAAAAAATTGCTCTCCTTAGGAATTCATTTCTTACAAGTACAAATCTAGCTCATTTTGTGTAAGGACCCAACTTCCCATACTCTCATGCTCCCATACAAGAAATGGATCTTCATTATAACTAACATGAAGTTTATTGTAACATTGTAGTATTTCTAAAATCAAATAATACCAACATAACTGATATTTGTAGTTTCAAACAAATTTTTGCAACATGGAACTCTTGTCAATTACCTATCCTAGTTCACAAAGAAGCTCTGTGTTTAACTTGCCAATGGATGATCCCATGTAAAATTCACTTGAATAGCTAGACGGTAAGCCAATCACAATAAGCTTGTATGTCCCATAAATCAAGGCCCACAATGAAGGATAATGTATATGTACTTAGATTCTAATTACACTATAAATATCACATGAGAATGAGGATATTTGAGATTCCTCATAAAGGAGGAGTTTCCCAACATGTGATATTTAGCTATGAAGATCTGTAAGATGAGGTCAAAAGCCATTGAAGTGGCAGAACAACTCACAATATTTGGAGAATATTGTCTAATCTAGGGTTTCCTTAGAAAGGAAGAAGAATCCATTTTAAGTAGGGGTCTATTTTAAATATAAGTCTTTAACCTAATTTACCTTGCTTGAGATCATGCTCCGGCTTCTCCAATTTCCTGAGGATGATCCCAAAGTAAGGATCAAAATGTTGAGAGTTTCAATCATTAAACATAGTTCCTAATTTCTACTTTGATACTAATTTACCTTACCCAGAGATATGGAATGGACCTTTTTAAGGAACTCCTAGTATCAACTATCAACTTTCTAAGTTTTCTGCTTCCCACATGACTGAATTTCTCATGGTTTAGGAATATGGTATTAGGGGTATATATTCCACAAAAATAACCCTATGAAACCTATTCAATTTGGGTGGGTAGGCCACAACAAGACTGGAACCCTAGTGTATGGATAAATACTCTGTCATTTTCTAGTGAAACAACACTTTCTCATAAAATCTCATTATGTTTATGCCTGGATTGTGTTCTACTCTATTCTCAATTTCCCATTAACCACAGGGTCTGAATATTCTTTCTCCCCATTATATTATGGATCCAAACTATGTTCCTTCAATCTATGAAATTTGATATCGTTACGGGTAAGAGAGAAATTGTTGACTTCCATAATCCATGCACTAAAAATGTAGGTGGAAGATGTATCAAGGGACAACTTTATCATGTCATTTGTAATTCCATTAATGTTCAGAATATTTTCTCATTATTTTACTCTATATTCACTAACACAATCCATTACCTTTCTTTCCAAACCAAATATATCCTTGCTTAATATCATCTCAAGGATAATGTCGCGGAATCCATTTTCAAGATCTCTTAGCTTTGCAGATTGTATAAATTTGAAATTAGATTGATTTGTATGGTTGCACTCTACTTCAGAGAACATCTATCCTTGTCAATATATAAGTGGGCATTTATTTATTTGTACATAATATGATTCCTTTATACACTCAAGTGTCTCTGAATTGTTTGGTTTCTTATTAAGGATTGATATGTCCAAAAAGACATACCTGTAGGCTGCAAATATTTTACCCTTTGTATGAAAAATTATAACATTCCACAATAGTCAATGCATAGGTAACTATGAATATGTAATTCATTTAATAGTATTTGAAGGAAAACATGTGTCAAACTATGTTACAAAATTTACCTATCGAGAGGGTCTAGGAACTGCATTTCTATGGATCCCAATCCAGATCCTGCATATTGGATCCACTTGGGGCCCCAAAGCCTAACTTTGGACTATAAAATATCTCCTTATCCCACCATACAACCTAACTTTGGAATATAAAATAGCTCCTTATCCCACTCTACGACACATAATTCTTAGCTTTTTAATAGTAGTCAACATTTCAGATTTTGAGAGAGCGAGGAGTAAAATATATTTGGAGATCTAATTTTTTAATGTTTTTAATACATGGTTCTTATTTGGAAAAATATAAATAAATATATTATAGTTTCCTTGTATCATGATCCTAGCTTTATATAAACTCTGGTGGATCAATGTCAGTTGCCATGTAACTTAGGTATCAAATGACAATTTAACAATTTTCAAAATTGACATTTAGAACCTAGCAGAAAATGAAAATAGAGGAAATATAAAAATTTGTGAAAGAATTTAAAGTTAAGGGATTTTACTATTCACGTGTATTTTTGTATCATAGATAGATTGTATCTAATGCAAAATGTCAACTAAATTTAAAATACAATTTGACTAATGCAAAATTATTATGAAACACATATTTGTTTGTGGTGGAATGTATCTTTTGGATTGAAATTCAGAGGAAAATGAATAGAAATCTCACCAATTTTTCTCTCTTTTTTCTATAAGAATATCAAACAAGGTCTATGTAATCCAAGCAAAAAGTATTTTCAAGTTTCAATGCTTCCTTAAAAATTTATATGAAATTTAAAAAAATATCTGAAATATATAAAGAAAAAAACATGTTCCATTACAAAATAAGAAATAAACAAAAAGAGGGAAATTTTTCCCATCACAAAATCGGGCCAACAGAGCCTTGAGTCTGTGATCAAATATCTGAGCAGTCTATGGAATCCTTGGACGCATGGAGAAGCCTTGGAACTATTTGACAAAATGTAGCTGACAAGAATCGAACCAGATCGCTTTGTTTTTATTGTTGACTGCTTGATGTGCTTGGCAGTGAGGGTTTTTGGTAGAAGAAAATGGTTAATGCCTCACTGCCGTTCAATGTTGATAGTGATTAATGTAAATTTGGGGAACAAGATCTTTATTTATTCAAATATAACTAAATTTAATTGTTTTAAACTTATTGTATGTTGGGCCTACCCAGCAGCAAGTCGTTATATCCATCCTCTCCATGTCCATTAGCAACTTTACCCAGTGATTAAATTCTTGATGTGGGTCTAAAAGGGGAGTATCCTCATGGTTAGGTGGAAAATTGTAAGCAATATTCCGCTCAACGTTAAGTTCTAAACCGGGCCCGGGAATCATACTAACCGGGTGGGTACACCTAAGGCAAAAGCTTATTAGGGTTCCCCTGAAGCACGCACGAGGAAGAACAATGGACTCACTTAGTGAGGAGGAATACCAATGCACTTACTACAACTCCATGCCTACTTTATTGCATATTGTAAATGATAGTAAGCAATTTGACTTTGCTCATTTGAGCAATGCAGGAGGTTGATTCAAAGGACATTCTCGATCCGAGGAAATAGAAGTTGACTCCATTGCAGTAGGTTTACTACTTCCTTTATAGTAGAATTATTTTAAAGCTTCCTTTCTTGTAGAATTATTTTGAAGCTTGGTTATTGACATGATGATGCTTTACAATTTTTTTCTTCAAAAATACTTCTTTAACCTAGTTATTTTTCTTTTGGGTTGGAAAAACAGAAATTTTATTACAATATTGAAGTACTAATTATATAAATTCGATTCAAAATAGGGATAACTGGGAGCAAAAATTCTAGATTGGACCTCGATACTCTTGTTCTATCTCTATGCCATGAAAAAACAACCTAATAAGTCATCAACTTTTTTGTTCACAAAACCCTTCTTCTAGGCAGTTAGATTATGTTTAGAGATGCCCTGGTCTCTATTAAATACATAAATTTCATATATGTCATCTTCCCAAATTATGGTAACTAAAATTTTCTCCAAATCCATTTATGAAATATAATTTTTTTAACAGAGTTATGAACATATGATGTTTGGCTCTAGCATTACATAGTTTCACAGTTCTAGCATCCATGATTATGGGGTTATAGAGTTAAGTAAGAAACCTAAAATTCTCGCGACTTTTAAATTTGCAATGGAACAATGAAAAGGGTAGTGAGTCATGAATCCGCAAGTAACCTGACTCTAAATCTATAACTCCTCAGCTCAATTCTCTGCATTAGATGTGGAATCCAAAACTGCCCATATTTACCATTGCAACCAATAATTTATTTCTTTTTCTTTGACTTGGTTGATCAAGATTGGCCATTTGAAAGATTTTGCATAAATGTAGTAAAAAGGTGAAAACTTTTACAGAGCCTGAGTATCAATTCCAGAAAAATTGGGACAAGTTGTATAATGATTATATCTATCTTTTGTCTCACATTAAGAGAAAGATATATACCTGTAGCCACTCATTGGTTATATCTACATTTCCAGTTCCAACTTCTACTTTTGATGTCCTCTTGGTTTTCTACACACAAAAATTCAAAATTGAGTCCGTGTCTCAATAAATATATGCTAATTAAATCTTGATGAAACATTATTAGACTTTTTTCCCAAATATTTCCAAGTTCAAGTTGACCCTGTAGTTTAAAGAGAAAAATGGCACAAAATGACAAACTATCCATTGAGGGCACTAGCACATGTAGTTTGTGTTTTGATTGTTAATTTTTATTGAAGGATGGACATGGTTGTATTCATTATTATTTTATTAAAAGCCACAAGAAGCCAATAAATTTGTCAGAGTTGTTGGGGAAGAAATTGTAGCCATTTTGCAATGAGATAAATATATTATGGGAATATAGTCCATTGGCCTAAATTTTGCATTCATAAATGGTGAATTGGCAAGTTCTATATTGTTAGGGTTGAGGGAATCCTCAAAACTGTCTGCCCTTTCTAATCTGATCCCTATTTCTGTTTTGA
The DNA here is from genome assembly GCA_001517045.1 of Pseudotsuga menziesii. Classification (NCBI taxonomy): domain Eukaryota; kingdom Viridiplantae; phylum Streptophyta; class Pinopsida; order Pinales; family Pinaceae; genus Pseudotsuga; species Pseudotsuga menziesii. Next base: position 45,821 of record LPNX011086772.1, on the reverse strand, counting down.
GTAAGACTAGGAAGCCCATCTGAAATTAGCAGTACGTGACACATGTGGCACCAAAACCTGTTCCCAATCAAAATTATGTAAATAGGGAATGGGGATTACAGTAATAATATGATAGGGATGGAGGGGCCAAGTCAAATAGATATTGCTTCAAATTACAAAGGAATTCAGTACCTGTGTTTAATGGTAAGAGAAAGCATAGTCAAATGTTTTATCTCCTCTACTGCCAAAGAGCGTATCTTTGAAAAATTAAACATTACATAGAAACTACGCTAAATCTTCTAGAAATCCATATGATAACATTGTACCATAAAAATCGCCATCTATGTAATGGGGATCATCAAAAATGAAAACTAAAAGGAAAGTACTGCTTACATGAGTTGATTGACAAGTATAAAATAACTACCCGATTTTTTTTTATCTCAAACAATTCAAAATTATGGTTGTATCTAAAAATTGATGGTAAAAGAGTCAATGAATGATACTACAAAAAGATAGTAAATTTACCTTGCTAAAGCATTGTATTTGCCCATAAACCCATATCTCAAGAATACCAAGCAGAGCAAGTCCAAGAGCAATTAGAAACACTATTTCTATGCTGAGAATGCCACTAGCCTCAACAACTTCAATAGTACCATTGTAAAATATAGTTTGGAATAGTTGTTCATCTAGCTCATATAAGATGCTACCAGCAAGATCAAATGAGCCTGGCTGTAATGCACAATAACAAAACATGAATTTAGCTTAAAACATAAACATTTAGACCAAAAATACTTTCCCACAGCTGATTGTTTTCTAGCCGACTTGTTTTCTACAAATCCATGCGCTGAACTGCACCTCAACTCATAATGAGGAAAATTAATCCGCTCTAAGTGGGAAAAATAAAACTAAAGCCTGGGAATTTGGGGAAAAGAACTTGCTGAACAGTTACAACCTGCAAGAACTTGCTGACTGTAAAGGAATATGGAAATGTTTCTCGCGTTGAATGAGGCACAATGGCATTCTCAAATTCTTGCAAATAAATCCAAAAGATTAGCTGAGATAATCTATAACATTAAAGGCAAGCAATTTGTTAATTGTTTCTCACCACAATGATACCTTGTCACAATATCCAAAACACATGAAGGTTGAAGCCTCCAAAATCACCATAAAAAACAATGACTTGTACACACACTAAAAGACACACAAGTAGATCAATGCAAACAGAACCCGGTAATAGGGGTCCCAAGTAAGTCAATTTCTTAGTTCACCATACTAGTATAATACTTGGTGTAGGCATTCAGGGAAAATACTGGTCTCTACGTTGTGTGTCACTCTAAAGAATTTGGATAAAAATAAACCAGCTTATTAATTATAACATTTGATGTACAACACTTGAATGCTAACGATTTCTAAGTGTTATCCACTAATTTTGCACTTAGTTGAATTACCTGAGGAGCCGTCGGTTGACAGACTTGTTCAAAGTCTGATTCTAGTGTATCAGGGATCTATCTGCATGTCTAGCCAACATTGGCTAGCCAGTTTTTTATTTGAATAATTTTGACCATGTCCCCGCGGGGTTTGTAATAAAATGTGCTAGTAGAATATTTTTGAGTGGTTCGGTCTCCTGAGACGTAGAATCACAAATAGGGTATTCCAGGGAGTTTTTTGCCCCTGACAATTATGTTTTGCCTTCACCTGAGTATAATTGACGAGGGTTTCTCCCACTTCCTCCAAAGCTGGAATGCACGATGTTGAATTCTGGGCCTTGGGGGGTTATTAGAGCCCAACTGAGTGTTATAAGCCTACTAGACATTATTTATATAAATCATGGTCATGTCCTAAGTCATTTGGACACATAAAAAAATTTCGAAAAAATCTTTTTCGAACAGTGAAAAATTATTTTTTAATTGCTTTTCCTAACTTTTTAGGGTTAATCTTTCCATTAATTAAATGGAAAAAACCCGTTCGTAGTAAATAAGTCATCTAGACTCAAAATTCAGTGATTGAAGGGTCTAACCTTAAGCCAAAAATCATTCTTGATCAACCATCCAGTCAGAACCAACTTTCAGATCAGCAATCGGACACATAATGCCTTTTTACTCAAAAAAGTTAGTTTTGAATAAAAAAATGATTTTTAGTAAAAAACGATTTTTATTAAAAAAATGATTATTTTGGAGAAAACTAAAACTCTCTAGATTAATCCAAATTTAGTAAAATAAAAGGCTAAATGACATCTCATGGAACACTTATGATGATTGGAGTTATCATAACTCAACTTCAGTCATCATTAAGAGAGCAATAAATTTATAATCAGTTATCAGACATGTCATCTCTAGCTAAAGATGAGATGGAGAGCTCTCATTGGCCCGGTGATTTGATCAAGCTGAA
>LPNX011086772.1:2988-38760 GCA_001517045.1 Pseudotsuga menziesii | reverse complement strand
TCTGACATAGATGGTGATGATGACTATTGGACTTTTATTGAAAATCCAACCTATGATACCTTTGAGAATATTTTTGAGAATCTCATCTATGATATGTCCATGATATGTCTAGCAAGGGGAGTTGTTATTTTGAGACTTATGAAAGTTATAAGAAAGAGTAGTCAGATTTTTCATATGATCAGTCAGAATTATATCTAAGAATTGGTAATAAGGATTTAAAAAAGAAGTGTGATGAAGAATCAGATGGGATACAACTAGTTGAAGTTTTTTCTCAGCCATCGTCTTCACATATAGATGTTCCTTATGTTTTGAAGCACCTTGGGGCTTATACAACGAGTTATTATTTGATAAGTGTTGATGATCAACACGATGGAGTAATCGACCTGCCGCTTTAACCCGATTTGTATATCAGCGCTATACAGTCATGGATAGAGGTAGATTGCATGAGCATCTATCAGTTTGGGAAGAAGTTTGATGACATTATTCATGCCTGTGATTCCCCGTCCAGCCCACCCATTCTAGATCATCATACAGGTTTGCATTTTCTGAAAATTGTGTCCTTACTTTGGCTGGTAACCGAAGACAAGGAAAAACCTTTTTATATTAATAAAATGCTTAGGTAGCTACACTGGATTTATGATTACGCCTAACATTTTTTGCATCATGTGTAGAGTAGGAAAATAGGCTCCTTAAAGTGAGCATTTACTTTAGCATTTTCTTTTTGTACTTAGAAATAAATAAAATTTTCAGTTAAGTTTTGTCATTTCTTTGAATAAAGTAACTTTTGGATCATTGGATCATTTTCATAAAACTTGTGCTACTAAGGTTTTCTTGTCAAGTTGAGATGTTTTTACAAGATATGGAAACTAGAGATTCTAGGGTTCTCGTATGCTCTCCTTGCATAAGAGATTAGATCGAGCACACGTCCCACAGTTGGAGCTAGAAGTTATCCATTCATTTTGCACTTAGTTGGATTACCTGAGGAGCCGCCGGTTGACAAACTTGTTCAAAGTCTGATTCTAGTGTATTAGTTGATCCGTCTGCATGTCTAGCCAACATTGGCTAGATAGTACTTTATTTGAATAATTTTGACCATCGCCCTACGGGGTTTGTAAAAAAATGTGCTAGTAGGATATTTTTGAGTGGTTTGGTCTCCTGAGACATAGAATCACAAATAGGGTATTCCAGGGAGTTTTTTTCCACTGACAATTATGCTTTGCCTTCAGCCGAGTATAATTGACGAGGTTTTCTCCCGCTTCCTCCAAAGCTGGAATGCCCGATGTTGAATTCTGGGCCTTGGGGGGTTATTAGAGCCCAAATGAGTGTTATAATCCTACTAGACATTATTTAGATAGATCATGGTCATGTCCTAACTCATCTGGACATAAAAACATTTCGAAAAAATCTTTTTTCGAACAGTGAAAAATTATTTTTTAATTTTTAATTGTTTTTCCTAAGTTTTTGGGTTAATTTTTCCATTAATTAAATGGAAAAAACCCATTCGTGGTAAATAAGTCATCTGGACTCAGAATTCAGTGATTGAAGGCTCTAACCTTAAGCCAAAAATCATTCTTGATCAGCCAGATAGTCAGAACCAACTTTCAGATCAGCAATCGGACACATAATGGCTTTTTACTCAAAAAAAATAGTTTTGAGTAAAAAAACGAATTTTAGTAAAAAAACGATTTTTATTAAAAAAATGATTATTTTGGAGAAAACTAAAACTCTCCAAATTAATCCAAATTCAGTAAAATAAAAGGCTAAATGACATCTCATGGAACACTTATGATGATTGGAGTTATCATAACTCAGCGTCAGTCATCATTAAGAGAGCCATTAATTTATTATCAGTTATCAGACATGTCATCTCCAGCTAAAGATGAGATGGAGAGCTCTCATTGGTCCGGTGATTTGATCGAGGTGAATACTGAAGCTTACACCATCAGTAGGCTTCCCAGACCTAACAAAGTAGGTTTCCAGACCTAGCAGGAAGCTTTCCCATGCAGCAGGGTTGGTTTTTTGGTTTTAGGGTTTTAGCACTCTCTCATTTGTTAAATAGAGGCTCTTTTAGCTCTATTGAGGATGGATCTTTATGAAAAGAACCTTTGGTGAATTATTGTAATGCTTGTTGCTTTTGCAACCCTATAATAAATTTTAAGGCTTTGGAGGCATACATGGTGTGTGAATGTGGATGAACAATTGGTGAATGAGGTGAAATGTTTCAATTTTTGTCTTTTATTGCTTAGGATTGGATAATAGCTCATCCTTTAGAAGGATTCTATAAGCACGTTAGATTGATCATTTGATGTTACAATTTGATCTTTTATGGTTTTGTTTCTATGAATTAAAGTAGCATCATTATTTAGTTGTATGACATGCTCTTTACATTTTTATTTACCAAACATACATGATCTAATCCATTGTTTGCAAGTATTGAGTTGAAATTGTGCAGGTCATCTCATTGAAGCGAGTAGGAGTTTGAGCTCAGGTGCATCCTCTCCTCTTGAAGCCAAGGAAACTTCTAAATTTTCAAGATACAAAAGAATCCAAACCCCATCAAAGTACCATAGGTTTGAGTGTTTCTTTCATATTATTCATTTCTTAAATTTTTTATAAAATCTTTATTTTCTTGGGATTAGGGCACGTTTTGGCTAAAGTGAACATTCATTCACTTAGCATTTGCCCTGGTTGGCTTCCCTGTTTCTTTTTTGCAGCCTTTTAGGACTTCTTTTTGCAGCCATTCCTTCCCTTAGTTTGCTATCCACTTTTCCCCATTTTCACCCTTTTGGACAGCCCTCTTTTGCCTCTTTGTTTCCACTTTTTGCATCCCCTTTCCATCCTCTTTTTGGGCCATATTTTGGGCTGTAATTTCATCCTTTTAGGCCTTTTATTTGAATCCTTTCATTCCTTTTGTTCGCTGTCCACTTTTCCCCATTTTCACCCTTTTGGACAGCCCTCTTTTGCCTCTTTGTTTCCACTTTTTGCAGCCCCTTTCCATCCTCTTCTTCAAACATCTTTTGGGCTGTACTTTCAGCCTTTTTTTTACCCTCATTTTGCAGCCTTCTTTCTCCCTTAGTTTACAGCCTTCTTTGAATTGCATTTTGTGCTCTTTTCACTCCCTTCCCCCCTCTCTTGCCTTGCCTTTCTCTTTCCTCTTCTCTCCCTTCTTTTCGGTAAGTTTGGGTAGTTGTTTTTATCGAGTTTGTAGATTTATTTTCAAGTTATTTTTTATCAACTAATCCTATAACAAGTGTATGTCTAGAACTCTTAATTTTAGGCAGGTGAAGGAAATCCCAAAGGCCACAAGCAAGCAAGGAGTACAAAAAAACAAAAATACTCTCTCCCTCTTCTCTCAATCCCCTTCTTTACCTGTTCTTCCAAGAAGAAAAGAACACATCATCATCATAAAAACACTAATAAAAAGGGCTACTACGAGCAAGTCTCCTTTCTTTTATACTTCCCCTGTTTGGGGGAAGGGTGTTGTGTCATTTTTCATGATTTTTTAGTGTAGTTTCCTTTAAGCAATTAGTTTAGTTCTTTGCTTAGTCTTAGTTTCCATTTTTTGCTAATTGCTAGTTGTTCCTTAGAATAAACACTAATTGCTAGATTTAATATTGCATTTTGGTATCTTGTTATATAATTGTCAAATCATAAAAAGAACCAAAATCTCTTGAATCTCACCATAAGGTGGATCAAGGGTGCCCTCTTTTGGAGATTTTAATCAACCACTTTCATCTTAATTGTTGTGCTTGTTTAATTAATTAATTATTTAAGACTCTTGAACTTGCAAAGACACAAGTCAAGAGCACTCTCTATCGGAGAGCATCCTAGGTTTGCACAATCCCTGCATTACCTGCATATAGATTAGCTAAGTCTCTTGAACCACTATCATAAGACGGGGTCAAGAGTGCTCTCTGTCGAAGAGTTTAATTAATTTTTTTAATAAAAACTTCAACACACATCCCCCTTTAATTAATTAACCCTCTCCCCTCCTTGCCGAAGTATGCTCTAACCGATCCTAGATCGGAATACCCAGAAATGGCATTGGATCTTTAAACCCTACAAGAGTAATTTAATAACCCTTAAACACCCTTAACCAATGCACCGACGTTGTAGGGATCCTTACAAAGTAATTCTTATTAGAGGCGCCGAAACCTCCCGCTGTCTTAGATTTCCGGTTAGTTGATTACTTGACAATATCAACCTGGGATACTAGGCGGGCCTGACATGTCTTAAATGGAGGAAACTTAGAAGAGTCTCCCAGCTTTGACAAACCTTCGTTGACACCCTAATCAAATAGCATTTTTTTAAATTCTTAAAATCTACCAAGAGCACTTGCAAAACCTAATATTCACTAGCTTACTTCCTAGACTTTATTTCACGCATTTATTTGACTCCATAAGTCACTGGTCCTTCGTTATAATTGAGTAATATTCTATCTTGATCAATTGTCTATGGTTTATTTTTGCTGATTATATCTGAATGCTTAAGTTACAAGTCTGGAATATTTTCTTATCTTTCAGTATCTTGCTAGCAACGTGGATTGCTTTGATTTACGTGTCACATTCATAAACTTAATCATTTCTAATCACAAGTAACTCCTAAAAAACACCCATCTGCATCCAAAACATCTTAAAACTTAACTTAAACATTGAGCCATAGAAAACTCTTTGTTAGGGTCTACCCCCCTTGGCTTCGTTAGGAGTTATCCTAAACGGAGGAGCTAGGAGTAGGTGACAGCACCTAGCTCTGTGCTTGCCCCCAAGGTCACACCTCTCCCACTTTCTCAAGTGAGGAGACAACTTTTGGAAGATTTCTGCTGCTAGTGTGCAATCGACAGACAACACTATGAAATGCAGTTTTAAAATTTTACTTCCTTTCCAAATAAACTACCAGATAATCTCTGGCAATCTGTGGTTGAAAATGCAGAGAAAAGACATTGTACTGGAAAACAAAGCCAATATCAGTGATACCTAAATTCCACATGTGTACCTAAGTATTAGTAGCTACACGTCTACCACTCATGCTGCCTTCTGTCCAATGGTACATATAATAAGCTCCCACAACTACTTCAATCCGACACAGAAGGCATAGAAGAATTTCAGACTTTATAGCAACACTTGCTGAACAAATACATAGTTGAGAGTGCTGGAGATTATAGACATTAAACAAAAAAGGTGCAGCCCTTTATGATAAATAAACCATTACATTTGTTGAGGGAAACAAGAACTGGATGATTCTCATCAAATGATTTCAGAGTTAATTAGAACACTTGCTGAACCCATTAAATAGATGAGAGTCTTGAAGATCAAAAGCATAAAAAACACAAGGTGAGCCCTCTATGCAAAATATAACATTAAAGTTGTTATCGGAAACAATAACAGTAAGGTTCCCATCAAATGTATGCCCATGGTAAGCTGGGTTGGAATAAGGCTTCAAATTTGAAGCCTTCAATGCCCTTCATGGTCTATTTTATTATTTTGGAACTTTGCAATTGAAGCGCTGCTCCAATTTTTTCCTGTCAAATTTTTAGATGGTTGAGAATGGCAGAGCAACAAAGGAAGAAGACCAAGGGAGTCTACCACACATTCCATCAACATTATTTATCAAAATTAAATCACAATGAAAATTTTAAAACATTTAGAATTAAGTTTAAATGTTATTGCCGCATTACTAGTTTCTTGAAGCAAAGTTGACTTCTGCAATTATACCTGTCATGAAATTTTGAAGAATATCAAACTCAAGTGATGCTTCATAAATATATTTCATGGGTGTTCCTCATAAATGTTGCAACTTGTCACAAACATACTTGTGTATGCTTTTCTCTGACGGTGGATATGAGCGAATTTGACACTTTTGGGCCTTTATACTGGTCATGAAAATTTAAAATTATGTTGAAAATTGTAACACACATTTGTTTTTTTGGGGAAAAATGTAACTTGATTTATATGCTTTTCCTTCCTAGATTGTTTGATGAAGATGAAGACAAAAAAAAATTTGATCGTTCCTCAAGCAAGCCAGTTGAAACATAGGCATTTGTTGATGATGAAGCTAAAGATGAAGATGAGGATATTCTAGTGAGGCATGATGAAGATGATAGCTCTGAGGAAGATGAAAACAAAGACTTAAAGGATTTAGTGGTGACTGCTAAGGAAGAGCATCTAGTAGATCAATGGAGATGGGATGAATTTCATCGGAAATGGCTTAAAGAATAGGATTTTGATGAAACTAGTGATATTTTGCTAAGGTTGGGATGTGGTTGTAGACAAAAAGGGGCCAAGAAGATAGCTGTTAGTGAGGAATACGATGTTGCTTTTGATCATGATGAATATCGTATTGTTGAATGTGATGATAACCTAGAACACCATAGCCTTGTTTCTCAAGAGTTTGATCATGGTGATGATGACTCTAATATGGAAGCACAACTTTTAAAACCAACTGTAGATGAGGATGATGTTTATGAGTCATCAGATGACAAAGAATTAGAAGAAAGAATCATGCGTCGACGATTGCTTGAGGAATATGTAAGTAACTTCTCATGCCTTAATGTATGAAGTTGAACATCATCCTAAGATTTTCTGTGCCTCGATAATTAGTAATTGTAAGACTGAATTATCACAAATATTTCTCCATTCCAATGTAGTTAAGTTGTTTCTTCGAAGTTGCAATTTCACAATTTAAGTTCCATGACTGATTTTACTAAAAGCAATTATTGCTCTTATACATTTGAACCAGGAGGAGCAAGAATTATTTTTTAACTCCACCAGATGATGAAACTTCAAGAGGATTTTTTGGTCTTATAAAGAAAGAGAATGTTGCCCCCATTGTTAAGAAGAAACCAAAACCATCATCAGGTATGATATTTTATTTCCTTTTTCATTGTTTTCTTAATCAAGTCTTGATATTTGGGTATTGATCAAACATGATATTTTTAGTTCTCAAGGTCTTGCAAAATTGTGATTGATGTGTGCAGCATTCCATGAAATAATTGGCTCTGGGGGAAATAGTAATAGCTCTTTAAAGGTATGATCAACATGTTTCAGAGTACTGTAACCATTTTTTCACTCTCATTTCTTCTGTCTGTCTCTAGCATCTTCCTTAGCACTCTTGCCATTAGAATTCAGAAAACTTAGCATCTTCCTTAGCACTCTTGCCACTTCCGGTTGTGAAGATAACGGTGGCTGTGATGGGTTTGGCTATAATTCTGGTGGTGGGGATTTTGGGGGTGGTGGTGGTGGTGAAGGAGGTTGTGATGATGCTAGTGTTGGGGACGGAGTAGGGGTATGGACAGGGGTCGAAGGGTTGGCTGGAGTGTGTTGTGAACTTTGGTCAGAAGAGATACCTACTTTCAAAGGTGTAGTGGGTAGGTCGTCCTGGGTGTCGGTGTCGATTGGCGCTGTGATAGACTTTGATGATCCTATTACGTCACCCTGTTGGTCGCGGGTGAATGTCGTCGTAATAGTTGCATATGGATTTTTTCTTGCATAGAGAGGAGCTTGTGTTTGTATTTTCTGGGCCAACTTAAACAGTCCAGGAAGTGTCACGAAGAAAGCTTTAAGCTCAGCGTCTTGGGCGACCCTAGCTCTGAGTACCTCCGGGATGGCACATTGATATTCCTCATGGGGACTGTCTGCCTGCTGTACTGGTGCTTGCTCCTCGACTATGGTTGTTGGGGATGGAGGGGGAGGGGTCGACACAAGGTCGACCACATTTTCAGGTGTTGGTGCCATTTTTTCTTTCTTTGGCCGACCCTTCGGAGCTCCTGCGTCCAGATACCATTGAAACTGAATTTCAACTGATACTTTGTTTGCACGGGCATCCTCAACAATGTCGATGGCCGCGGCTGCTAGTTCCTCCTCATCGTCGGACGAGTCAGCAAGAATAAGCTTGCGCTTACCCCTACCTTGTTGTAGTTTTTGGGCCTTGATTTTTTTCCTGGCGACAGCTATCTCCTTAGCCAGCTTCTTAATGATGCCTTTGGATAAAGCATATTCCGAGTCTTTTCCTTCGACTTCACCTGTCGGTACTTGAGTGGGGTCGACAGTTGCTAGAGCCGGAGGAGTTGTCTGTTGCTGTGGTTGTACTGTTGGTTGTTGTTGTTTTGTTAGCTGGGGGTCGACTACCTTTGCAGTCGGAGGTTTGACAGTGATGTGCACCTGACTAGTAGGCATGGCCGGGGTATCCTCCAACACAAATGTACTGATGTATAAGTTCATCTCGTAGTATTCTTATTTTTCCTGGTTGGTGAGTGGCTCTATGATGGAGAAGTCAAACTGTTTGGCAGCCTTTGGAATGGGTATCTTTGTCTGCGCTTATCGGGTCAACTCTCGGAAAATATGCTCAACCGTTGGATAGTAGTCGAGGTTCTGTGCTTTGGGGTCCTGACCTCGCATGTACCATACTGATGTATGATCAAGTTCTAACTGTATATGAGACTCAGCAGGGAGGATTCATCAGATGTTCTGGGGCACCCTCCACCTCGTCATGTGAACCTTCAACTGCCGGAACCAGTTTTCTAAGAAGACTTTCCCCTGTGCCAGCTCATGCAGGGTTTCTTTTTGTGAAAAGGGTTTAAAGCGGTGCATTTGGAACTTGGTCAGCTCCTGGAAGACTGGACTACCTTCCAGACAAATATGGTACATAACAATCCAGAGAATGAGAGAGGGGAACTTGATCATACCTCCCGTCTCTTGACAGTGTTAGTAGATGGTTTTGATCATGTCGGCAACATAATCTCCCCATCGGTAGATCTGACCGTTGGTCGTGATTGTGTCGACAGCTTCCAGCATCTCTAGTTTAGTCGCTGCCCCGACCTGCCAATGTAAGGGTGATTGCTATGATTTTAGCCATGATTTGTGGTGTCCTTGTCGCAATCTGTCCGATCATCAATCCTTTGGAATTCTTACCCGACGGTGAGCCCGTGAGTTCTTTGACTAACCTGTCTTTGATCCCAATAGGTATAGGGCTGCCTTGGTTGGACAGACCCATAAGCTTGGAGATAACATCCCCGGTGATATCAATCAGCTGGTTAAAGTAGAATCGACCGTTGTGGTAATGGCTGATAATGAATTTAACAGCTGCTTCTTTCATCCCACCGAAGCTTGCCATCAGTGGTGCGTCAGGGTAGTTGAAGATGGAGCTCTTCCGAATTTTCTCAGTGGCCTGGGTCATTCTATTGTTGACATAGGCCCACTCTTGAATCTCTGTCCAGATTTTTTGGAATGGGCCCTCCTGGACCTTTGCGTTTTTTATGTTCTTTAAGCGGTTGAGCAAGGGGGTGTCCTCTGCTTGAAGCTCCTTTTCCTTGGCCGCGGCTTTGGTTAGTTTGGGGTCCATTGCGTCGGACTGGTAGGGGTTTTGACAGAGTGCTTGGTCTTTGGTCGACTGAGATTGCGGGTGATCTGAGGGTAAGTGGTGTGGTGAATGAACCTTCGACTATCCATTATTTATAGGCATGGGTGGGGTTGAGTGTCGAAATGGGTGTATTAATGGTGGAATTGACAGTCCAACTGCAATACTTGAGTGCGATTTAATGGAGGATCTGTTTCGGCGCACGAGGCCATCCATACGTGATGGGACTTTCAAAGTCGATGGTCGGTGTCGTTGGTGAAAATGGTCGGCCTGACTGGTCGATGGTGGTGATGTCGGTGGTCGAAGTAGTGAGTTACTGTCATGGCTTGTTGTGTCGGATGCATTATGTGGTTTTGGAATTTTTCTATCTTTTTATGGGTTTTGATTGACGGTTAAGGTCGTTATTTGATTTTATTTATTTTTTTTAGTTTCTGTAACGTTTGAGTTGGGCTCCATTCATGAGCTTCCAAAATACTAGGCCCTGTAACGTCTTCAGTCGGACTGAACCGTTGGGATGTATTTCTTCGACTACGTAATGTCCCATCCATTATGTGTGTAATTTCTTGGGTTTTCCTTTGACTCGACTATTATAAAGTAAAGCAAGGTCACCGACCGAGAGGTTTTTTTTTTTGATGTTACGGTCATGCCAAGCTTTCTGTTGTTGTTTATGAATTTCTTAATGCTGGATAGCCATGATCCTATGTTCTTCTAGCTTGCTAAGTTGAAATAGTCGGTCCTTTCTTGCCTGCTCGACATCGACATGTAGTATCTGTGCAATAATAGGTGTCTGCTGTCGGAAATGTAGGGGGACGACTGCTTCCTGCCCGTAGACTAGTCGAAAGGGGGTTTGATCAGTCGACCGATTATATGCTGTCCTATATGCCCAGAGAACCGCTGGTATTTTCTCATCCCAGTCGTCTTTGTCGGTGTTGCATATTTTGGTTGACCCTTTTGTTAGTGTTTTGTTAAAAGCTTCAATCGCGCCGTTCGACTGAGGATGATATGCAGTGCTTCGTCAGTGGTCGATGTGAAACTGGTTGGTCAAATTTTTGATGGTTTTGTTGATAAAGTGTGATCCTTGGTCGCTAATCAATGTTAGTGGGCATCCAAATCTAGTGATAATGTTTTCGTAGATAAACTTAGCAGCTACCTCACTTGAACATGTATTGACGGGTTCAGCTTCTGCCCATTTAGTGGCATATTCCACTACCGTGATAATATATCTTGCACCTGATCGTTTGGCTGGGATAGGAAAAGGTCCTATGAAGTCTATAGCCCAAAGTTTGAATGTGAAACTAGGGTTTACAGATATCAATGGCATTTCTATGCTCGGCAGAGGTTGACCAAGTCGTTGACATCTATCGCATTGACTAACAAAGTTTTTGCAATCTTTGTGGATTGTCGGCCACCATAAGCCCAACTGTTGGATTTTTCTTACAGTTGTATCCGCTTGAAAATGTCCTCCTGCAGGTCCATAGTGTGCTTCATGCATGATTTGTTCTCTCTCATGGTTGAGTACACAACGTCCGAGAATGTCGTCTAACCCCATTTTGTACAAAAATCCATTGATGAGGTTGTAGGGTGCAGCCTTCATAGCTAGGATTTGTTTCTTCTTGGTGTTCAGACATTTGGGTGCCTGACCTATCTCTAAGAACTGAGCTATTTCTTCTAGTTCTTACGGTATTACTTCTATTCAAAATAGATGTGCATCCGGCAAGTCGTCGTCAATTCTGGGTGGTTCCTCCCCTGTGTCTATACATGATAGGTGGTCGGGTCCGACATTTAGCTTTCCTGGTCGGACCACCACTTCAAACTCAAATTCTTGAAAAAGAAGTAACCATTGACAAATTCTTCCATGATGAAGGGGTTTATTAACAAGGTACTTCAAAGCTTGATGGTCGATATAAAATATGAAAGGGTTGGCCAATAGGTAACGTCGATACTTCTAGAGAAAAGACCATACCTAGGGCTTCTCATTCAGTGGTCGAGTAGTTCCTTTCAGCTTTATTTAATTTTCAACTGTTGTATACGATAGGGTAATCCATCCCATCATCCCTTGGTTGAGTAAGGATGGCTCCAATTGCGATGCCTAATGCATCAATATGCACATGAAATTTGGTCGACCAGTTTGGAAATTTAAGTATGGGAGCTTCAACCAGTTTTCTTTTCAATTTGTCGAAGGATATTTGGCATTCTTCTGTCCATGTAAACTCCTGGTCTTCTTTTATCAGTTCCTCCAGAGGGTAAGTCATATCTGAATAGTGTCTAATGAATTTCCTATAGTATCCTGTATGGCCCAATAACACCCGGACCTGTTTAGGGTTTATTGGGGGTTTTAGGTCGAGGATGATTTTTATTTTGGCAAAGTCGACCTTTATACCATCTTTGGAGACAATATGCCCTAAGAGTATACCTATGGGAGTCATAAAAGTACATTTCTTAATATTTAGTGAGAGTTGTATCTGTCGACATCTCTCCAGCATAAGTCGGAGCCATGTGCAGTGATCCTTTAGGGTGGAATATATGGTGCAGTCGTCGAAGTATACTGCCATGGTCTTATAGATATACTCTTGGAATGTTTTGACAACAATTCGAGAGAATACTGCAGGTGCATTATTCAGCCCAAAAGGCATAACTCTGTAGGCAAAGGACCCAAATTCACATACAAATGTTGTTTTATTTTGATCCTCTTTTGCTATGGGGACTTGATTATATCCTGAAAATCCATCTGTAAATGAATAACATTCATGGCCTGCAACTTCATTCAGGATTTCATCAGCATAGGGGGTGGGGAATGGATCTGTGAGTGTGACTTTGTTGAGCTCCCTAAAGTTGACACAAATTCTTAACCTGGCTGGGTCATGTTTCTTGGGATGTACGACCATGGGAATTGCCCATTCCGACTGGTCGATAGGGTAAATGATCCATGCTGCTAACATGTTGTCTATTTCCTTCTTAACTATCTCCTTATACTTATGAGCTAGTTTGTAAGGTCGTTTCTTGACAGGTCGGACATCAGGTTTAGTATCTATTTTCATTTCTCCCATTTCTTGTACTAACCCTTTTAAGTCTTTGTAGTCCCTTGCAAAGACATCTTGGAATTATCTAAGTAAGTTTATGATTTCGGTGGTTTGGTGTTCATTCCAGTAGTCACCAATCTTAGCTATTTTTGGACGGTCGTCGTTTGAAATGTCGACCTCCTTAGTTTTCACTTTGGCATCCAGCCACTCTGGTGGTTTAGCTTCATTGATCGGCCGACTTCCTTTTTTGAACTATGAGAATGTAGCCGGAAAGTCGGCTGCAGTCATTCTATCAAGGTCTGGTTTGTCAATGGTCTCGACTTTCAGGATTGAGTAGATCAGTTTGGTTGTTTCAAGGTGGTCGGTCTTCCATCTAAAGCTCTTACCTTATGTGTTTTCATTTTCTAAGTGTAAACGTGTCAACTGTGATTTTGATTCAGCTTGTATCTTATGACAGTCCTTGATTTGTCGATGGTCTTAGATGGGTTGTTTTTCTGTCGGTTGAAGAAACTGTTTGATTTGGTGTGCTGTCCCAGCCAATTTTTCGTTTTGAGTTATGAACTGGAAGTCCTTAATAAAATTTTCTTTAAGTTCATGCCAAAAGAAGGTTTCTCCTCTAGCTTCCTCCATCTTATACCATTTATTAGGCAAGTCGGCCAGGGTTGAAGGGAACAAATGTGGCCAGGCTCGCTCATCTTTGTGTCCAAGCCGTCTCCACTCCTTTTCACAAAGCTTGATGTGTTCTTCTGGGTCTTGGCCTTGGACAAAGATAGGGATTTAAGCTTCCTGGGTTAAATTTTTCCCACCAAATCGTTCGACAAAGAAAGTTGAAGCAATTGTCCAGGTCTGCAATTTTGTCTGATGGGTGTTCCACCATCTAGCTGCTTGACCTGTAAATGTTTCCACTAAGCTTTGAAGTCTGCCATGTTCTCCAATATTTTTAGATACTTGTTCAAGATGCATTATTGGGGATTCTCTTTCCTTATACCTGGGAAGTTGGGTATTATGTAAGTTTGTTGGTTGTAATGTAGGTCATTCCCTGATTTTGTTTTCGAAGACTTTGGGGATAATTGATACAATGAAGCACTGTCGAGTGGGTTTTTTCTGTACTTTTTGTATAGTCCAACACCCTCTTGCTTGGGTTTCATAATTTTCCATCTCCCAGTCATATAATTCAGCATCTGAATTGTATCCAATTGAGTCTTGGTTACCTAAGTGAAGCTCCCCATAGATGTTTGGCTCGGTATAGTCCATATTATTATGGATCTGGTAAAGCTATCTGACATCTACTTCCTCATCAATCGGTTTGGTCCAAGGTGATCCTTGGGAAGGATTAATGGGTACAATGAATTTTTGACCATTTCCTTTTAACTTAATTCATTCTTTGTTTAATGATATGGAGGCTTTCATCTTTCATCCCCAAGGTTGACCAACTAGCACTGGGAAGGAGCTAGATCCTTCTTTTGGGTCGATGATTTCAAAATCAACCTTAGTCAAGATTCCTTTGATGGTCATGTCGACATATTTCCAAACCCCAATGGGTTCAATGAGGCCTTGGTAGACGAGTTTTAGGTAAATGCCTGACTCATAGAGTTGAGGTCGTCCCATCTTTTCCCATGTATCCCTGGTCATGATATTTACCTAAGACCCGAAATCGAGCACCACTTGTCGGACGTGATAACCTTTGATTTCCAGGTCGACAAGTGGGTCGACATCGTTTTTATATTTTTTTATTTAGGCTACAAATGTTCTTAGTTTGTTTTCCAAAGTTAGTGCTTTTTATTTCGTGTAATAAATCAATGAACTGGGCTATGGATTTGTCTGTTTGGATGAGATGAGTTAATTGCTGTGTCGTGCTAAGTCGACTGGTAATAATGTCTTCTTGCTGTGCGATGTCTTGAAATATGTGGGTGGCTTCTTGATAGGTTTGTTTTTCCTTGAGAGGATCCAGATAACCATTTGTGTTTTTAATTTTACTAAATTGAGGGTTATCAGACCCTGTTTTTATGCCTTGGCGAGTGACAATATGCAGATTTTTAGTAGTTAATACATCATGCTTTTGTACACAAGACAAGACATTAACATTTTTCTTGTTATTGATTTTTTCTAACATGGTAGGACAATCCTCCAGAGAGTGATCGCCTACTCCACAATGTGTACAGAATTTAAGGTCAGTTATGTCCTTGTACGGATAGTCTGCGCATTGGTTCCCTTCTTTATAGTAGATGAAGCACTGGGTAGATCGACGCGGTTGTATGTCGTGATTCCCGACGAATCGACCTCTTCCTCCAAACCCTTGTCGTCGATTGTCGTACCGGCGCTCGTATCGTCGGCCTTCGTATCGTTTCCCGTTCTGGTCATTGGTATTATTTTGCTCATTGCTTTGGGCCACTGCATTCGTCTGGTAGACCGCCTGATAGTTCTGTCTGTTTTTCAGGTTTAATTGACAGTCGGCCGTATTGTGACTTTTCGTCTCACAGATGGCGCACTAGGAAGCTTTTGCGTTCTTCATGTTAAACGGACATTCTTTCGTAGAATGATCTCCGGCCTCCTGGCAAATGTCACAAAATACTTTAGTTTGCAGAAAGTGGATGTCTTGTCGGCTGTATTCATGTCGACAATTATCTTTCGAGTGTCCGGCCGTCGAACATTTAGTACACCAGATTTCTTGATTTTTGAGGGACATTTCTTTCAAGGACTTCTGCACATTCTCAAGCTGTTCTTCTATCCTGTGGTCCGTCGGATAAGCAGGTATGTCTTCATCCATTTGCACCTGCAGAGCTTTGGTCAGCACATCTTCATATGTCTTGAATGTTTCCAGACTGATGTGTCGGCGAACTTTTTGTGATAATCCTACAAGGAACCATTGAATTAGTAATTTCTTATCAATAACATAATCTAATTGGCTCAATAGGTCCTTCCAGCATTTGTCATAGTCGCGGACAGTCTCCCCTGGCTTTTGCTGCTTTGTCTTGAGCTTTTTGGAGGCCAGGTGCTTAGCGTCCGGGGTCTTGAAAAAGGATAAGAACTATGCTTCAATCTCAGCTTTCCTTGCTCTGGGTTGCCGTTCCGAAAAGGTCATGTACCAATTCAGGGCCCTTTTCGTAAGGCTCCTGCGAAATGAGCCATCTGTCGGTCTTCATCCTTCACCTGGTTTGCATCCCAGATCAACTCACAGACGAACCAATGTCGTCTAGGGTCTTCATCCCCCTTGTAGAGAGGAATGTGAGCTGTTCCGTGACCCATGTCTGAGTCACTTTCACTTCTCTTAGAAGTTGGCGGGGTCGGAGGCATGGGTGGTGGTGAAAGTGGGGGGGTTGTTGATGTAGTCGCTCCTGTGGAATTTTGGTCGACGGAACTGGTACCTCCATCGAGTGGTCGATTCGTCTTCGACACACAGTGGGTTGTTGTGGATTTCTACTGTCTATGGTCCACTAAAACTTTGTGTGCACAGGTCTGCGTGTTCAATTCCTTCAAAAGCTATACTTGGTGGGGGGGGGTGCTCCTTCATGTGTCGGTAAGAGCAAGTGGATACTTCGGAGGGAGGGTGCCGCTTAAATCGTCACCCAGTTCCCTTTGAATGGTCGGCGTATGACAAGATGTCGTTCGGTGTACATATCGTCGCCTAGTCGACTCCAGATACTATAGTCACCAGCTCTTAGTCGGAGGTCATCTTCGACAATAGTCTATATTCTGGTATGTGGATTTAATGGAAAAAGGGTTGTTCCTTCACTGGGAGCTATTAATTAGAGAGCTTCTGGCTGCTCTATCCATACTTCTTCCTCCGTAGGGGACACCTCTTGTTCTATGCCTTCTTCCTGTCGGTCATGACCCGACTCTAGAGGATTCTCTTCAAGGTCAGTCTCCCTAGGGTTTTGTTCTCAGCGCGGCCCATCGGCTCTTTCGCGTCTTGCTTCCCTTCTCTGGTGTCTCTCGTCCCTTTCTTGTTTCTGAATGTCTGACATACTTCCGTACAGTACTATTCTCTTCAAGTATTCTACAGTCAACTTTTCATCACTGGTGACGTCTATCCTCCTGAGGTCGACTAGGATCCACTATACTCTACCTCCGACACAAGACCAGCTACCCCCCCATAGCCTACCCAATGCTTTTTAGAAAGCCCGGATAGTTTGAATCACTTGCTTAGGAAGTATTCCCACTCCCTTTCTGCAATAAATTTCTCCCACTTCCTCTGCTTTTCTGCCCAGTTGGTGTTTGGTGGCTGTTCACACAATGGTGGTCTAGGTTCGACGATGTGGCCTGCTCCGTTCTCTATCAAGAATTTGAACAGCAAGGTCGGTAGGGAGCACAAGAATTGTTCGGTGAAATCTGTGTAGAACTTCACTTTGACAGTTTCTATCGACGTTCGGTCTTCAACTGCTTGCTCCTCATAGAAGTCGTCGGTGATTTTCTCAAACCACTACGACAGATTTGTTCATCCCCCTTGGAACAGTTTATCTAGAAACTTCTGTTCTTTAGTCGCGTCCGGTCTTCTCATCCAGAAGTTGCTTCAACAGTTGTGGCACATACTCGACGAATTTTTCATGTGTCTCTGTGAAAAATCTGGCTCTAGCTTCAGCGACTATTAATCTGTTTCATCTTGCGTAATTTTGCAATTAGTTTGCAACTTTACAGTCCCACCAGTCCTTGATCTCCTGCTCTGGTATCATATGTGAGCATATATTTTATACATGTACTACCGGAAACGGAACCAATGTTGTAATCTCACAGATCACATAAGGTTACCAATAATACATACTAAAACATAACTATAAATCAAATACAAGAGACAAGAACAGATAGGAAAACAGATTATATTAATGTAATGAGTTCATACAAGGCAGAGAACTGAACTGAGTTCTTGCTTGGCTCAATAGCCTAATATATACAAGTTACAAACAGTTACAAAATAACTACCTGTCGGTTCGGTGAACCGACACGACTGTTAGTTAGCCGATTAATCTTTCTAGTTAGTCGGCCGACTGACTTAGTCAGCTGATCGACTAAGTCGGTCTTCGTTCCAGTCGACTTTGTCGACTTGCTCCTTTCTACAGCGGGCATTCTTCTCAAAGCTCATTTCAGGGGCTCACTCTTCTCTCTTTCCATCTTAAACTGTTATGGCACATATCTACATCGTGAATCTTTTTGGACTACGGCTGCCAAGGGTCACCATTCTCTCGCTTCCAAACCTAATTCTTGTAAGGGATTTAAATGTTACTCTGAATGCATCTGAAATCTGGGGTACTAAGGATCATATCGACCCCCTTGGACCCTTTTTCACAGAAATTTTTTCCAATTATAAGTTAGTGGACGTTGCCCCACCTTGTGCTGGTCCCACTTAGCAAAATGACAGGTCTAGGGAAGAGGGTATCTGTAAAATACTTGATAGATTCTTTCTATCCTTAAACTTAGTTGAACTTCTCCCCAGGAATAGGGTCTGGTCTTCTCCTTCTGTGGCCTCAAACCATTACCCTATACTCTTGGAATGGCTTGAAGGTTCTCCCTCTTCTTCTTTCCCTTTTAAGTTCAATCATTCCTGGTTTTCTGATGATGACTTTGTCAATATGGTAAGAGATGAATGGTCCTTTCTACCCCATGGTGATCCTGCGTGTGAGATGGGTGGTCTCTCAAAGAAGCTCCGCTTATTGAAAAGGAAGGTAAAATGTTGGACTCATGAAAAGACCTTAGCGATGAAAGAAAAGATCATTCTTATAGAAGAGGAAATAAATACACTTTTGGGATCCTCGGTTTCGGGATCACTCAGCTCCCATGACAATAATAGGCTCTCAGCTTTGAGAGCGGAGTTGAAGCGTTTGCTGGATCATGAACTTCGATCTGCCATGTTACAAAGTAGAATGACTTGGGCATCTCTGGGTGATGCCAATACTAAATACTTTCATTTGGTAGCATCTGCTCGTAAGAATCACAACACCATTTGGGGCCTACACGATGAACTCCGTATTATGATAGAAGATGACCTTGAACTTAAGGCACTGGGGATAAGGTTTTTCTTGGAGATTTTCAAAGATGATAATCAGACCAACATAGAGGCCTAGTTGAAGGCTGTTCATTTATTCCCCTTCTTTCTTCAACAAGAGGACTCAGAGAGCTTCACTCGCCAGATTTCTCTGGAGGAAGTAGAAATGGATTTAAAATCATTCAAGAAGGATAAACCTCCTGGTCTAGATGGCTGGCCAGTGGAATTTTTTTGGCCTTTTTTGACCTTCTAGGGAGTGAAATTTTAAATGCGGTTGAATCTTCTAGATTGGAAGGCATAGTTTTACCATCATTGAACTCTACCTTCATTGCTCTCATCCCTAAGAAAGAGAAGTCCCTTACCTTTGCAGACTTTAGACCTATCTCCCTCTGCAATCTTGTCTACAAACTAATCTCCAAAGCTGTTGCTTTGCACTTAAAGCCTTATCTAGACAAGTATATCTCTCCCCAACAATTTGGGTTCTTGAAAAACAGACAAATTACAGAGCCTATAGCCATTACTCAAGAGGTTCTGCATACTGTCAAGACTAAGAACAGGTGTGCCTTAATTCTCAAGTTGGATCTATCAAAAGATTTTGACAGGGTGAATTGGTTCTATCTCCGTCTTATCCTTTTATAAATCAGAGTCCCCCTGGTGGGTGTAAACTAGATTATGAGTTGTTTATCTTCTGCAAATTTTGCTTTGCTCGTTAATGGCTCACCTTCTAGCTTTTTCCCTGCCTCAAGAGGCATTAGGCAGGGCTTCCCTTTGTCTCCCCTACTATTTATCCTTGTTATAGAGGGGCTCAGCCTCCTAATAAAGGATGCCCAGAACAATGGAAAGATCATGGGCATTAGCATCTCTTCCCAGCTCTCTCTCACCCACCTGCTTTTTGTTGATGATGTGATTCTTTTTGGTTTGGGAACCTTTGAGGAACGGGTCACCTTCAAAGTCATTTTGGATACTTTCTATGTAGCTTCAGACATGTGTATTAACCTGGATAAATCATGTTTTTTGTTCAATAATGTGGGAGAGGGGATATTGAACTGGATCTCTCGCACTCTATCCTTAAATTTTGAGCACATTTCCTTGGGTTTTAAATATCTTGGTTATTTTATAAAGCCCCTTGGATACTTGGTAAAGGATTGGCATTGGCTAATAAAAACTTTTGAAAAGAGAATCCAGCACTGGACCCTATGAATACTATCCCTAGGGGGAAGACTCGTCCTAATCAAAGCAGTCCTTACTAGTCTACCGGTATTTTGGATGGCTCTGGTTCCCATTCCTAAGTTTGTCCTTGACAAGCTCAGAATTTTGATATTTTCTTTCATATGGGGCTCCACTCCTGATAACAAGAAGTATCATTTAGTGGACTGGCGGTCTCTTTCAAAACCTACGTCTCTTGGTGGATGGGGCATTAAACATTTGGGCTGGTTTATCCTTTCCTTATGTTTAAAGATTCTGTGGTTTTCCCTTAATGGGAGTGGGATTTGGTTCAGTGTACTGTCTACGAAATACCTCAAAAATCACTCTGTGGTGTCTTGGATCTACAAAAAAGCATTTGTTGTAAGTAGTGTTTCAGTGATTTGGAAATTTTTTATTCATACCTTATCCTGGTTTGGCGGTGGACTTTCTTGGCAAGTTGGAAAAAGTGAAGGCATCTGTGTAGGCTTGGATCTGATAGTGGGCACTGACTCCCTATATATCCTCCCTCAAGATCTCCATGATTATTTGGAGGACTATGGCATCTTAACGTTGGCTCAAGCTCGAAACTGCTCCCCGGGAGAAAAAAGATATTGGATCACTGCGGAGGATCTCGATATGGGAGGGGAATGGAGACTCATGTGGAATAATTTTATTTCTAGGCTCGAGTTCGGCAGAATCAGACTCTCTAATCAGAAAGACTCATTATTATGGACATATAAAAGGCATGTTGGGGATATTACTACTGCTATGGGGTATGATCTCATTGTGCAGCATTTCCAAGATCCCTCCTCTAATCTATCCAAGGTGTTGGACCTTATTTGGTCGTTCAACATTCCTACAAAGATTAGATGCTTTATATGGTTAGTGGTTATGAATCGTGTGTTGAACTGGGACAATATACAAAGACACGGTAGGCAGGGCCCTGTTTTATGTATTCTCTGCAGGATAAATGAAGACACCGTTCAAAATTTGTTCATTGATTGTATTTTTTCAAAAAGAGTCTACTTAGATTTCTGTGAGCAATATGGCTTACCTCCTTTAAGCAATTGTTCAGTCAGATCCTTTCTTGAACATTGGTACAAGAGCTTATCTGCTCTCTCTTCCATCAGCTATCTGACCCTTTTCTTTTTTTGGAGCATTTGGAAATTGAGGAACTATTGCATATTTGAAAATAAACAGTTATCTGTTTTTCACAACATTCAACAGATTGAAGCGCTCTTACATATCTTCCCTATTCCAAAAAAAAAGAAAAAAGATCAGATGCATTGGCTCCAACCCACAACTTATTTTTCCTTGTGGCTTCTTTGATGGGGCAACTGTTGGGAACCTTGTGGGAGCGGGCTTTGTCTGGCACTTGAGTAACTCTCATACTATTGGCTTCTCTCTTGGATGTGGCAAAAGAAAAAATACCAGAGCTGAACTCCTAGCACTTTGGGCTCTTCTAGCAGTGTCAAAGCATTTGGGGATCCCTCTCCACACTATCTACAGTGACTCCCTAGTCATTATAAATTGGGCAAACAGGACAGTTTCTTTGGACTCACCTAGCTTGAGACAATGGTGTGAGGACATAAGGTCCCTTATGCTAAATTTCTCTCCTTTGACTCTCAAGCATATTTATTGTGAGAATAATCAACAGGCTGACAGTCTCTCAAAGAAGGCTCTAGTGCTAGATCTAGATTGTGGGAACTTCGCTGAAGTTTTGGATGAAATGATCATTGATCATGGGAACTTTCAGCTTTATTAAGCTTAGTGTCGGGACTCAGTCCCTTTATTTTTTTGGCACGGATTATGTTTTTATATGATGGACTGGATCTAAGCTGACATTGAAGAGACTTTCAGCCTTCTTGTTATGCTCAGAATTAGTAAGCTTGGTAGTCAAACTTTCTGTCTCAGAGTCCAACTCAATTATGAGTTGTATTTTGGATATTTGATGAGAGTATACCTCTTATGGGATCTATGTTATTGCTCTTGTTCATGACAGCATGGTTCATTTTGAGTACCCTATAGTGCTTAGAGGGATTCCCAAATTTTGCGTCACACACTAGATTGAAAGCCTGTGTGGAATGTTTGTATATGATGTCCTTTGGTTCTCATTTGAATAACAACGTCTAGTATTTTTTCTTCTGAAAAAAAAGAGAACACTTCAAACAGAAAATGCCTAGAGCTATTTTATTTCTTATTAAATATAGAACACCACACAAATGCCTAAAGCTTAAGAAAAAATTCATTATTTTATTTGAACTTTTGTTTTATTTACAAAGGAATCATTGTTTTCTGTGCTTATTAAACAAGGGGTTAATCCTGGTTACATAAAAACACTTTTTTGCAGAAATTTGACATTTAAAGTATTTCCTTTTATTTTAAATTAAATATTATTCATCCTAGGTGGTTAAAATTTAAAAATATGAGTATTCCTATTCGTCCATTAAAATATTATTTAAAGTATTTCCTTTTATTTTAAATTAAATATTATTCATCTTAGGTGGTTAAAATTTAAAAAGATGATTATTCCTTATTTGTCCATAAGCAAGACACCACTTTTAAATTAAACTTTTACAAGGATACAAAATGGCACAAATAGGACATTAATTCACTAGTGATGTGGATAGAATGTTAAGCCATCTACAAGCCTTTAATTCTTCTTGTGTTCTTCTCCACCCGGATGGCATGAGTTTCTAAGGGATAAAGCCAAGTACTATCCCACATTAAAATTTTATGTCTTCCATTTGTCCTTTTCTGTTATATGTATATTGACCTTCCTGAGTACTTGCATGTTGCTTAATGACGATGTACACATGTTTATTTTCCCATTGGTTAAAACTTAAATCCAATATCTGTGTAGATTTGGCAGGAAACCCAAATTGCCATACTACATTTACAGGAGTGCAATAATTTTTCGGTTGAATCAATGGTTCAATCTAGAGAAACATATTGGATTTTAAGCTTGGTGAGATTGGTAACTTGTTCCATAATTATGAAGAGTAGTCAACATGAAGGAAGCTTCTTAACACCCTTATTAGGTGGATTTTTGATAGGAAGTAGTATGTAATAATTGTTTGTAGTCTTAACAATAATTATTTATGTTAGTATCAAGCTCATAAGTAATTAGTCATGACTATGAGTGAATTCCAATCTTAAAATAGGGTAAGTGTTTTTGTTAGTCATTATAGTGTCATATCAACATGAGTTATGGATAGACATAAATTGGTATCAAGATACAGAGGTTTAATAAGAGAAGGCCTATAAAGGGCATCCTTAGGGCATCAAATCCCCATGTATCAGTCTGAGATAGGTTCAGGCAGGTATCTTCTTGTAAATTCACTAATCCTTGTCAATGCAATTCCATTTTCTTTCCTTCCTCTGATTGTAATGCCTTTCCTATTTTTGGAGATGTATTTTGTTTTGAGGTTATTGAGTTTATTTATGACTTGTTACTTTTGTTCTTATGAGTACTCCACAATGATCTCTAACGGCTTTTGTTTAGTCTACAAATTTGAGTTTATATTGAGGAATAATGATGTCATTGCCCAGCTGACCAAGATTTTTGCAGCCTTTTAGATGTTTCAGTTTAAGTATATTTTCTACTTATTGACTAGATCCTAACCTATATTTTTGTTTTGTGCATTGCTCCTGCTCTTATGTTTTGACATATTTTTTCCTTAACAATTAACGCATCTGCTATTGTTGTAAATATCCAGTTTGTGAGTGTACATAATTGCATTCTATATGTAGGTTCAACAAGAAATACAAGCTTCGTGGGCATATGTTTGGAAAATTTTCATGCAATCTAAATTGAGTCAACTACAGGAACTAAGTCATTTCAGTTATCTGGATGGTTCAATGTACTTTCATCTTGTATATACATGTATATTGCACTGACACAAGCAAGAAAATGAAGGCTGATTTTTGTATGTAACTTTAATCATGATAACTTGGCATCCAAGGAACCATGTTGAACCAATTTAGAAGGGATTTGTATATCTTCCAACCAATTTGATTGCCATTTTTTCACCTATTTGTAACACAGTAAAACTAAAACCATGAAGCCAACACAAAATGCCAAGATTGAAGCCAATAAAAGATCTATGACATTTCATCGCAGGATTGAGCAGCTACTCAACTTGACTTTATTCATTATATTTACACTGGAGTATACTGAGTTGGTCGAAAGAGTTTTTTTTTGTTTTTATTATATAATGTCTAGAGGTGCATGCAATGTCTTGTTCACCAACTTTTTCCATGTGAACTTGAGAGACTAACCATTTCCATGATGTATGAAAATATGAATGTTTAATGCACAAATATTAGAAAGATTCACAGACAAAGTAAATACAGAAACCCTAATTGCACAAAAGCATCCCCAGCTAATTGCACAAAAGAAATTCCTTGTATTAAACCCTAATCTAGACAATGCCATTATTTATTCTATTCATGGACTCATAATAATTTCTCCTTCCCCAAGAAAGGATTATCAGTGGCATGCTCCAGATATAGCTAAATCTAGGCAATGGCATTACTTATTCTCTTCATGGACTCATTTTGATACTTTTTCCTTCCAGAAGAAGGATTATCAGTGGCATCCTTGAGATATAGCTATATGGACAACCTAATAGTATGTTAAATAAAGCACTACCTAAATAGGTACATTTCCATAACTATTTTTGTTGTAAGAGAAGTTACATTTGTTAGATATTTTTATTTAGGTTTGTTTACACCCCTTTTGTGGAGAAAAAGCACCCATAATTCATGATACTGCTATAAATTGTTGATTAGGAGGTTGGAACAACCCTTATTTTATGACCAGAATGAATGTTTGAGGTTGTTGGAGTGCCCTAGTTTGCTCTTTTTGTCCATATCTGTACCCATAATGGTTTCTTAATGTCATTTCAACCCTCAAATTCAACCCATCATTTCTCAAAGCCTGTTTTTCTGTTGTTCATCACTTTTCATAGGGCTATTCATGCCTAGAACTGCCTTTTCACCCTCGAATTTGGCCCAGATTTAGAGGTAGGCATGTTTGATGATGGATAAGTGCAGAAGGGTTCCCAAGATGCTGAAATAGGGCTGCTCCATACCCTTTTTTACTGTCAAACAGGTTTTTTTATGCCCAAAATTCATGTGGATGTTTCTATAAGGAATATGAATGAGATTTTAAGGTTGCTTTCACCCATAGATTTCTCATTTTCACAGCCATAATTGCAAAGACTGCCTCCTACTACCATTGATCATCATCTTTCAGGGCTGCAATGTGCCCGGATCTGAAAGTTGGCCTAATTATAGCTGATTTGAGATGCTTCACTGTTTGTTGTGATCAATGCTCCCAAAGTGCTGAGATTTGTCCCTTTGATGCTCATACTTGATTGTAGAGTTGTTTATGCCCATAGGACTACCCAACATTAATCCTAGTGTGATCATAACTGAAAATGAAAGGGCTCACTGCTGTTACACTCCATAAACTGTCCAAATTTCAAAACCAACTCAAAACTGCCTAGATTTTATGTCAAGATTACAATCATGACAAATTCACCCCTGGAGAGTGTGATTAGAATCACCGGTGGACACCCATACAAAATGGAGGGTAACAGTTCCAACTGGGTCCTCAAATGTGAAATTAGATCATTGATTTGACCACTCTCTAGAAACTACTAAAATAGAATTTTTAGAAGTAACATCCTCTTATATTTTTTCTAAAAAATCAACTTGTACATATCTCCCCAAAGGGTATTCAAAACCATGATAAGATCATGCAAAATATGACATTGCAACTCACCCTGAGGATTCTCTTAGAAAGAGGGACTTGACTATTACGATATATTTGCTTCAGTTGAAAAGTATACATATATTTGAGTAGCCATGTCCATTGCATCATTTTTTTGTTGGTTCTTATACTAGATTACCCAGTATTATATATAATTCACTAATTTACTCAGTATTATATTTAAACCTAACATACGCTGTTGATGGGCATGATTAGGATGGATACAAGCCTTCCACCCGTTCTTATGGCAATTTAAATAAGTATTATTTTTTATAATATTTAGAGAGATCTTAGAACACAACATAAATGTCTTGAATATGATTGGTTAGAAATTTAATTAGTTCATGTTCTTGGTTTTCAATGTGAAATCACTCAATGGAAGGTAAAGACAATTTTTTTTATTCTAGTAGTAATTGGATGCTAGAAAAGTACAGAGTCTTATGGAAAACATTTTAAATTGCAGAAATATAAGATTTGTCTCATGTTTGTTTCATAGATATTAACTCATCTGTTGTTGAAGAAATATTTCAGGATTATAGGGTGCACAGGGATGAAATTCATTCAAAGAAGGAGAGATTAATGGCCCATCTTAGTGTATTGTCACAAATTGTTGAGAGCTAGAATAAGCCAGAAGATAATGATACTCAAACTAGTCAGTTTGCACAAGCTCTAAAGAAGGTGATATTCTCCTGTTGTTTGATTAATAGCTTTTTCATTTGAAGATTCATTGTCTAAAGTATCTTGAACTAGAATATTTAGTTAATCCACTAATTTCCTGTTCTCCTGCATGTACATGCACATGCACATATGGGGTTGTGTTTACTATCACAGTCACAATCATCTCCACGCTGACATTGGGCAGCCTCCAAGTTTGTTTAAATTCCGCATCTTATTACATAACTAAAATAAAACTGGGTGATTCAAAACTAATGTTATGGTCATGTGGGTTCCTTTCCTTGTATGGTCAAGTTTCATCCCAGAAAGTTATTGTGAGCCGATCTTGAACGTTTTCAGCCCTTGTGACTAAGCTAAAATTGAGTCATATTGGTTGGAATCTTCATGTGCTAGTGGAAGATCGAGGTAATTAGCTTTATAAGTAATGTGGTTAATTTATCAAATGGAAATGGGTGGGTGAGTGGAATCCACATGAGTCTCTTAGAAATGGCTTCCATACTTGATGTGTTGATCATGATCATGCATGCAGGGAATGGCATCATATGTTGTAGGTGACTATAGGCAAGGATGTAAACTCATATAGTATAGCTTATACATTTGCATGGCTTGTACCCTCAAAGGACAGGACATGATACAAGCTTTGATACACTACATCAAAACATTTGGATCGATAGGAAGGTTAGTCAATTATTTAGTTTAAATGGTTTTAAATTTGAGCATCTTTTGTAGTGGCTTACAAATATAGTTAAGTTGAGAATAATATTATGCTGCAACTATAGTGAATCCGATTACAAGTTTATTTATTTTTCTACATGATTTATGTTAGTTTGCAGTAAAAAATATCTTTTTGTATAAAAATAAAATTTTCAAAATTTTTTGCTTTGTAGGTCAATTGTACTCTTTGAAATATGCCCTTCAACATGTAACCATGGATCCAGTTAGCTCCCCAAAATATTTAGATATTATGAATAAAATCAAATAGAGGGCCTTTTAGCTAGAGCTAAAACTTTACCCTAGGAATAGTTTGCCACCGTCTTCTAATCAAAGGCTATTTATTAAGTACTTCAACAAATTATGTTGATTGATAGTTAAGGAAAAGAAATTGAGGGTAAGAGAATTTAATTTCTGGATTTAGAAGAAGCATCCTCTCACTTCAACATTCATGTTCTTAAGAACACATTGGAGTCCATTAAACTCAGTTTCAACTGGTTCTACATGACCTCCACCTTTGATTTCTATCAAAGCAGCCGACAAGTTTCCCACTTTCACTTGGAAATCCTTTGGCATTCTTGTTTCCACTATCAAGGATTTGGATTAACACCATTGCCTGCTGCTTTTTAGGGTGCCATTTATCTTATATGAGAAACCTTTTTGGGAAGAGTAACTACTATTTTTGGAGGTGGGTGAGTAAATATGGTTGTGCTCACTTTAAAATGGTATAGCCATGCTTGGATTCACACTAAAGTGAGTGATTGAGCCATTGTCACTAAATGCACTTCCTTTTAATTATCGAGTGTGATGACCTTCATGTCTCTAACTAACCAACCAAAGAATTTCCTTGATATGAAACACATTTACCAAAGAGATCTACAATATTTGGTAGCTAAATAGTAACTGCCCAAGCTAAGCACAGATTTTCATTGCTTTCACCACAAGGTTCTCATCTTTCTCCATCAAATAATCCTGTAATTATTTAATTTGGCCGGTTTTTAATTCTCTTGTTGATTAGGCAATACACGAGTTTGTTTAAATTCCCTAAACATGATTGAAACTATCCTTTTCAAACAAGTCAAGGATGTGATTAGTCTCTGGTATCTCATTCTTCATTTTTAAGTGGCAGTTGTTTCAATTCATTTTAACCACCTTTGTTGAGAATTGAAACAATTCCATTTCTCAAGTTTGTAATTCAACATTTTTCTATATTTAATAAATATCAAGAGCACATAGTACCATGCAAAGAGTAAAATGTTAATGACTCATAAATGTCAAACACATTCTTTGAGATCACTTGAGATTAGCACATTGCAGCGAAACATTAATCCTTCAAACATTACTGTAATAAAAACAAATATCAAATCAATTCCAATCTTGTCTCATTAGTAAGTGTCAAAATTTTCTGAGAGTCAAGTGCTGATATAAATTTTTTGAGTGTCAAAATCATACACAACAACAATCATTTCCATCTTTGTACAAGTCCTATTTTCACTTAAAAATAAAGGTATTTCTGAACTATGGTTTCTTACAATCATTTTTTCCAAGCTTTAGCATCATTATATAGTGTGTTGATGACTTAAAATTATAGCAGTACCCTTTTATTGCAATATGGTGTAAACAATGGTTATTTTGCTTGAATATCATTGTATTCACATTTAAGGACATGTATTCATGTCCTCTTATCATGGGTCTCTTAATGGAGTATGATTAAATATTAAACCTTAAACAAACATAATGGTTGCTAGGGAATAGTGATTTTTGCAATCCCATTAAGCCAATTTCTTGAGTTTTGTTCAAAATTCCTAGAAAAGGTTTATGGATTTCATAACTTGCTTGATCATATATTGTGAACTTATATAATATATCATCCTTTGCTGACCATTAGATACTCAAAGTTGTGTATTGATCTTTTTCACCATTATAGAAGAATTTGTAAGTTAGGTTCCCAAATTCTTAAAGGGTGCTAGCTCAATTGAAGAGCGTCTTCCGTACAAGCAATAGGTTGGTGGTTCGATCCCTCCATGCCCTAATGATATTATAATATTGGTTAAAAACAACTAAATTAGTAACAAAAAAAATAAAATAAGTGACCAAACAGTGAGAGATAAGTGACCAAAATTCATATATAAAATTACTAAAAACAACTAAATTAGTGACCAAAAAATGAGAGATGCAAAACTAGGCATTAAAAAAGATGCAACACATGGCACTAATGATGAATCCAAACATGGCATTGATATGGTAGCAAAATAAGACGTGAAACTAGGCATTAAAAATGAGGCAACACATGGCGCTAATGATGAAGCCAAATATGACGTTATGGTAGAAAAATAAGATGTTACTTTGGATGCAAAACATGACGCTAAATAGGAAGAAAAATATGGTGCAACAATAGAAGAAATATTTGGCATCATTTTGGTAGAAAAACATGATGCAAAAAAGGAAGCAAAAATTGGTGCAAATTTGGGAGCAAAAATTGACGCATATTTGGAAGTAAAACATGGTGCAAAATGGGATGCTAGAGTGGTAGAAAAAATGGATTCAATACTGGATGCTAACATGGTGCTATTAAGGATGCAAATATGGCACTAACAGGGATGTCATTTAAGAAGCAAAAGCATACACTCATTAGGAAGCAAAATATGACATTATTTAGGAAGAAAACCTCGATGTTGTTTAGGAAGCAAATTTGGACGCTATTCTAAAAGCAAAAAAATAGACGATATTTTGGACGTCATAAAGGATGCTATCTAGGAAGCAAAAAAGACGTTTTTTGAGACGCTTTAAGTTTTTTCCATGACGCATCCCAGTTAGCATCTAGTTTGACCACTCAATGTAAAAAAAATTACACTAAAAAAGGACGCTAAATGGGAAGCTAATTCCAGGATTTGTTGTAGTGATACTAATAGATGCCGCATGCATTTCTTGCACCTTCCTGCTGAGTGCATCAACTACCTTATTCTCTTTCCCCTTTATGTGCTTGATTTCAAAATCAAACTCACATAAAAAATCC
Organism: Pseudotsuga menziesii; assembly: GCA_001517045.1. Taxonomy (NCBI): domain Eukaryota; kingdom Viridiplantae; phylum Streptophyta; class Pinopsida; order Pinales; family Pinaceae; genus Pseudotsuga; species Pseudotsuga menziesii. The sequence goes on along the minus strand of LPNX011086772.1, from coordinate 9,046 downwards.
AACCATCTATCTTGCCTGGCATTTAGAGTAGGCTGATCAAACAAATACTTCAAACCACAATGGTATTTCCTTAGCTCAAATATTCTTCCCATCAAGTAATGCCTCCACATCTTGAGATCATGTAACATTCCTGCAAGTTCTAGATCATGAGTGGCATATTTTTTCTCATGTTCCTTCAACTTTCTTGATTCATAACATATCACATGGTTGTCTTGCATAAGGACTCCTCCAAGCCCTTGACCGCATGCATCGGTACACACCACACAATCTTTTTCTGGGTCTGCAATCTTCAAGACCGGTGCACTTGTGAGAAGATTCTTCAACTGTTGGAATATTTCTTCACACCTCAGTGTCCATTCAAACTTTATTCCCTTCTTTTGCAAATAAGTGACTAGATGTGCAACCTTGGAGAATCTTTCAATGAATCTCTTGTATCAGCCTGCAAGTCCCATAAAAGATCTTACATCTGCTACATTTATTTGAGTAGGCCAATTCACAATGGCCTCAATCTTCTTAGGGTCTACAGATATACCCTCATATGAGATAATGTGACCCAAATAATGAATCCTATCTCTATAAAAGTCACACTTACTTGATTTTACATACAACTGATGCTCCCTGAGCAACTGCAATGTCAATCGTAGATGCTCTTCATGCTCTGCCTCATTCTTAGAATAAATAAGGATGTCATCAAGGAAAACAAGAAAAAACTTGTCCAAATACCTACTGAAGACACTATTCATAAGGCACATAAATGTACCTGGTACATTTGTGAGACCAAATGGTACCACTACAAACTCATAATGTCCATACCTTGTTCTAAAGGTTGTCTTATGAATGTCTTCATCCTTGATTCTCACCTGATGGTAACCGGACCTCAATTCAATCTTGGAAAATACCTTTGCTCCTCTCATTTGATCAAATAGGTCATCAATCCTAGGAAAAGGATATTTGTTCTTCACAATGACTTTGCTCATCTGTCTTTAATCAATACACAAGCTAAGTGTACCATATTTCTTCTTTACAAATAGAACCAGTGCTCCCTAAGGAGACACACTCAGCCTGATATACTTATTCTCCAACAACTCTTGCAGTGGCATATTCAGTTCTAGCATTTCTAGTGTACTCATTATGTAGGGTGTCTTGGACACTAGTGTTGCTCCTGAAATTAGTTCAATTTTGAAATCAATGTCCCTCTTGGGAGGAAGCCCTGGAATCTCATCAGGAAACACATCCCTGAATTCCTGCAACACATGAAATTCCTCCAACCTAGGAGTTTCATTCTTTGTTTTCTCCAAAATATGAGCTGCATACAACTAGAAACCTTTCCTACAGAACTTCTTGAACTGCATTGCTGAAATATGCCTCACAGAAATCACCTTTAGAATGCCTCTTACAACTCTTGGGTTGCCTTCTTCATCCATGCATTCAAAATCATTATTGTAACCAATCCATTCTAATGAGAACATCATAGGAACCAAGTGGTACAAAATTCATATCTACACGAGTGACCAACCCATTCATAACCAATGGACATTTCTCTAACACTTCACTAACCTTTTTCTTAGTTCCAGTGTCTAGCTGAACTAACCAAGATTTGCTATGCTTTACTTTCTTAAAATCACAAATCTCCACTACTCTAGGAGTAATGTAACTATGAGTAGAACCAGGGTCAATCAAAATAGAAATAGATTTCTCAACAATATTACCTGCAACTTCAACCATAGTTGATTGGTGATCTGCCTAGCATTCCTCCAGTGATGCATAATATCTACAGATGACCCTTGCTACTTGACCCACTGTTTCTGCCTCTTGAATGTTGTAAGATGGCCTTGCATTCTCATTCTCAAGTGGACAATTCTTGCACATGTGGGGTCCTCCACATTTCCAACATTGGAGTGGTTCTCTATTCTACTATGGATCTCTTGGATTTTCTCCAACCACTCCAGCTAGCTTACTTGCAGCTTGGGATGGCTGCTTCTGTTGATTTCTAGAGTTAGAAGGTTTGAAACATTTCTTCCTTTGGTCAAACTTCTTATTCTTTTTGTCCTTCCATGTCTTATGATAATCAGGTTTGCCTTTGCTTTGCTCATAGAAATACTTAGCTTTCCTTATCGCTTCTTCCATATTTCTAGGTTCATAAAACTCAATTTTGTCTTTGTAAGACTGAGGCAATCCACTCATGAAATGTTGGATCTTCACCTTCTCATCTTTGATGTATTTGACATTCCTCAAAATTTCTAGGAAATTGTTTGCATACACTTCCATAGTCTATTGTCCCAATCTCAGCTCGTGAAACTCTTTAATCTTATCATCATAGTACCTGTCAGAGAGATACTTTTGCTTGAAATACTTCTGGAACTGCTTCCACACAATCTTCCTTTCATTGATCTTATTTACTTTCCTAAAGTGCTCCCACCATATGGATTATCTTCCAGTTAAATTGAATATGGATACCCTAGCCTTCATATTTCCAAGGTATTCTTGGACTTGGAAATATTTTCTCATCCCCAAAATCCAAGCTTCAGCTTCTTGACCATTCCTTATCTCACCATTGAAGGTAGGAAACCTTCCTTCTTAAACTCATCACGTGAATGTTTATGGTAACACCTCTTCCTCTCATTCTTGTGAGAAGAAGAACTTGAACCGCTAGTGGATCCTTCAGAGTCAGATGACCCACTAGGAGATCCCTTCCTTCTTCTGGTATTGCTCTTACTACCTTCCAGACTTACTGTCTGATCCCCAGAGTTCATCTTCCTCTAGATGTTCATTAAAATTTGCGGCATGGCTGAATTCAACTAATTCTACTCCTCCTGAGCCTTAACCAATCTTTCATTATCTGCCTTGTAACTTTGCATCTCCACCCTTAGGCTTCTCATGGTGGTTGCAAAATCTGGGGGAGTCTCTTGCAATCTCCTCCCATTAGACTTTGTCTCAACATTTCCAACTCGGAGATTTTTCCCCATAGCATATTACTCGTACTCATTAGGGTTTTGTGCATCATCATACACGTCGTAGGTTCTCATGGCTTAGCCGAACCAACTTTACCTGAAGTGTACTATCTGGAATGTTGCCTTTGAAGGTGACTATGGTTTTGCAAAATGTGTTAATAAAAACAATTTTTAGTTGCATAACACTCATATGAATCATACATTACTTACCTGCATTGGAAAAATCATATATAGACAACTTTGTCAAATCATATAATTTTCTTTTCACAAAGAACGACTGTCAGGAGGGGATGATGGGGGTCAAGGGGGCTTGCCCCCTTGTGGCTTCCCTGCGCCCTCATTTTTATTTTTGCAAATCTTTTACTTCCGCACAATCTAATGCATAAGATCGCTTCCATTTTCACCTCTCCGGTCCTTGTAAATCCCATAGGAAACCTAGAAAAATTCTCTTTTTTGGACCAACTGAGCTTTTCCACCCGATCGACAAACTCACCGAAGTTTTTCGAAATGTCGGCTCAACTCACCTTTTCCCTTCCGACGCATCGCCAAAACTCAACATTTCTTTCCAATTGGAAACACTTGTCGTTTCCTTCCGATGGGTTGAAAAAACTCGTCGAGTTCATCCGACGTATCGGCAAGCTTTCCCTTTTTTTGACGATAAAAAAACTCATTAAACTTTTTCGATGTATCAGAAAAACTTACCGAGTTCACCCGACATATATCAGAAACACTTCGTCTTTTCGTTCTGATATGGGATTTTTAACACTTAGACCAATTTTTCAAAAAATTTCTTTCTTTCCTCGGCATCGGCAAGACTCATCCAAGATGCATCAGAAAACTTATCCAAGATGCATTGGAAACTCATCCGAGATGCATCGGAAAACTCATCTAACTTTTTCAACATATCAGAAAAACTTACCGAGTTCACCTGATTTTCACCACTTAGAAATTTTTTGAAAAGTTTTTTTTCTCTTCTTCTCATCGGCTCAACATGCCATTGCCTCAACTCAGCCAGTTCAACCGACACTATATCGGCAGAACTCGGCCAACTGAGTCGATATATGAAAAAAATTCCAACACTTAGGAAACTTTGGAAAAAATTTCCTGTCTTTCTCATTTTTCCCTTGCTGACTAGAGGGTAATATTTCCTCTATCACTGCTCTTCATGGCCTATTGAGGCCCATGCTGCAACATGGGCTCTGATACCACACTGTCACGTCCCCACCCCTCTACCGGAGAGAGGACGCGACTATGCTGCTATCTAATCCGGGAAAACTAGCCCCATAAACATAAAATGAAATGCATTGAACTAATAACATGCACATATGCATAAATACTTAACATACAGCAGAAACAAAACCATTGCATTCAATCGCATGTTCATCTTAATTCATTAGCAAATGTAAATATAGAGATTTAAACACAAGAATACTTATCTTGGAAACGAAGCTTGTCCTACAACCAGCTATGTTGGTGCAACGTTCCACCCAACCATAGGCCAATGTACTCATCAATCTCTCAGTAGCACTACCACCCTCGACCTGTGCATGATTCCCACAAGGAATAAAGAACACCAGCAGACTCACACATAGCCAAGGACACCACAAAATTCAGCCAAGCCAACATAGTTGGGTTTATCAGGATGCAAAGGAGATGGAAAAGCTGACTGCTAAGCTAGTGATATCAACCATAGAGTTATGGACACCTGCACCAGATCTAGCCTGGCTTCTATAACATCTACACACCCAACACAAGGAAGAACCCCCTTCTCTGCTACACAGTCCCTCAATCTATGCCTTCCATTCCAGCGTTATTCAGGGGGTGCAAAGAAGAAAATCATCCCCCTAGATCTGTCTGTGAGGTTCCTTCGCACACTAGGTTTATCAAGTTGGTCAGATCCCATTTCCAGTCCCAATTCAGTTCAGGCCAAAGCACAGATGCATACATAGCAAAATACACAATTCTGGGTTGAGGAAAATAGTTTTGGGCAACAAAACGAATTGCCAAGATGGGTGAAAATGACCCCCTAACAGCAATTTGATTCCCATGGACGTTTTGGCCCTAACATGGCCAAAACGGAGTCAAAAACACCCAATAAATCGTGGGTCTCTTCTCCCACTCGCTGGGCAACACAAAAACGATTTGCCTCAGTCAGGTAATGAGGATAAACAACAACAAATCCATCAGACAAAGATCCCAACCATTGAGCTTTTCCCAATCGACATGGGAAAACTCTAGAACCTACAAAAATGTGAATGGGAAAAACGGATTGCTCCCCGAATGGAAATCCCACATGAGGAAATCAATTGCATGCGTGCATGAGGAAAAATACGGCTGCTAGTGCGTGAGAGTGAGCTGTGACTACCTCCATGAGTGAAGAATGCCGCTCTCTTCCTCCACGTGAGGGTAATGGATGAGAGATCTACATTGGGCAAGCATGTGGTCAAAGTGTGACAGCCCTGCTGGAATTGACGACTGCCCATACTCCCCTTTCCCCAAGGCAATAACTGTCCAACTACTCCTTGGAGAGTTAAGTGGTTAGTTGAATAAGACAAGAAAGTAGTTGCCAACTCTTTTGGGTTCTTTTATTGACATTTGGATTTTTCCTATTGGCCCAAGGTTTGAATATTCCCCCCCACTTATCCTTAGAAAATCATGCCCCCATCTCATTATTTGTTGCATTGACATAGCTCTTTGTGGGTTTTTAATTAAATTCCATATTTACATGATGTCCAAAAATTATAATGTGTCCGATAGCACAAAATACCATAGACATCGATTTTAATTGCGGAACCTAAAATGATAAATCAATGGGGGGTTTTTGTCTTTAGCTTCACACCACAATTAAATACAATATAAACATCATATACATTTTTAATGCAAGCGAGGTCTAAACCGGGGTGTTACAAGCATAACATGTGCTTTTAAGAGGTCTCAATATAAAATAAAATCCTGATTTTAAATAGTTTTAAAAATTTGATCATATCTATTATATGGTTTCATCCAAAGATTATATTAAAAAACCAAAATTCTTATATATAAACCTCAAAAAAATACTTCAATAACATGATATAAATATTTATGTTGTAGCTCAACAATTTCCTTTA
>LPNX011086758.1:238956-306347 GCA_001517045.1 Pseudotsuga menziesii | reverse complement strand
ACTCACCCACTTAAATTTATCAAAAAGTGACTTTAATGCTCTAAAGTCAAATTAAATGCTTTTACTTAAGTCATTTAATGCAAGGGTCACTTTATGTCCTCTCCCTAAGTGACTAAGGCAAAATTCACTAGGGGAACACTTCCCTAGGTACAAAAATAACACTCCCTCTTACAGAGGAAGGTGTTTTGCACCACTCCGAACTTGTCTCTGAAGAAGACAAATTTGCCCCTCCCCAAAGACTTTGTCAGTATGTCTGCTACCTGCTCATATGTGGAAATGTACTGAAGCATCACTACCCCTCTCTGAACATAGTCTCGTATGAAACGATACCTAATCTGAATGTGCTTTGACCTGTCATGGAAAACTAGATTCTTAGAGAGTTGGATGCAACTCTGATTGTCACAGTAAATAACTATAGGCCTAAGCTCCTGACCTGCAAATAGATTCACTAGCAACTTGTGAAGTGATAAGGCCTCACAGCTGGCCAAACTGGCTTCCATGTACTCAGCCTTTGTAGTACTCAATGCAACGGACTTCTGCTTCTGACTGAACCACGACATTGTTGCCAAGCCCAAACTGAAACAACATCCGAAAGTGCTCTTCCGGTCTGCCACACTGCCTGCCCAGTCTGAATCTGTATAGCCAACCAATCTAATCCCCTCTGACCTCCTGTAGTCCAAACCAAAATCCACTATTCCTGAAAGATAATGCAACACATGTTTTGCAGCGACCCAATGCACACTCCTAGGCTCAACCATGAACTGGCTAAGAGTGTTCACTACAAAACACAATTCTGGCCAAGTGTTGACTAAATACATCAATGACCCAATAAGCTAACGGTATAAAGTAGGATCCACCAACTCTCCCTCAGAAGCATGGAGCTTCTTCTAGTTGGTGATCATAGGTGTTGACATAGGCCTGCAATCCTCCATCCTGAATCTCCTCAAAATATCAACTGCATACTTTCCCTGCCCTAGGAAAATATGTCTACGCTCCTGCCAAACCTCCAATCCCAAAAAATAATGCATCAGCCCAATATTAGTCATATCGTACTCTGCTACAAGATCCTTCTTGCAAGCTGCAATGGGTCTCTCTCTCCTTGTGATAAACAAGTCATCAACATATAGCAGAAGAACAAGCGGATCATCTCCAACCATGATGAAGTAGAGATTCGGATTTGCTTCACTCTTCTCAAACCCCATACTCAGCAAGTAAGAATCAATACTGGAGTACCAAGCTCTTGGAGCTTGCTTCAGCCTGTAAAGGGCCTTCTTCAACCTGCATACATGTGTCTCTCTATCATGTATCTCAAATCCCTGAGGCTGCTCAATGTAAATCTTCTCCTGTATGATCCCATTGAGAAATGTGGTCTTCACATCCATCTGATGGATCTTCCAACCTATTTCCGCCGCAATGGAAATCAATGCCCTGATAGACATATAACGAGCAACCGGCACAAAAGTCTCATCATAATCAATGCCCTCAACCTGTGAAAACCACCGTGCTACAAACCTGGCTTTGTACTTCTCCACACTCCCATATGTCGCATGCTTTAGCTTGTAAAGCCAACGAGAAGTCACCACTGACTTCCCCTCCGGTCTCGTAACAATCTCCCACACATCATTATTCTTGATGGAATGGTACTCATCCATCATGGCATCTCTCCATACCGAATGCTGGGAGGCCTCCTCAAAAGTAGAAGGCTCAAAATCTCATGTACAAGCCACCAACACCATGCCCAATCTGTCAGGCATCTTGATGGCTCTCACCTTGTCACTGGGTGTCCCAGCCTTTAAGGCATCCTTCAAGGTCTCCCGAAGCCACTTAGGCTTCTTCTTCCCTGAACGTTCTTCCCATACTGGCCTGTCCTCATCTGAAGAACTACCAGAGCTAGAAGCCCCAGTCACCTATGAACCTGAAGCTGATGTGCCAACACAAGGTGTACCCTGTAATCCTGATTTCGATCTTGATCCCGATCCCTTGTAAGGTGTACCTGTAATAGCAGACCCATCACTTGTCCCTAAAGACCCTGCTGGCCTAACCACTGAACCTAGTGAACCTATGCCAACACTTTGTGGTCCTGTAACCCCAGAAACCTGTGATCCATACTGCTGCGTAGATGGAACCTGTGCCACAACTTGAGGTGTAGGGACCTGCTGCTCTCCCTGCTCTGACTCTCTCGACCTCCTGAAGGCTCGCTCCTTTTCAAACTTCACATCCTTTCTCACCACCACTTTCCTTTAAGAGGGAGATAAATGCGGAAATCCTTTGCAGTCTCATCATAACCCACAAAGATGCCCTTCTCTGCAGTGGGCTCCAACTTTGTCCTCTTCTCTGAAGGGACATGAGAATAAGTCAGACTACCAAATATACGAAAATGGCCAAATTCAGGCTTCTTTCCTGAAAAGCATTCCTCAGGTGTCATATTCCCCACTGCTCGATGGGGATTCCTGTTCTGAAGGTATACAACAATGCTGCAAGCCTCAGCCTAGAGAAAGAAAGGAAGTGACCGGTCATGTAACATAGCTCGAGCTGCTCCAACAATGGACCTGTTCTTCCTCTCTACTACTCCATTCTACTCTGGAGTATACGAAACTGTCAACTATCTCTTGATCCCCTCCTGTCTGCAAAATCCATCAAACTCCTTGGAGGTATACTCACCCCCATTATCCGATCTCAAGACTCGGATCTTCCTCCTTGTTTAGTTCTCCACAAGAGCTTTGAACTCTTGGAACCTCTGCAATACTTCCTCAGACTTCTTGCTCTTCAGAAAGTAGATCCAAGTCTTCTTGGAATGGTCATCAATGAATGTCACATAATACTTGTATCCTCTTAAGGACACAGAAGACATATGTCTGCATAAGTCTGAATGTATCAAGTCAAGAGTACAAGCTGACCTGCTATCACTGCTCGGAAAAGCAGTCTTGGTGTACTTTCCCAAAGCACACCCCCTGCACACATCACTCTGCCCTATGCTGAACTCTGGTAAACCTGTCACCATGTGCCTCAACAACCCCAAGGCTGGATGATGCAAGTAATCCATCCTCCTATGCCAAAGCTCACACAACTCACTGTTGCTGATATGTACTAAAGCATCTTGCGGTTGAAACAAGAGCTTATACAGTTTTCCACATCTTGCTCCAATGGAAAATGAAGCAGATGGTCCTGCAGTCTTGGGAAACATATGCACATGTCCATCAATGAAAGACACCCCAAGACCCTGATCCTCGATCATGGAAACTAATCCTAGGTTCTTCTTCAGCCTAGGCACATACAATACACCTTCAATACCATGGGACTCATAGACTCCCTCTAAAATGTAATGGTCCCACGTCCAACTACACTGACTACTGAGTCATCTCCCAACACAACCTCCACATCTGTATCTGCCTATGAAAGCTCGGAGAACATCTCACGAGCACCTGTCATGTGGCTCGAGGCTATGCTATCTATGTACCAAGTGCTAGAAGTAGATGCACTGTAAGAATGGTCTGTCACACAGGAAAACTCCCTATGCCTGTCAACATTCGCACTGGTGAGAATGGATGCTCTCTCTCTCTCAATATGCCCAGTGCATAGTGAAAACTCACTTTGAAATCTAGCTGCAAAATCATCGATCTCAGCTAAAATAGTTGTCTACTTCTTCTTATTCTTCTTGTTCAGACACGTAGCAGCATAGTGTCCCATCTTGTGACATGCAAAGCACTTCATAGTGCTCATATCCTTCTTCTGCCCATCCTGCTACTGCTTGGCCCCACCCTTCTTGGGACCCTTTTTGCTCTTCTTCTTCCCCTTCATTGTCAATGCCACATCCTCCTCATCCCCTCTACTAGTAGAGCCACTGAATTGCAAGAAACCCCTCCGAGTCTCCTCCTGAACAAAGTCATCACATACTCTGTCCCAAAATGGTAAGTTTTCTTTGGCCACCAACCCCTGAACAAACACAGCCCAAGGTGCAGTCACCCCATTCAAGGTTGTCCGCACTAACTCAGGAGCATCAATGGCCATCCCAACAACTGCAAGCTCATCTCTCACCTGAGAGATCCTGGTAAGATAAGTCATACATGCCTCTCCTTTGACCATCTTGACGTTCTTCAGCTTCTCTCTAAGTACCATCTTCCTGTTTTCATTAGTACTAGCAAACAAACCGGTCAAAGCAGTCCACATTTCATGCACATGATCCTTCGCTGAAATGTGAGGAATAACATGGTCTTTAACAACATCTAAGATTATCCTCATGGCATTAATATCCTTCTTATTAAAGGCTGCAAGTAATACTGCATCAGTAGAAGGAGGAATAGTAATGGGATTTGTTGTAGTGTTTCTAACTACTTCCTCCCACAACTCATTCTCCCTCAGCACAAGTAAAATCTAGGCTTTCCATGAGACAAAGTTTGCTGCCCCATCCAACCTATCCTCAGTTCTCAACCCCACGGAAGTCATTTTCTCAAAGAATAAGTTTCAGCAAAATGTACTACTATCACAAAGGGTCTTTTGAATTCTAGAAATGACTGTTTCACTGCTAAAATTTAATTTTCTGCCACAACCCGCTCTGATACCATGTAGATTTTTCACTAGTTTTTAGCCACCGGTTTCAAGTAATATTTATATCATTGTTTATGACATTCTTAGAAAAATAATGTGCTGGAAATAAACCAAAATTTTCAGACATAAAACACTGTTGTAAACAATCTTTTCAGTGACAGGAAATAAAAATCAGCACGCCATTTAATCACACAGAACACTAGGATTTTTGGCCAATGGCCGTGGAAAAACCCACTAGGGGAAAACCAGTCAGAGAGAGAGTATTTTTATTTTTTTAGGAGAAGTTTATCATTTACAGCAATACACAGAAAATATCAAACCAACTTATCTCAACCCGAAAGATAAATTTATGTCTCGATTTGCGTGCCAAGCAACAAAAATCAAGCTCTGATTTTTCTATTTTCTGCCTCGATTTCCATGCCACTGTACGAACGGACTGTACGGACCGTATAGACCTCGAAATCCGTGCCCATTTTTTCCCTCAAAACTTGTGCTTGCTTCGCACACATACATTTCATAAAATTCAAGGCAAATCTGAGTAACCAAAGATGGTTATGCTAAGAATATACATAATGCACTCTTATTACAAGTACATGGTGATTCTTTTGTGGTGACCAAGTGGATGAAAGGTGAACAAACCATAAATAACGTAACATATGCCTGATCCAAAGAAGTACTACAACTGTTGTCTAAATAATTTTGGCATACATAACTTTAAGCAGCTCGACTGATCCAGAGGGATACTTGTGTTGGAAATATTAATTAGTCAACTCTATCAGAGAGAGTGAGTATCAGTCTAGATCTTGTAGAGTCAATCGATTCAGGAAGAAGCAATTTTCAGGTCTACTATAAATAGAAGAAGAAGATTGTAAATAAAGTTAGACACAATAGAGCGAGAGAGAGAGAGAGCTCAGAGGATAGCAGTGAGAAAAGAAAAATTTGTGTTGAAGCTCAAGCTTATGTGTGTGTGATTCTGTCTAAGAGCCGAATATTTGTAAAATGATCGCTCTGTAAAAGGATTAGTCGGTGAGCTGACAAGTTGGGATGGACAAGTTTGTATTACAGTTTGTTATTTACAGACAAGTTATATATATGAAATAGTTTATGGTTGAATGCATGTTTATTTAGCCACACATTATTTCCATAGTTACTTGAGTAAATGGTGTTTACATTTACCATTTGAGTGAAAGAACAAGAATCCATAAATTTCTCACACCCTGAAAGTTCCAGGTTTTACGACAGAGTCCTAGACTCGAGTCTTCCTAAATTTTTGGGTATATGTTTTTATAAGTTCTCTAGAATTGTTAATGTGTTGGTTTTTACTTCAAAAAATTTGTAATTTCTTAAGTCTTTTAGACTAAAAAACATACTCCCACTAAAACCAAACCAGAGCAAGTATGTCCAAGTAAATCGGTGGAGTAAAACCGACAAGTTGGTGGTCGAAGAGGTTTGGTTACCGACAAATGGTAGAAGAGGTCAAGTAGACTAGTGACCACAGTGAAGTTATAGACAAGTGGTCGAAATAAAAATTAGTCGAGTCTAAACTACCGATCAAGTTCGATAAACTTGTCTAGTCGAGAGTTAAACAAGTTTCACCCTACAAGTAAAAGTAAAAAGAGATTGGACAACTACTTTTTCTATGAAAGGATACAACTTTCAATCTTAGACAATCATAATATTATTTTGATATAGTCCTCAATGACTGTTGTTAACATGCGAGAGAGAACTATTCTGCATTTGTGTTAGAGGACATTCATAATATTATTTTGATATAGTCCTCAATGACTGTTGTTTACATCCGAGAGAGAACTATTTCGCTTTTCTGTTAGAGGACAATATTTTTAGGTAGATAGGCATTTTCTTTGCCGAGAGCTTGGCTTTGTGAACAATGTTCACTTCGTTTTTCTTCCTACTAATGAAAAAATGCCACTTGTTTCGTAAAAAATCTGATGTCTTTTTCCTCCGTCCACTGGTTCCCAGCGTGTCGGTTGGTTCTTCACTGGGAGAGCAAAGTAGTAGCAACGACCGGGTTGAATTGAATTAACGCAAATGGTCTGCTTCAAGTGAAGATCTTGAACCTCCTGCTAAAGTTTTTTGAGGTGAAAACACTAACCCAAACACGGCTAAGAGTTCCAGCAACATTACTGTACTAGATGGAAGAGAGGGCAAGAATGGAGGCACATCGAGGCAGTATGTTCGTTCTAAAATGCCTCATCTTCGTTGGACTCCAGATCTCCACCATTGCATTATGAATATTGTTGAAGGGCTGGGAGGACTGCAAGATCGTAAGTACTTATTATCATAATCAATCCATGGATGTAGATGGTTTTCTTCTGATTGGTTATTTTTATATAAATTAGGTTTTGTAATTCTGGATACATTTGGGATAATCGATGAAAATTAATCAGACAGTGAGGATTCCAAGTGATTTAATGCAATTTCATAACTGTAATTTCAATATGAATTGTGCAGGATCTACACCAAAATTAGTGCTACAACTCATGGACGTGAAAGGACTGACTATTTCCCACGTCAAAAGCCACCTGCAGGTAGGTAATTTGCAACTTACTCGAGTCAATAGTTGAAACTAATCTAAATAGTATTCTCAGATCAACTGGTGCTGATGTCTGTAGGATTTACCTGCTGTTTTTTTTTACGCATATGTACAGGGGAATGAAAAATGATGAAAATGGACAAGGTATGTAACGCTCAGAGATAGTCAATTTGATGCTGCATAATTAACTACTGTTATATTTATCCTTATCATAACAGTTGAGAGAATAAAGCGCCCTTGATTTACTAAATCTCTACGCTTTCTGATTAAGTGGGCCATCAGATTACATTTACCTGGCGAGTGGGTCATTGGATTGCAATTACTTGGACATCTATGTCTATTTTTAGGTCGAAACCTCGACAATCATCAACAGTGCTCAACAATAGACCCCTAATTGCTTTGAGCTTAGATGTTGTTCCTTATAGGTTGATAGATATACCTAATCCATGACCTGCAGCTTACACGATGTCAATATTTACCTACCATGTCTCCCACTATTCACTAATTTCTATATTCACTTCCAATTGAATCCATGACATTGTAAAATTTCTTGGAGTCTGATCATGTGAGAAAATATTGAAAAATATGTGATTATCTACAGTTGAATGCTACTAATAATTATCTTCTAGAGAATACCAATAGATGTGTAATTACTAAAATTTGAAAAGCTTGCTATCTAAATTTAGAAGTGTGATTTTAATGCAGTGATATCTAATCATATTGGATGTGATGACTAAAATTTAAGGCATACACAGGGATAAGTGTGATTAATTTTGAGACAGGCTGCATTCCAGGAAGGGATAACATAACTCATAAATCACAATTAAAAAGATATATTATTCATTAAACGTAAATCACACTAAGAAAGTATGGATTACCTCAACTCACTTAGTGTATACACTTTTCTTTGCTTATGCACATACTAAGCATCATATGCAATCAATGGATTTAAGAGTTAAGCAAAGCATACACAGGAATTTATGTAATTAATAAGATCTACTGTATGCAAACATATAGGTGGTTTGCAATTAATGGCAACAAGTACCACATTCTAGCTAATTCAATTCCATAGACTTCAAATCTCATTCCTCTTTGGCCAGTAGGAAATGCCCTTCATATTGATATTTAGCCTAGAAGTGCTGAAGATGAAGGCCTGGAAGAATGATAAGGTGGGCGATATAGTTTTAAATGAATGTTTTATAAATACAAGGAATCCAGAAGCATCCCTGCTGTAAATCACATGATCATGTTATTTGATTGCACTTCTGTGTCACAACAAAATACATATCTGATAGTGCCAAGACTTGAAATCCCGAAAGTAATTTATTTGCATATTTACAACTGTCAAGGCCAAAAGGACAGAAAACCCAACGGCCATAGCATTGCTATAGTGATGTCCAGAAGAAACGTGATTTTAACCACTTTGCCACTATCGTTTGTTGTCACAATTGGAACAAACAACCAAAGTAAGTGCCAAAGAATTATATCGTTTTATGGCATGCTGTTATGTTTATAAGTTAACTGCCCATTATCCTTAAGTTGGAAGACTGACAAATTCTTCACTACAAGGTAGCTTAGATACGAAGCTATAAATTTTTGGTGATGTTTGTTGTCACAACTGGAACAAACAACCAAAGTATGTGCCAAATAATTATATGAGGATAGCATGCTACACAACAGGATTTGAATCCAAATTTCGACGTTAGAATCCGACGTCATCCGACATTTCGCACAGATGTGTTGAACAACAATCAATCAACAAAATGCCGATAACAGAATATTTATAGAGACGTCGAATATTCGACACTAGTGAGTCGGTTTTTTGACCCTGGTAGTGTCGGGGAACCGACACTACAAAGGTCAGATCTTCGACGTCTGTGAAAGCAAAACTAGCAGTTATCTGACACTGGAGAGTCGGATATCCGACAGGCGGTATATATGCATGTTATATAAAATCCGACGGGCGGTTATATGCATGTTATATAAAATCCGACTGGCGGTTATATGCATGGGAGAAATATGGTAATTTTATTGTTTTTGGTTTTTTGTCGGAACATGGGAACAGAAAGGAAGGCCGTGATCATGGAGTCAGATTTCCGACCCTGGTAGTGTCGAGGAACTAACGGGCGGTATAGATTTTTTTATGCGGATCTCATAAAGCGGGGGCTCCACGGAGGACAACGACAGGTAAGGCATTTTAAATTGATTTTTACAGGAAGGAACAGTTTTTTGTTTTTGGTTTTTTGCCGGAACATGGGAACAGAAAGGAAGGCCGTGATCAGTATGGAGACAGACGATGTTTTACTGGAAGACATGGTAGATTATTCAGCTTACCCATGGCATGGGTTACACGTCTTCACACCTTCGTAAATTCCCGCAATTCCGTCATTGGGAGCTGTCTAGAATGCCCTTGAAAAATTGCCAGCTAGACTAGAAGCTAGGATTTCGGACACGCCATCACTCGCAGAAGAAGGGTTGTAAGGGATTTTTGCAGCAAGGTCGTTAAACCCAGCCATAGGGGGCACACCTTTCACCCTTTTTCTGGCAAACCAACTCTCTCAGAATGCAGAAGCCCTCCGCAGTGATCTACCTCAATCAAAGCTTCAATATCCACCTTTGGAGGAAGCCCTGAATAGAGGAGGCAACCCACTAGCAGCGCAAACAACATCCATCACAGAACAGGTACAGGTATAGTCGCCGAACGGGCTTCCGAGCAGCCCTCAGATAAACCCCAACTCAGGAAGCAAAGACGCCCTGTCTGATAAAAGCTCGGAGGAATCTTTCCCCTGCTCCAAAAAACGGAAAACCCACTGTATAAACCCGTCTGGAGGAGAATGTAACCTAGTTTATGGTGTAAATATTTCCATGAGAGAAGCACGGGAGATGGATGGGCTGGCCCTTGTTCAAAAAATCAGAGGACGAAACCCAACCCAGGGTAAAATGGAAGATTGGGTTAGACATAATTGGACTGGGCTGCAAGGTGGAAGTCCAGATATCACACCATTAGCAAAGGGCTGGTTCGAATATCGGTTCAATTGCAAAGAGGATGCAGACCACATCGTTAGGAAAGTCTGGACATATGGAAAAACCCCTTTCCAACTTAAAAGATGGACGCTTCCGTTCGATGTGGACATAGAAAGATTAGACACCATACCGGTTTGGGTCCGCCTTCCAGGGTTACCTTGGAACTTTGGAACCCAAACTCATTCAACGACATTGGAAATGATTTGGGGACTTTCATTAAGGCGGATCTATCCTACCAGCAAACGAAAATCCAGAAGGTTGCGAGGATCTTAGTTTCGCTTTATATCAGAACAAGCCTAAGGGAAAATTTAAATCTGACTTGTCAAAACAAAACAAAAAAGCAGCTGCTAGACTACGAGGGACTCTTGTTTCGTTTCCATAGATGTCATGAGACAAGACACTTGGCAAGAAATTGTCCCAACTATGTTCCCACAACCTTCGGCAGAAAGAAATGGGTTAGGCGAACAGGGGCCTCGAGCTCAAAAGAAAACATCCCGAATCCAGGACTGGCGGAAGAACACCCCATGACAGAAGCCAAAGAACAGCTGCTGGATTGCCTGGAAGGATTGCTAGCAGAAGCGAAGGGCACAGAACAACCATTGGATCAACCGAAAAGAGCGGGAGCAGTAGCAGCAGAAGGGACTCCTCAACAGACGGAACAACGTCCGATCGCGTCTCCCTCACCGGGTATGAACACTTCTTCCCTTAGCAATCATCTGAATGATTTATCTTTGAATGAGGGAAAATCTTTGCCTACCCCTATCACAAACAGTTCCCCTCCCCCCCAAAACGACACCTCCTCCCCCGCATTCAAAAGTACCTCCAATTCAAACCAGGCAGCCTCCCCTTCCACCATAAAAAATGACTTGCCCACTCAGTCCTCCTCTATCTATTTCCACCTTTGTTCAAGGGACGTTCCAATCCCTCAAAAACCAAAAATCCCTACAAAAGGACTAGGGGTAAATCCCAGGATCACATCCAAAGGGAAAGGGAGAGGAAGACCATCTCACCTCTCTACGGCCCAGAGCATGGCGCTCAGGGATCAGGCAAGTGGCAGACAAACAACCATTTTGGGGGCACTTAGAGTAGTGCAAACCCCAGATGGGGTGCCCAAATGAAATTTGTCTCCCTAAACTACAGAGGTCTGGCAAGCACCCGGAAAAAGCTTGCCCTAAAAAGGATGATGGAGGTTCTATCACCAGAAGTCATCCTTCTACAAGAAACAATGGG
Source organism: Pseudotsuga menziesii (assembly GCA_001517045.1). Lineage (NCBI taxonomy): Eukaryota > Viridiplantae > Streptophyta > Pinopsida > Pinales > Pinaceae > Pseudotsuga > Pseudotsuga menziesii. Next base: position 294,994 of record LPNX011086758.1, on the reverse strand, counting down.
TCTAGAGCTGGAAGTTGAAACTAGTTTAACATCACTTCTTCCACAATACTCTTTCACAGCTCAAAGTGCCATCGGCCACTCTGGAGGTCTAGCAATTGGATGGAAGAAAACAAGCATTCGGTGCACAAACTCAGGAGGTGCATGCTTATATCTAAATCAAAGACATTTTTTTCAAATTTCTTTGGGCCTGGGAACTGGAACCAACAACTATGCAGAACTCATGAGATTGAAATTACTTCTCTATTTTGCCAATGAAAGAAATTGCAGACAGTTACAAGTATATGGTGACTCAATGGTGGTTATAAACTGGATGAATAAGATACAAAAATGTAGAACTGCTTCTCTAGATGCATTATTTGAAGAGACAACCCATTCTCTCTCATTCTTTGAATCAATCTCTTTCACTCATGTTTACAGGGAGAGAAATAAGGAGGCAGACAGACTCTCAAAGAAGGGTCTAACATTGCAATGGGGTGAATGGAAATTTTGGAAACACAGGACTCCAAGGCCACCGAATATCCACACAGGCCTTTTATAAATTCATCACTCTAAAACTTTTTGTAAATTTGAAATATATTTTTGAAAGCATAGCACAAAATCAGTCTTCATGCACAGGAAGGAAAAAATTTCTCAGCTGAACAGTCCATGTACAGTTCGATGAATGGAACAGTTTTTGGTAATTCTTAATTATAAAAAGTTTTGAGTAATTCTTATCTATAAAAAAAAATTATTGCTTTTTTCCTCTGTTTTATGAATGAATGCTTTACTGAATTGTTTACTGATTTTTTTTCTTCTGCCATTGACTAAATTAATGTTTTAATGAATGGTTTTTTCAGCCGTTGAATGATTGAATGGTTGAATGAATGTTTTAAAGAATGATTTAATGAAAGCATTTTTCAACTATTGAGTGAAATAATTTGCATTGTAGATGCATTGTTATTTACTTTGTGAAATAGTGAAATAAATTGTTATTTGCAAGTATAGGGGTGAATCCACGGACCTGGGTAACACTTTTTGGCAAGCATATTTCGGCAAAAACAGAAAAATGCACCTCGGTCGAGGGCTTGTTAAGCCCTCGACCGAGGTTTTATCAAGCCCTCGACCGAGGTATCTAAATACCTCGGTCGAGGTATTTAAATACCTCAACTGAGGTATTGCGGGATTTACAAACCCTCGGTCGAGGTATTTAAATATCTCGACCGAGGTATTTAGATACCTCAGTCGAGGTTCATACCTCGGTCAAGGGCTTAAAAAAACAGACTTAGCCCACATTCAAACAAATGGAAAATTTCCTGTACCTTGCAGAGGTGTAAACCCTGCCATTCCTAGCACATAACTGAGCAGAGTTGATACCGATAGATTCACCAACGAATCTTCTATCCATTGAGGTATTATACACGCATTTTGGCATTCATATGATATTTATTTTTTAATTACTTCTAAAACTTATACTTAGAAAACCACACTGCAACTTCGAAGCAGCTCAAAGAAAAATCCGCAGAGTTAAAAATACACAGCCAAAAAATTCTTAAAAATGCACACATCACATATCGACGTGTCCTCTTCAAATGGGTATCTTTGGTTTTTCAATTTTTGAAAAAATAGAAAAAATTTCTTTACGTGGACAAATATGTGTTTAAAACGATGCTGAAATCGAATGTGGTCACTTTCGAAAAATAATAAATAATTGTATAATGCGAGAAAAATTAACAAAAAAATATGCACATCACACTGCATTTTATGTAGATCATGCTCATATATATATATTTTTTAAAATTATTAATGCAAGATTGAATTACTCTACGTGGACACGAGCCACTTATTAGCTTCTTCAAATTTTTAAGGTCACACAGTTCATTAAATGAAAAAATTCACACATTAAATGACATCGGAATATTTAGAAAAAAAATATCACTATGAATCCAACATAATATTCTACAATTTGTTTTTTTACTGCAAGTCAAAATTCACATGGCATATATGCGTTTTGAGGGCTTCTATCTAGCACATGAGTAAAAAATCAGGTTTTCATTGCCAAATTTGGCAAAAAAGTGTTACCCATCTTCATGGAATCACCCATAGGCATTGGGTTTGGGGAGTTGAGAGTGATGTGAGGTGGGGGGAGGGGCCATAAGAGCTTCCACCTTCACGTGGTTCGTCCTGTTTAGTAGAGACTATTAAATTATTCTCGAAACAGAGAGGAGCCCAATGAATGGTAAGGAAGAATACATTAAAAAACATCTATTTCTATATTTTTACTGTGTAATTTTCACTATTGCTATTTGACTCCTCCATTGGAACTTGTTACAGATAGCGTTGAGAAACATTTCCATAGTTAAGAGGCAAAAAATGGAGTTTTGATTTGATCGATGGCCTTATATACATAGTATTTTTGGTTATCTATGTTTTATCAAGTGATATATTCTTAACAATTAATTTACTTGAATAGTTGAATAGTATTGTAATTTACATTGTAAAAGAATTGTATTTATTTAGATTGTTTTTGTTATTTTCATAAACAAACATAAATATATTTGATGGGTCCTAACATGAAACTATTGCAACAGGACAAAAAATGAAGTATGTTGAATGATGTTTTGAAAGGTAAAGCATAAGAAGACAGTGTGAAGATCTAGAAATCAAGGTATAAATATGTTTTCTTTTGTTTGATTGAGCTGTGTATTGGGTATTTATGCATGTGCACACACATACATCTAGTTGAAGATGATGATTACCATACATAGAGGCGAACTTTGTTATATCTGATCTAAACAATTACCTTAAATATTTTGATTTATCGTGATAACTGGCCCCTTGGTAATACTTTACCAATACCATATAGATAGGACAACAAAATTAAATGTAGGCATTTCATTACAAGAAATTTGATAGGCATTTGAGTTTGATGGGAATATGAAAGGTCAAAAGACAAAAAAAGATAGATAGACTTGTGACGAAAATGGTATCTGAAGCGTTGTTTCCCTATTATTTCGCATGAGTATATTGTTATCTGCCCCAGTTTATCTTTCTCCAGTAGTTTTCTAATTTGTTTATTAATCTCTGATCTTGTTCAACTTTAATGGTTGATTGTGCAGTGGTAAACCTATTTTTATATTTGTGCTTATCCCTGTAGGTTGTGAGTTGGGCATGGTACACATTGGTATTTTCAGTTTCAGTTTCCATGAAATACTACTATATTTACCTCTAGGGTTTGTTGGAGGATCCTAATTAGGGAAAAAATCAGAGATATAAGGACAAACAAGAGAAAATTCCTTCAAGAGGATGTTCAATTGTAACATGTAAAAGTAGACAAAAGCTGGTAAAAAGTCCTAATTCAGAGAAAACACAGCATTACAACCACCATTCAATCCATAGAAGCATAATTTCACCAAACTTTACCAATGGAGAAACCAAGGAAACCCTAGATCCTCATTGTGCTTGTGTTCTTCCAACAATGCTAGGCATCAATCTTGCATGTGCATGAAACCCTAGAATTCACCCATCATTTTACCGTAAATCCAAAGAAGAATTTGGGAAGGTAAATTGTTGTCTCTGCTGTATTTGTTACTTGCAGGTTAGTAGGATAACATGTTTCTTTGGTCAATATAGATACTGTGAATGGATGCCGCTGAGTGGAGTTTGGACCTCAAGCCCCAAGCCATGAGGCAATAAGTGTAGCTGTTAAAAATTTAGTCCAGTTAGGTGCAATTGTTTGTGGCCAGAAAGGCCTAAAAAAATTAACTGAATCTGGTTTGAATCTCATCAAGCTAGGTGTAGAACCTCGATTAGGGATTTTGAGTTTTGTGGGTGGAGAGCTGTTGGGTCGACAGCTGCTGCAAATGAAAATAGATTTTGTTGTTTTTTATATATGTTTTGAGGTTGACAGTATTGATCCGTGATCTTGTGGTCTGTATTTGTCTCACTCTGCCCTACAACTACCTCTCTCTCTCTCTCTCTCTCTCAGGTATATCCATTGTTTCGTTAGTGACTTGTCTCCTAAGAGACAAAGTGTGAACGTATTATAAATCCGAGTATTGAAATTAAGGAATGTCTAAACCACATTGTTTTCTTCTATTTGTCCATTTATAATATTTTTGCATGTGCTTAACTAATTCTGTTCATACATATCCTAGGTAACTGTAATTGATGGATGTACATAGTGCTGATATGTAGTAATCCTGGATTGGTTTGGAGCAAAATGGATCATAGCATCAACTGAATGGATATTTAGTTTTGACATTGAGGAATCATGCAAAAACGAGTAAACAGAGCTCTGTAATTGAATCACATATCTTGAATCACATAGACTTGGAGAAGGCTCAATTGGGTCTTGGGCACAGCTACAGCAAATCCAACGAGAAATTCAATGTCGATAGAGTGGATAACATGGTTATACAGGATATTAGTCTTCTCAAAACCTTGGAAAGGACATCATGAACACCTTCTGCATGAGAGTAAGGTATTGCAAGTTTAAACTCAGTATTGTTTTTACTTTTTTTGGGGCTGGGTTCTTTGAGATGTGTTTTAAAATCACTATATTTAATATTCCCAAGGAATAAATAAAAATATACATTTGACTAGTCCTGCGAGGAATCAAGTGTGCTAGATACTGCTTTGTTGTCCATCTTTCAAAAACAAAGAAATTTAATAAAACTATTAAAAGTCTTCCTTACGTATTCTTTAGGATACTCAATTTGTCATCTTGAATTGTCTTACATAAGCACAAGAGGTAGTATGCTTGTTAGAAATGTTGCTTCTGACTGAAAGTTCAACCCTGATAAGTCAAGTAAATGTTCGAGGCAAGTTACCCTTAACATTTTATTTGTTAATGGAAGTGTAATCCCGGACCACAATTTATGAGCCTAACTCACTAGGATAGTAGCATGAAATTTCTATGGAAGTAATTATTCAGGAATAGAATGCACTATAATTTAGATATACCAAAATATATAATGTTCGCATCCCTTAGATAAAGGGTTTCACTATTTGCATTACATACACTGTAGCCAAAACCCTGGGAGTGACAGACTGCATCAACCCAAAAGAGCACGAGAAGCCCATTCAAGAGGTACTACTACTTCAGATTATGGTTGTATATAATAACTATCTCTCTAACACAATTAGCTCAAAGCTCAGATTATGGTTGTATATAATAGTCATCTCTCTAACACCTATTAGCTACAAAGCGCATGGGAAGATAAACACTTTGGCAGGTGATAAGAGACATGGTGGATGGCGGTGTGGATTACAGCTTTGAATGCATTGGAAATACAGATATATTGTACCAGGCCTTTTTGGCCACCCATGATGTAAAACACCCTTTATACTCTTTTTTCAACTTTATTGTGACTCATACAAAAAGAATTAGCTATTCAGGAAACTGATAATAGAGAGATCCTAGATATGCAATAAACAAGCTCCAGTAGTAAGGTCTGTTAAGGATATGCATAAAAGAAAAAAATTTAAAGCTGCATTATTTTTTTCAGGGAGAAAAAAGCCTGTCCTTGATATTCATTGATTGAATCAAAGGGCATCATGATGTGCCTTCCCTTGAATGGTTACATACAGAATAAAGTCTGCAATGAGCATACAGTTTGAATATTCCAAGAGAGAGTCCCAATCCAAAGAAGCTAGCAAAGGAGGCGGAACAAGCAGAGAACTAACCAAGCACAAAATCTGAGATTAGCCAGGAGAAAATAATCTCAACAGACCATCATAATAGTCCAAAATATTCCGTGAAAACAATAGCTGCAGAACTTCTATCAAAATAAGCCTGCTCCATAAACAGAAAGGAGGTGCAACAAGAAAAGGGAGTCAAAGCTCTTGCACCAAGCTCAAAAGAGCTAAAATGTGTCATGCAAGGCCAAAAGGCCATCAACAAATTCAGAGAAAAGACCACGACCTGGAGCCAAAGAAAGGGCTGATTTCGATAGCCGGTTTGCAAGTTGTTTGTGTTCACGAAAAATATGGCTAAAAGAGAGATGGTGAAAATATGTAGTGAGTCTCTTAGTATCCATACACCAGTGGTTGAGGGCAAGTGGTCTTAGAGTAGATGTTCCCTTCACCCAACTAATAATGACAACAGAGTCACCAAAGATATTTAGAGTTGGGATGCCCATAGTTTGAGAAATATGCAATAATGCCCATAAGGAAATCAACTCTGCTTTAGTGTTTGTGCAAGATCCAACCCCCAAAGCAAACTCAAAGGAAATGGACTCACTCAGGAAAAGACAGATCCAGCCATGTTTCTAAAGATTATCCCAAGAAAGAACCTTATTGTGTAGTGTAAGCCAAATGAAACATCTCATTTTCATCGGCAAATTGCAAGACCATATCAGAGTAAGCAGGGGACTTGTAGTTAGATGTAGGGACGAATGAATGATACAATCATAGATCAATTTAGCAGTAATAGAACCGTCATTTTGGTTATAGTCCCAATTCAGACGATCAATGCCCGAATTGAGTTGAATACGAGCACCTTCCAAATAGCTAGTATATATCTCCCATTGATCCTTCCAATCTCCTGCAACATTTAAATCTTCAGCAATATACCAGTAGGAGTGCTGTCCAGGAAAGGAGTTGTGAGCCTAATAAAGATATGCAATACCCATGTCATTGAGACAGTCTCTGAAGTCTGATGAAAGTTCTGGAAAGTCATGTAAACTGGAATAATGGTTTTTATATCTTAATTGCATATTTTTTCAAAGGAAAAGACATCTCTTTTTTCTTTGGCTCTATGTTTTCGCTTATGCATGAGATAAAAACAAGGAACTTAGTAGACTAGTAATCATATTGAATATTCTAAGTAAAGAAGACATCCAATATTTCCAATCGCTACGCTTAAAATCCAACTAACAAACATAGTACACCTATATGCTAGAAGAAAAGTAGAATCCCTAATACAAAAGTTAAAATATTCTTGTAATACAGGAATGGTAATATAGATAATTGAAGTTCATCATTAGGGATCACTACCATACAAATTAGCATATAAAAGATGAGTCCTTTAACACAATTTATGAAGGTTAAATAACCAAATAAAAAACCTAATATTAACTAAATAATCCAAATTCATATGCTTATTTGACATAATCCTCAAACACAAAAATAATAAACTAGGATTTGAGATTCAAGTTTACAAAAATACAAATAGTAATGGATCTTGATGAAGTTACTTTGTTTTAGAACTTTAAGTGGTAGTGGAAAAATACAATTTGAATTACTGTATGGTATCTATATGAAAATTATGTTGTAATTGACATTTAATAATCACAAATTATTGGGTACTCAAACTCATCATGCTAATGTTGGGAAGTTCTTAGCAATCAAACATTAGCAAATACCTAACTATTCACCAGTGGAGGATTGCATGTTGTCATGCAAATGAGTTTTATGATAACATGTTCTAAAGAATTTCAAAAAATATTAGCATACTGAATTTGTTTGTATGTTTAAGGTTAAAGCTAAGATTCACAAAAAAATCACATTGAATTTGGATCTTAAAGCAATCACAATTGAAGATAGGAAGAAGTCAAAGAGCGCTTAGAAGGAAAATATGAGTGAGGGGATTGGGATTTTTTATCACTCAATAATTATGTAAATTCATAAGTATTTATATACATGGAAATCAATCCTTATGCAGGCATAAGACAATACTCTACACGTTGGGATTTTGAAATTGAATATAAGAAAAATTATTATGGATACCCAACGCACACTAATTTAGAATAAGGAATTACAAAATTACAAATACATAGAAACAAAAAACATGAAACATTTTACCAAGGCTACATGAATCTAAATAACAAAAAACTAAGGTTAAGTGAAATGAAAACTAAGCACTCAGTTAGCGTAATTAATCAAAATTGCTTTACAGGGCTATTTGGAATCTCATTGTCAATCACACCACACTAACGACCCATAGAGACCGGTTGCAAGTAAGATGGATAAAGTGTAAGGAATTTTTTGTATATGAATAGTGTGTTGAATCCAAATCCATTGTACATGCAATGCACTGGTGGCAGTCCATCCTAGCTATGCCCTTCACAACAACATCTCACCTCGAATTAATTTTTGTTGATGCTTGATGGTACTTTGTTCCATATTTCATAGATTGGGCCTCTGATTATCATTCAAATTTTCTCCTTGCAGAAAAAAATCGTTGGATAATATAGTGAAGAATTATGCTTCACAAGGATATTTTTTTTAATTCATTTGTCTGCCACTCGGGGATGGAATCAACGAACCAATGGTTAAGAATCGCAACCCAGGGGCATATAAAACATCAAAATCACTCGAGGATCACACTCATCCTGGGCCACACCAACCCTTAACATGGATGGATTGTATCTCTTCCCAACTAGATCACCCCTAAGGGTAATTGAACCCAAGTTTCCCTGGTGACGAGACCTACACCTTAACCGAAGGAGCTAGAGAGAATTGACACTTCACAACAATATTCACTCTAAATATCTCTAATATTTTTTCCAAGATAATTTATTTATATATAGATACCAAGTGCACAATAGACATCGTGGAATGATTTTCCTATCATTGTATCACCGATAGAATGTCTCCACTTCCTCGTTTGCTACCTCAATCTCAAAGCATTTATCACAAACCTGAAACAACCATAATTATCCATCTTGCTTGACCTTTGCACTTTTCATAGCTACATAATGTTTACATTGCATCCTTATTCCTCCTTCAAGCTTTTCTACCTCTTCCTTTGAGCTTCTCTTCTTCTCACTCACTTGCTTCTACATCTTGCTAATTCAAAATAGAACATTTTTCAAGGTTATAAAATCAGTAGTGGTTATTTTTTCACTTGCACGAGTCGAGTAAAAATAAGCACAATTCCATTACTAAAGTATTTTAAATCCGTTTATCCCACATTTTTTGCAAGGACATAAATCATATCAAATTCACCCAATTTGCAAATAGGTAATAAATTATTCATATGATTTTGTACATAAAATCCTTGAAGTTCACCTTTCCTTGTCCTTCACTGCAAAATTTGCAACCTCTTTGTGAGGTAATCAAGGTACTACGATAGGCCTACACCTAGAGCAAACTTTATTTCATGCACTTTCTTTTGGGTTTTTTAACCCAAAACATCAAATTGATTTTAGTTTCCTCATTTTCAACCATTTCACCCTTCAACAATAACTTGTCGGCGTATTATTGCACCTATTTGGGGCAATTACTAGTATTAACTATTAAAAGAGAGCAGTCTCTTTACAATTTTGTTGGACACTATTTACGTCTGTTTCTTTTTGAAGGAGCTGATAACTTCCGAGCATGGAAGTATAGGATCTAACCAGTTCTGGAAGAAAATGAGTTAGAGTCTTACATTAGTGAATAGGTTCTAGTTCTAGAGGGAGATGATGATAAGGCCTTACACAAGAAGAACTTGATCAAGGCTAAGAGGATTATTTCTAATTCAATCAAGGATCACCTCATACCACAGGTGTCCTCCCTAAAGACACCTAAAGAGATGTTTGAATCCTTGACCAAGCTATTTGAAGGAAAGAACATAAATCAGAAGATGACTTTGAGGAACCAGTTGAAGAATGTGAAGATCCATAATGCGGAGACCATATATTCATACTTCATAAGGGTATCCTAGATCAAAGAACAACTTGAAGCAATGGATGAAGAAGTGGAGAATTCAGAAATTGTGATGACCACCTTGAATGGTCTCCCAAGGTCATGGGATTCTTTCATTCAAGGTATTTGTGCTAGAATAAAGCTAGTCACCTTCAGTAGGCTATGGGAGGAAAGCTCACAAGAAGAAGCTTGAATAGAAGATTGAGAAGAAAAGTTGGGAAATGAAGATCAATCTCTCACAATACACACCAAGAAAAAAAAAAGAGACCATCATCATCACAGAGGTAAGCATTCAAATCAGAATAACCCTAGAAGATATCTATCTAGTATCCGATGTTTTACATGCTATGAGAAAGGACGCATCTCCATATTCTGTCTTGGAAACAAAGGTGGCTCTCACAAGAAGAAGGGAAACAAGAGAAGACATCATGCTCATACTGTAGAGGATGATGAACCTTCCATAAAGAGAATAAAAAAATAAAGTGATTCCTCAAGTGATGAAGAATATGTTTTGATTTTCTCTCTCACAAGAATTGTCACACACGGAAGCAATGATTGGATTATAGACAGATAGGTTTCCAAGTATATGACAGGATTCAAATAATCCTTTGTGAAATTTTCAGAGAATGAGTCGCCCCATAAGGTGAAACTTAGGGATGACTACCAATATCCAATAAAAGGTAGTGGTGAATCCTCCTATAAGTTAGACTCTAGAAAGTCTATGAAAATGAAGGATGTCTTGTTTGTACCAGGACTAAAGAAGAACCTCCTCTCCATCTCTGCATTGGATGCAAAAGGCATGAGGGTTGCATTTGTAGATGGCCAAGTTCTTATGTGGCCAAAGGAAAAGACCATAGATAATGCAGTTGTGATTGGGGAGCAAGAGGGAGGATTACACAAGCTAAAGGGCCAATCAGAACAAGCCTTGGTCCATGACTCAGTAGAGCCAAATGAACTTTGGAATAGAAGGCTTGCACATGTGCACTATAGACCACTACCACTTGCAAGCAAATTTGTTGAAGGTATTCCAAAAATACAGGAAAAGCATGAAGGTGTTTACAAAGGATGTGCAAAAGGAAAGAACACAAAGAAGACATTTCCAAGTAGCGAGAGCAAGGCAAAAGGAATCTTGGAAATCGTTCACTCTGATGTATGCAGTCTGATGTCATCTAGTTCATTGAGTGGGTATGTATACTATGTTTCTTTCATTGATGATTTTTCTAGGAAGACATGGATATAATTCTTGAAGAACAAATATGAAGTATTCAACAAGTTCAAAGAGTTCAAATCCTTGATCAAGAATCACACGGAAAATAAAATCAAGACCTTTCGACCAGACAATGGCGGAGAATTCACATCAAATGAATTCAAAGAATTATGAAGAGATTCAGGGATTAAGAGGGATTTGAAAACTCCATATAATCCACAACAGAATGGGGTTGCACAAAGGAAGAATAGAACGATTATGGAAGCTACAAGGGCAATGATTCATGATCAAGATCTTCCCATGCATCTATGGGCAGAAGCTGCTAGAACAACTGTGTATGTACAAAACCATACTCCACATAGAGTACTCAAGAATAAGACACCTGAAGACACTCAAATGCTTAAGAAGCTCAAATGCTTAAGTGGACACCTGAAGACACTCAAATGTTTTGGAAGCTCAAATGTTTTTCCTTCATCGATTGTTTTTCCTCAAAGAGGTTATGCACTCCACATCATTCAATTTCATGGGGGCCTAGAATTGGTGGGAGTTCCTAAGTTATGTTTCCATTTTGAGAAGTGTGCAAATTCCCCTTTAAATGAAAGTGCCAAGAAAGTTTGACATCTATTCAAATATTCTAAATAAAAAGGAAGCATCAACAACAAACAACCAACAATATTAATTTTGCAAATTTGTTGTATTGTATTTAATAGTTGACGCAAGATACCATCATACAAGTCTGGAAAATGAATTGTGATTTGTGGAAGGAACTTTGACCACAACAACAAGATACCTTCCTTGACTTGCATCCACAAGGGATCTTATTTGATCATGATGGTTCACACGACCATTAAAAATAACCCCCCATTCTAGAACTGCTGCTTTTCACAACAAGTTTTAATAGTGGTTTCTTTTAAAGTGTACGAGTCATTAAAGATCATGCACGAGGATATCTACAACATGTTGAACTTGAACATGATTTCCGTGGTCATATTTATCTTCCGTAACAACTAACGCATAAAGAACATCTCATCATATACAGTTCAATGGCCTGGGATTATGTTAGGAATATATGAGGAAGTGGACTTATGATTACCAATGGATGTGGATTAATTGTGTAACATCTGATGTATTAATAAGCAACAATTATACTATCCATATTTCAACTCAATGACATATCTCAATAATAACAACCAATGCTTGTCACAATTTATTCCTTCCTTTACACATATATTGATGGACATGTGAATATTCATTTACACGAGGCATTGTGTTGTGATGAGATAGGACAATGCTTCCTTTTAAATTACTAATAATTTATGCAAATGAGTTTCATTGTAACAAATTGATTTTACGAAAGACAACACTATTTACAAAACACCTTTGTCATTGTAATTTCATGAATAAATTCCTATATAGGTGTAAGGGAAGTGTAGGAAGGGAAGGTAGGATGCTTGTTCCTTCAAGACACAATTGGAAAGATAGAGGCATTGTGATGGAGTGTGTGATGAAGGAGAGAAGGATGAGGGAGGTTACCTTATCTTGCTCCCTACATCCATCAAGTAGTCTGTCATTCACTCCACTAAGGTAGAGGCATTGTGATAGAGTGTGTGATGAAAGAGAGGAGGATGAGTGAGGTTACCTTATCTTGCTCCCTACATCCATCAAATAGTCTACCAATCAATCCACTAAGGTAGAGGCATTGCGATGGAGTGTGATGAAAGAGAGAATGATGATGGAGGTTACCTTATCTTGCTCCCTACATTCATCAAATAGTCTACCATTCACTCCACTACCTGTAGTAATGATGGTTTTGCATGGACAACATAATGATAACTCTAAGAAATTTGTTTTAGACATGAAAATGGAGAGATAATATGTAAAATTCTTGTAATAAATATATTTCTTTGAGTTCCATGGTTGTTCCTTTTACTATAACTCTAGGTAGCACTAAGAGCTCATTTTGTTTACATTGGAGTTGTGTTGAGATTGAATTTTCTATAACCCCTTCAAGAACCATCTTCGGATGAAATCAAGATTATACTTGTGAAAGAGGTTGTTATTATTATATACCATGTAAATATCATCTTAAATTCCTTTTTAAATGTAAAAAGAATGTACGGAAGAAACAAATGGGTATAGCTAAATAAATGGGAGCCAATTGTTGGAACCCCAAGCACAATAGAAAGGGGTTGTGGCCACTAGAGCTCTGGAGGGTTGTGTTGTAACTATGTTGAACATATGGAAGCCCCTCATCCCATATGTATTATTTTTGTCACACATCTGAATTTTGTTGATGTAACATAAGATTGTGTCATAGACTAAAGCTCTGGAGATAGCAATGAAGTTGGAATCCTCACCAATTGGAGATATTGTTGCAGGAATGATGCAAATTTAGTCGCAACTAGCTAACCTTACGTTGAAAATCCATGACATTAAGAAAGGAAAGGAAGTTCAAGAATAAATCAGTTGTCTCAGATGCATAACTGAAGGACACCACATGGATAATTTCCTGACGTTCATGAACTATGTCACAACAGGAGCACTGAATCCGATATATCGGTATCTCTCCAACCACTTTGTCAGATTTAACTGTGATCCTTCACTTTCTTCTTGTGCAAACTCTAATGCTTTAGAATCCACCCACTCTTGAATTTATAGCTTCGTCGGATGCCAAAACATATCCCTCACCACAATGATTCAGGGTCCCAGAAACAAAACCATTTGTTGGCATTCACCCCTTCGACCGAGGTTCATACCTTCTTTGTACGAAAACAAAGCCCAAGATATCGGATCGAAAGAGTAACGCTCAGTCGGTAGCACCTGCGATGCAAATGTAGCCTCATCTGATATATCTCTTTATGGTTAACTTCCAAAACCAAGTTTCTGTAGTTGGGTGGGGATTTATCCTCTCCCATCACCTTACCAATTCGATCAACCAAAGTCAGTGGATGTCTTACTTATATTTACTATGTACATTCAGAATATTACTCTATTTATCTATCGACAGATATTGCAACAGTCAATATAATGCCTTATTAGCTATTCTAACCAGCAACAATGCGACAGATGCATACAAGACTATTTATAATAAATTACATAAGAAATTAGTCACAACATACATTCGTGCGACACTAAAATTTTTATCAAATACACATTAACATAGTATTTAACGTGGAAACCCATTTGGGGAAAACCACAAAAGTTCTCTTCATATAGCATGAGAAATATATGCACCTTTTTTCTGCACACTCAACTGCAGACTCTGCTCTAGATATTATTTTACACTCTATACATACTTTTCTCTCCTCTCATGCTCTCTAGTCGCAGGTCTCTGAAATTAACCCTCTTTGACTCTACGGTCGATCTACACACATTCTAGATTGACTCACTCTTCTCTACAACTCTTCTATCAATATGCACACATCCTGGATCGACTAACTCTTCTCTTTGACTCTTCCAACAAACGTAAACTAACTAGGAAATAACAGACGCAACTGACTGACTAGGAAATAACATAAGAGGAGGTAAGTAACTTGCATACAGCTTGGGTTCTTCCTTTTATATACTCTTTACATTTCATTATTAGTAGACTTAATTCTATTAGCCAATAGGCTATCAGTCCCATTCTCATACATTCTCTTTACAACCGTTAGTAGGCACTATCGGCCAAAATTACAAAGGTGATTTACTCCGTAAAGCACTTGTGACTTTAGCTGAATTCTTACCCACAATCTCTTGAGCTGTCCTTTTCAACCGTTTCATGTTGTCTATCGTGGTTCCTTCCATCGTAGTTGGTCTTGTTGCGTCTTTCCCTTCTATCGTTGAATTCATCCTTCTAGGATGCTTATCTTGTAGCTTCCCTTCTACGGTTACCTATTATGTCGTATCTCTTCCTTCATCGTAGCGTCCTTTGTATCTACTTTGTTATACCATCCTTCTTCCTCTATCACAACTTCCTAAGTAACTTCTTCTTCCATTACCATTCTTACTCTGTCATAGCTTCCTCTGTAGTTGCTTCTTCTGTTACCCTTCTTCCTATGTCACAACTTCCTCTGTCGCACAACCAAGCTATTCACATTCCTAGTAGAATTCTAACTGAATTATGCCTATTTTCTCCTAGGGCCAACAACAATCATCATTTTGACCAATTATCTCTTCCCATTCATTTGTGGGTGGAAGACAATTGATTTGGTCAGCTTAGTTTCCATTAGAGACCATAAAGAATACCATAAGTTGTTAGGGAAACTATTGTCCTGATTTGAAACAATGGTCCATCATAGCTCAAAATGAACCCAAAAATGCTCAATTAATATAATAGAAATGGATTTGGCTATGATACTCTTCAAACATGGTGCTAGAATTGCCATATTAGAGAACCGATTGAAAACCACAAAAACACACTCATGGCCATGTTTGGTGGAGGGAAAACCTAACATGTAATCCATTGTAACCAAATTCCAGGGATTTTCTAGGATAGACAGAGGAGTGTACAACCCTTTCTTATTGATGGTGCGTTTAGTAGTGGCATAGGAAGTTCACAATCAGATATACTTGCCGATGTATTGCCATAGTTTTGGCTAGTAGAAGTACTTTTGAAGCACTACTACTATCTTCTCCATGTCGAAGTGTCTGACCACCTAACTATAGTGTGCCTCTCAAATTTACTTTGCATGCTCTCTTGATGGAACACAAATATGTCCCAAATAGAAAAAAAGTGCATCCTGGAAGTGAAAGTCTAGAACTTGTTTACCTATGCCTAGTGTTTGATATGTAGCAACGAAGTCAAGGCCACTACTATATAATTGGGGCCACCTAGAGATCTTGTTCCCACAAGATATTATGACCATAGTTAGTGACATGACTGGGGGGTTAACTGAGGAAATATATAACATGGTTCATGTTACCCTTCTTGTACTTAATTCTCAAATGAAATTGTTGCAAGTACATGGACCACTTTTGATGACATTCATCTTGTAATTTTCCCTATGTCTGCATGATTTGTGGAGGTCTATGATCAATGTGGATGATAATTTCCTTTCAAAGAATGTAATGCTTCCACTTTCTGCATGCGTACATAATGGAGTACATATTCTTGTCATAGGTCGGATATTTGCTAAAAATATCAGACAATTTCTTGTTGTGACAGGTCACTGGATGTTCCTTCTAAGTTAGGGTTGTACTAATAACATATTCTGAGGCATATGTCTCAATATCAGATGGTTGTTGCAAGTATGGAAGAGTGAGGACTAGCGTTGAGTATAGGTGGTGTTTCAAATCCTCGAATGCTTTCTATTGCAACCATGACTAGGTGAACTTGTATTTAGCTCCATCTTTCATCACTTGTCTTAAGGGATAAGAGATATGAGAGAATTCCAACATGAACCTACAGTAGAAGTTGGAAAGTCCCAAGAAGTTGTGGAGCTTTGTCGGGGTTTTAGGGACTATATAATCGTGAATGGATTGGATCATAATTGGGTTCATATGCACCCCATGTTCATCCATAATGTATCCCAAATATTTAATTCTTTGCATTCCAAATGAACATTTCTCCATGTTGGCATATAACTTGTGTTGTCGCAAGGTACTAAGGACCCAATGAATGTGTTGTAGATGTTGTTCCTAGTTTTTGTTGTATATGAGGATATCATATAGATATATTACCACAAATAAGTTTATGAATGGTTGCAAGATATCATTCATCATCCTCATGAACATTGCTAGAGAATTAGTCAAGCTAAAAGGAATGACCAACCATTCAAAGAGGGATTTTATAGACTTGAAAGATGTATTCCATACATCTGTTTGTTCAATTGGAACATGGAGGTAGCTCAAATTTAGATCAATATTTCTAAATAACTTGGCACCCTTAAGTTGATCAAGAATATCATCAATACGAGGGATCAGGTATCGATTCTTGATAGTGATTTTTTTCAAGGCTATGTAATCAATACAAATTCACCATGTCCCATCCTTTTTCTACACCAACACAGTTGGGCTCTCACAAGGTGAGGACCTTGGTCGAATGTGGTCCTTTTCGATGAGCTCATGAATTTGGAAATTTATTTCCTCATTCTCCATAAGGTAACACCTATATATTGTGACGTTTGGTAAAGGATCACTTAGTATCAAGTCAATTGGATGTTTTTCCTAGAAGTGTAGAGGCACCCCCATAGGGGAGGCAAAGATGACCTTGTACTCTTCTACAATATTGTCGACCTGCTTTTGTTGTTTTGAGAGACCGTGTGTTGAGGCTATGGTGGTTGCAGTGACCTTCCATCCACTTTATGAACAAACCATGAAGGTTAAAAATTTCCTAGTCTTCGAGATGACCTTCTAACATTGCTTCACATATATCAAATAATTTTGAACAGTCGGGACCACCTCAAGTATCCTGTGAAGTTTTCCATCCAAAGTAAGAAGGACACTACAAGGCCTAGACTCATAAATAGTATGGCATTTCCACATATAGGGTTTTCCTAAAAGAACATCACAAACTTCAAGTGGGGAAACATCACACTATACCCCACATTTGAAGTGCCTAATGTTGTATGATAAATGGCACTGTTGATTGATCCAAATGTATCATCCCTGGATCAACCAACCATTGGTGTATGGTTGGGGGTGTGGTGTCATTGATAGCTTCAATATTTTGATGTCCTCGGCTGAGATGAGGTTCTTTTGGCTGCCACTGTCAATAATGATATGTAGTGTATTTTCCTTCACCCACGATTGTCAATGGAAGAGGTACTCCACTTACTCTAGCTCCTCTAACTCTTGTACTTGGATATTTATGGTTGCGATGGTGGCACTAGGTTCCACATAAATGATTAACTTCCCCCTTTCTTTATCGAAATCAAATTTTGATCTAGAGTCCATCTCTGAGGTTTTTGACTCAGCCAACAATGATTGTTTTGAGCATCATTCATTAATGTTGTTCTAGATAATTTTATGGAACTCACACCACTTGCCGTTGTCCTTCAATTTCCCGTTACCCTTATTTATCTGTGACTTGGGATGGTTGTCGTGATTTTGGTTGTCCTTGATGTTAGAAAAAAAGGATCGTAGAGAAATAAAAATTAAACAAGATGCAAATATTAAACATATTACAAAAGAGACACAAATATAACGTGGTTCACCCAATATGGGCTATGTCCACACAGAAATTGCCAATCCTTTATTATTATACCATCCAACAAAATGAAGGGATACAACTTGCAACAACCCAGTTGCACTTCCTATTCTCTCTCTCATAGTCTCTCTCAGAAAATCACGGAGATTGTTTTACAACACTACAATACAATACAAAACCGTATTACAATGCTTTCATCTTATAATGGAATTATCATGGGAAAATACTATGGGTCACCCAAAACCATGGGTTCACAAACTGCTGGCCAGCAAACATGCTAAAAATTTCTTTCAGGGATTTGCCTATGAACCCTATTTCTTAGGGGTGCTTCCCCCAAACCCATACGGGGAGACCGCTGGCCCCCAAACCCCCCAACTAGCAGGGATGGGCCTCCCTAGATCCCCGCGAGAGGGAAATTCTCCCCCTGCACCCCCTAGATGGGAATTTTGTACAGTAAAACTGAGGTACAAACACAACTGACAATAAAATCTCTAAATCTGGAAGATCAAGCTCCACAACCATCACTTGATTTGTCCTTTATTTTGTGAGCTAGGGCCACCTTTTCCATGCTTCTAATACTATTGATTTACAAATACAAACTCTTGATTATTCTTTTTCTCAGTCTTGACATTGTATTGACAAGTAGATCCATGTGAGAAGATGTATATGAAATTCTTCTTTGTCTGAACATACATGTGTAGGAAAATGTCGTACTTCATGACCAAGTTCTGTTTAGAGTCTCTAATACCCATATCTGAGCATAAGGTATGAAATATATTGGTGAAATCCAACACCATCTAGTGTCTCTCATGTGCAAATTTTTCCACCTGGTGTATTGGTCATCATAGTTTATGATAGGGTAGAATTCATCCATGATGGAGTCAATAAAATATGCCTAAGTGGGTTTTGTCCTATATATTTTAGACTCATCTCTCGCATGCCTCTGGCAGTAAATGTCCCACCAATATTTGATATTGGGGGGGAACTTAAGGAGCAAAAAGCTAATATTTTCACCATCAGAAAAAATTTTGAATGAAGAAGTTACCCTCTAATATATTTAACCATTCCTCCAAGGCATTTGCATCTATATCACATTGAAATAAGATAATTTCAAAGTTAACTTGTGCCTTGAAGGGAGTCACACCTCCAAAATTACTACTCTTTTAATTTCCATCTGCCTTTGTAGAAATTCGTTGAAGGATATAGTTGAAACTATCCATCATCTCGTTCCTCACACGATGGATTCCTCAAGAAACAACTTAATAGGATCTCCTACTCTGTCGTATTGTTAGAATATTAGACAATACTTAGAGGGGGGGTGAATAAGTACTGTTACCTTTTCAACAATATTAACCACTTTTAAAATAATAAATAACAAACATAATCAACAAGATACAGAGAACACAAATTTATCGTGGAAACCTCAAAGAGAAAACCACCGATTCAAACTCATTAATAATAATATGAATTTTGAAAAATTGTTTATCTGCTGCTACCAAAAGGATGCATCAACACCCCATAATGTTTTTCCTACTACTGCAGACAGGGATGCTACAACACCCTATTCTCTAGCCACTACCGGAAGGAGGCTACAACCCCCTATAGGATTTTTTCCTTCCCTAGCACCACCCTGCCTCCCTAATTTGATTTCTTATACTTCTAGATATTCTTATGTTTTCTTTGGTCTCTATTTTACTTGTTGCTACATGAATCTCGACTGTGGAGACACTTTCCCTCCTCTCAAACCTTTGCCTAAAAATATATTTAACACACATCTCACCACATCTCTTCAATTTTGGAAACTTGTGTCTTTTCATTTGAACCATCACACAACTTCATCATGACATTTCACAACAGATGATGTATTTTCAAACACGTCCCTTAACTAAAAATAACTTATCTGTTTATATAGACACACCCGTTTTTATTCATCATAACTATGTTTAATAGAATTAACTAATTTTTTATTTTCTAATGCTATTGTGTATATTCTTCTTAGATGTACAATCTATAGGAATAATAGACTATCCTTTCATTCTGGATGTTTTCCTCTTCATCTATCGTGATTCTTCATAAATTTCTCGCGCAATTTCAGAGCGTCGAACAAAAATCCTTCCGCAATTGTATTTCAGCAATATCCTTTCCGCAACGACCTTTCTGCAACATGTCTTTCTTCTTCCGCAACAACCTTTCCACATTTATCTTTCTATGAACTATCTTTCCATTATTAACGTTCAATAACGATCTTTTTGCAGTCGGGTTGCAGATTGTGGATGTGCCTTCCAACTTTTTTCGAAATGGGATTCTGCAATATCCTCTTGCAAATCTCTTTCTACAACACATGTGAACCATCGATTGCTTGTGGAATCCTCCTTTTCCATTGATTATCTATCAAACACAGAACTTCAATTTGGCACTCTAGAATGTTATCTTCCACACACATTTACTTTCTGGATCCTTTCCCCAACTGTTGATGATCATTCTTGGACCATAGTCCTTCGATTGTCTGAACCAACTTGCATTGTTCTAATTCCTCCAGAATTTTAAAAAGCTCGTATATTCTTGTGTTAGATTCAATACCAACCATAGATCTCTACCTTGCCTCATCCTCAATCGTTCATATTTGTAAGACTTAAAGCACTATTTAGTGTTTGTATCTCCATCGATCCTTACAGTGATCAATCGTCGATCAATGACCCTATACCATGGTTATTTCAGAACTCAATTAATTAATAAGAGAATCGATCAATCCTCCTCACTCATTTGCATCTGAAAATTTCCTCTTAAGATCATGTATCTGACACTTGTCAAAACTTGTTTTTTCTCATTTTGGCAAGTTTACTTTTGGCACATGTGACCACAAAAAGGAAAGCTAAAAATTGTGGGTAGGAAGACATATCACAAAAGAACAGATGCATGTTGTTTGATGAATTTATTTACGCAAAGACTGAATTTGGTGGGAATTTGAAAAAATGTCCTTATGAACTTCTGTGCTGACCCTTAGACATTTTTTCAAAGCCTTAGGTCACCTAGGGTTGATTCTTACTTTCATCAAACACTTCTTTCCCAATCTGCATCAGTGAATGCTCTTAAAGTGAAGTCTTGACATTTTGGGTACCATAAACTATAATCCATAGTACATTTTAGACATCTAAGAATTCTTTTTACTGCAGCCACATGTGTTTCTTTAGGAGATGATTGAAATCTAACAACCAATCCTACAACTTGCATCACATTCGGTCTTGTAGCTGTCACATATAGCAGGATACCTATCATAGATCTATACATGGTATGATCCACTTCCAAGGACTCATAATTCTTTCCTAACTTAAAACCAATGATCATAGGAGTACTAAAAGGATTTGAGTCTTCCATATTAAACTTCTTAATCATGTCTTTGATGTACTTGGTTTGATAAATGAAGACTCTTTTGTCTGATTGATAAACTTGTAATCCCAAGAAGAATGTTAATTCACCCAACATTGACATTTCAAATTCCTTCTTCATTTTAGAAGCAAATTTTATACTTAGTATTTGTATATTTCTTCCAAATACGATATCATCCACATAAATAACAACAATTATCATATTCCTATCTTTGATCTTTATGTATAGGTTACTATCAATGGATCCTCTTTTATATCCTTGTTGCTTCAAGTAGTTATATAGCCTTGAAAACCATGCTCTTGGGGCTTTCCTTAGACCATAGAGTTCCTTTTTTAGTTTGCAAACATAGTCTCTATTTTCTGACAGGAGGAAATCTTTAGGTTGTTCAATATATACTTCTTCTTCAAGTTCTCCATTAAGAATTGCGGATTTTACATCCATTTGATACACTTTAATGTTCTCATATCATGCAAAAGCTAAAATCATCCTAATGGCTTCAAGTCTTGCCACATGTGCAAAATATTCTTCAAATCCAACACCTTCTACTTGATCATATCCCTTGCATACTAATATGGCCTTGTTTCTTGTCACATGACCATGCTCATTGAACTTGCTTTTAAAAATCCATTTGGTTCCAATAACATTCACGCCCTTAGTTCTTGGGACAAGTTCCTATGTTTGGTTCTTCTCTATTTGATCAAGTCCATCATTCATAGCATTTATCCAATCCTCACTTTTGCAAGATTATTTAAATGTTTTTGGTTCTACTATCGAAAGTAGTGCTTGTTCTTCATCATAAAATAACTTTCTTCTTGTTTTAACTCATGAATATTTGTCACCAATTATTTCACTTTTAGGATTATTCTTCTGAACCCACCTAGATGGTGTCTTTGTGTCTGATCTTGGAGAGTCTTCATTCTCATTTTGATGTGATTCTTCTTTCTCTACTTTTTCTTCTTCTTCATCATCATAATCTCCTTCATTCTTTTGCAAGTCTTCATCTTCATCTTGGATTTGTATTCTTCTTGGTTTTGTGTCATCCACTCTTATATCTACACTTTCTATGATTTTGTGTAGGCTTTGATTGTAACATCTATATGCTTTCTTGGTGGATGAATATCCTAAAAATATTCCTTCATCGGTTCTAGAATCAAACTTACCAAGATCATATTCATTTCTTTTTATGTAGCATTTTCTACCAAACACTCTAAAATATTTAATTGAGGTAGGTCTTACATACCATAGTTGGTAATGGGTTTTGTCATTATTAACTCTAAGTTGTCCTCTATTTACTATATAAACAACTGTATATATTTCTTCCCTCCAATACACATTAGGAAATTTTGCTTCATTTAACATAGTTTTGGCAGCTTCTTGGACTGTTGTATTTTTCCTTTCCACAACATCATTTTGTTGAGAAGTCTTTGAGGTTGAAAACTATCTTTTAATTTCATGGGTTTCACAAAATTAATTGAATTCATTTGAATTGAATTCACCTCCATTATCTGACCTTAGACATTTGATTTTCAAATTTGTTTCATTCTTAATTTTTGCTTTACAAATTTTAAACTTCTCAAATGCTTCTGATTTTTCTTTGAGAAATGTAACCCAAGTCATCCTTACATAATCATATATGAACTACATGAAATAGTACTCTCCTTGCAAGCTTTTAGTTCTTATTGGTCCACAGAGATCAGTGTGAACTATTTCCAATGGATGTGAGGTTGTATGTTCTTTTTCTTTGAAGTTGGATTTAGTTTGCTTCCCATGTTGAAAATGTTTACAAACTGAATTTAGAGGCTTCAAAATATTTGGAAAATCCCTTACAGCTTCCTTCTTACATACTTTCATAATATTTTCAAAGTCTAAGTTCCCCATACTTCTATTCCATAGCCAAATTTCATCAATCATACTCACGTAGCATTGTTCTTCGTTTTCTAAGATGTATACATTACTTGAATTCCTTAGAGTAGTCCCAACAAGTCTTCCTGAATCATTTTTCTGATTTCACATTTCTCTGAGTCAAAAGTGTAGATGTTCCCTTGATCACATGTTTGAATTACAATAAGGAGATTAGGATTTAGGTATTCCACTAGTAACACATTTTAAACTTTGATCTTATTATTGATAGAAGCTATACCTTTGCCAATTATTTTGGAAGAAATATTATTTCCAAAAGTGAATTTTCCCTTATTATATTTTCTTAGGGTTATGAATTTTTTTTGGTCTCCTATCATATCCTTTGAAAACCCACTGTCAATATGCCATAGATTCTGCTTTTTGTCGCACATAGGGAAATCATGGATTTCTACTCTCCTTTCTTTTTCTTCTAGTCCTTTCTTTGTTTTTTCTCTTGAAACTCTTTTGCAACAGCCTTATTTGTGGGATTCATTAGTTTACATATCTTGGTAAATGTCCATGGTTATTGCATTTGTAACACTCTATTTCATATCTTTGAAGGGGTGCAAAAAATTTATGGTTTCTTACTTTTGGTTTGTTACTAGATGGATTCTTCATGTAGTCACAAAACTTTCCATATGATCTGCAATTTAGGCCTTTATGAACAAAATTATTAAAAGAGTAGCAATGACCAAAAAATATATGTTGATATATACTTTTCATTGGTCTTCTAGGCATCACATTAGTTCCATATTTGTCATGAGAGCATGGAGCAGATTTTGTGATTTCTTCCTTTTTAATTGGACTCTTCAGTGAAACTACATAGCTTCTTTTATTTCTACCCTGGTTTGTGAGGGAGGAACATTTTGGATTTTTTATTTTTCATATCCTAATCCATATTTATCTCTTGATTGTCTTTGTCTACTTAAGATGCCATTTATTGTCTTTGAACTGTTTTCAAATTTTGACTTAATAGATTCTTCATCAAACTTCTTTCTAAGGTGCATAATATCTTCTTCAATATTTTCAGATTCTTGTGTTCTCTTTTTGAGATGCAAGTATAGGTCTTCTTAAACCTTATTGGACTCTTGAATTTGGGTCTTCAAGGAACTAATGATTTGGTTTGACTTTTTGCTCTTTTTCTGCATTTTTCAAGTTCTTCAAGAGCACTATTGAGTTCAAATTTTAGGTCTACTTCTCTTTCCTCATTTGATTCAACATATTGAGCTTGAGTTTCTATTCCCATGAATAGAATTTATGTTTCCTCATCTCCGCTTGTGTCTTCATCTTCACTATCTTCCATGGTGTAAAGGATCTTCTTCTTCTCATTAAAATTCTTCTTGTTTCCTATCTTTCCCTTTTTGAACTTCTTTGAGGCTTCTCTCTCATCACTATCATATTGTTTAGGATACAGACATTTTGAATCAAAGTGTCCTATTATTCCACAATTAAAACACTTTCGAGGTAGCTTTCCTTTATAGTTGTTAGTACCTCTCTCAAGTTTCTTGATGAACAAATCTTCTTCATCATCTGAATTTTATGAGTGATTCTTAGATGGGGTTTCATACTTCTTTGGTTCTTTTGAGACCTTATATGCTGCTTCTTTTCTTGAAGGATCATTTTTTCATGTTCTCATATCATATGCAGTGAATATCCCATGTATTTCATCTACTTTCATGAGGTCAAGATCATATTGTTCTTCTAGAGTAGATACTTTTGAGTCATACTTCATGGGAAAAGTTCTTAGTACTTTTTAAATGACTTCTCTCTCCTTTATTTATCCTCCAAGGCCTCTAATAGAATTGACAATTTCATATACTCTTAAAATATATTATGCACTATTTTCTTCCTCTTTCATTTTTAGACCTTCAAACTTTCCTTTGTATGTCTGAATTTTGGATTGTTTGACTTTGGATACTCCTTCATAGACAGTTTTTAATTTTTCCCAAGCATGTTTGGCTATCTTGCATTGCATGACTTTCACAAACACTAAATTTGCTAACCCACTCAATATTTCATTCAGGGCTTTTGCATTGGCCTCATAATGGTCTAGTCCATCTCTGTCTATAGGTAGCATGTTTGGTATTTTGTACTCTTTTTCAATAGACCTCCAGACTTTGTATCCAAGAAACATTAGATGGCACTTCATTCTTACAATCTGGTATGCATAATTATCTCCTGTAAATAATGTAGTTTTGTTGGTGGCTAACCCTTCTTGTTGATCCATAATGGTTTTTAATATGATCTTCTTTCCAATGATTAAACTGTAGTGAAGTATCCCTCTCTGATACCAATTGTTAGA
This sequence comes from Pseudotsuga menziesii, assembly GCA_001517045.1. NCBI lineage: Eukaryota > Viridiplantae > Streptophyta > Pinopsida > Pinales > Pinaceae > Pseudotsuga > Pseudotsuga menziesii. The sequence goes on along the minus strand of LPNX011086758.1, from coordinate 269,461 downwards.
ATATCGAACAATACTGAGAGGGGGGGTTTGAATCAATATTGTTACATTTTCAACAATCTTAACCACTTTTAAAATAATAAATCACAAACTGAATCAACAAGATACAAAGAACACAAATTTATCGTGGAAACCTCAAAGAGAAAACCACCAATTCAAACTCATTAATAATAATATGAATTTTACAAAATTGTTTATCTGCTGCTATAGAAAGGATGCATCGACACCCCATAATTTTTTCCCTGCTACTACAGACATGGATGCTACAACATCATGTTCTCCAACCACTACTGGAAGGAGGATACAACCTCGTGCATGCTTGCTACCTGCCCTAGCACCACCCCGCCTCGCTAACTTGATATCTTTAGACTTCCATATATTCTTATTTTTTCCTTGGTCTCTGTTTTACTTGATACTACATCGATATCAACTGTAGATACTCTTTCCCTCCTCTCAAGCCTCTATCTATAAATATATTTAACACACATCTCACCACATATCTTCAATCTTTGAAACTCATGTCTTTTCATTTGAACCATCACACAACTTCATCCTGACCTTTCACAATAGATGATGTCTTTTCAAACATGTCCCTTAACTAACAATCACTTCTATGTTTATACAGACACACCCCTTTTTATTCATCATAACTCTGTTTCAAAAAATTAACTAATTATTTATTTTCTAATACTATTGTGTATATTCTTCTTAGATCTGCAATCTACAGGAATAGTAGACTATCCTTTCATTATGTAAATGTGCCTCTTCATCTATCGTGATTCTTCAGAAATTTCTTGCATGATTTTGGAGTGTCAAATAGAATCCTTCCACAATTTCCTTTCTGCAGCGACCTTTCCGAAACAACCTTTCCGCATTTATCTTTTCGTAAACTATCTTTCCCCAATTAACCTTCCGCAACGATCTCTCAGCAGTCAAGTTATAGATTGCATATGTGCCTTCCAACTTTTTTTGAAATGGGATTCCACAATATGTTCCCGCAAATCTCTTTCTGCAACTCCTATGAACCGTCAATTGCTTGCAAAATCCTACTTATCTGTTGATTAACTATCAAACACGAAACTTCATTTTGGCGCTTCGTAATGTTATCTTCCACTCACATTTACTATGTGGATCCTTTCCCCAACCATTGATGATCACTCTTGTATCATAGTCCTTCGATTGTCTGATACAACTTGCAATGTTCTAATTCCTCCATAATTTTAACAAGATCGTATCTTTTTGTGTCGGATTCAATCTTGACAATCGATCTCTACCTTGCCTTGTCCTCAACCGTTCATCCCTGTAAGACTTAAATCACTATTTAGTGGTTGGATCTCCATTGATCAGTGATTGATGGTCGATCAATGAACCTGTACCATGCTTATTTCAAAACTCAATTAACCGATCATAGAATCAATCAATCCTCCTCATCGATTTGCATATGAAAATGTCCTCTTAATCACCTGTATCTGGCACTTTTCAAAACATGGTTTTTTTCATTTTGACAGGTTTACTTCTTGCACGTGTGACCACTAGAAAGAAAGATAAAAAAATGTGGGTAGACAAACATATCACCAAATAATAGACCCATATTGTTTGATGAATTTATTTATGCAAATACTGCATTTGGCAGGCATTTGAAAAAATGTCCTTATGAAATTTTGTGCTAACCCTTAGACAATTTTTCAAAACCTTAGGTCACCTATGGTGGATTCTTACTTTCATGAAACTTGGAAGGTGACGTATCCAGAGGATGGGGGACAACATGTTGATTTTAATTATGCCAAATTCATTCTACATGCAATGTCCTCATCCTAGGTTATTCCTTTGTCATTACTGAACTTATTTGACATTAATGACAAACATACTCAACATGTATCTATTTTATTCTCCTGCCATGTGAGGCTACTTTGGTCGACGAGGATTTTTTTTCCTAAGCTTAACTAATTCAAGACCCAACTCTTGATATTTAAATCTCATTGGGGACATGCAATGAGAAAAACAAGACCAAATTTTTGTGATACTACTAATATGGATTATTTGGAGAATGAAATGAAGGAAGTGTTATAAAATATAAATATGCAAAAATATTTTGTAGAAAACACAGTAGTACAGTAATACCCAAATTCTATTAATGAATGGACCAGAAAAACACTATAAGCTGTAAAGCAATACAAACTAGCTCTAGATGATGGTAGGTTATCTCTGAAAAGAGATGTGTCAACTACGCTCATCAGGCCAGAAAGGACCCTTTAACATAAAGCGTAAATGAGAAAACCTTAAAAATCAACAACCTTAACCAAGGAGATGAAACACCAAATTTTTTATGGAATTCGATGTGGTTAGTTAATACATCAACTTCCTAAGGGTGCAACTTTTGCATATAATCTCCATCTGGGGCGCTCAGTATCCTCTCGGAAAGGTATGCTTGAGAAGGGATCTATGTTTTCATCCCAAACAATGACTTTGATAATTGTTTGGGAACTTTCATGGAAAAACACATTATTTACGGACTTAAAATGACCCCAGAATATCAAGACCTGAAAAACCGTAAGAAAACTGCAAAGTTAGGAAATTATGTCTTTGAGCCAGTGGACTAGGTGGGCGGACACCAATCCCCATCTAGATCAACAAGACTGCCATCGATGGTTTTGCATTCATATAACTGCAATAGATATACATCAACCACCTCTCAAAATATCTATGTACATTTTCTTTCTCGTTTGATTGGTATTCTCACCTTCTTCCTCCCTCCCCCATAATTGAAGAAAACCATTTAATAATGGACTTTGTATCTCAAATGAGGGAAACAATTGTAATCTTCATTTATTTCCTACATACCACAATTTTGATGCATGGATCTTCTCTGTCATGTTACACATTTTTTTTGTCCAGACTCAAAATAATTCCAAATATGTGGTCCCTTGTGTTTTTTGTGGAGAACATAGAACCATTCAAATACACATGGATTTTTTTAATTTCCTCACACAACCATCAAACCAAACACAATGTTTATCCATATGTATACTATTATCCTTCAAATGATTGTAGAAAAACTAAAATCATTTTCATATAAAAGCTAATTCATGGCACCTATCGTCACTTATGTAGAAGTGATAAGCCTTCAATATAACCCTGTTGTCTTTGATACTATATGCCCCATGCATTTATGTGATATGGACCATTATTTTTACTTGCTAGTCTAAATGATAATATTGTATATTAATGTTGTATTGTTGTTGAAGGGTGTATTTCACAGCAAAATCAACCATTGATAAGATAGTATCAACGGGAAACATCTCCTGCATATTCTAAAATGCTCATCTTTCCTTTGAGCCACATGGACATGTCCAACATATTGTTGGGTCTTTTCAAACAATTCATTCATGAATTCACAGACTCACACCTAGTTGAACATAAATAAATACATAGATTAATAGATTTTTACATATTAAAGTGCAATCTAGAAGAAAAAACACTAATTTAGTACTCATTACTAACCTAGGAATTGACCAATTGTATCTGTTTTCTTTTGTTTCCCCCCATCAATATTGTACACAACATATTTAAATCTTTGCAAGTTAACCTCCTTCCCAATTCCATACTCATCACTCACATGGATGCATTTACTCAATAATGTCATTCCACCACACTTGGGGTATGTCCCGTCTAAGCAAGAACTTTGATAAAATGTGCAAACTTTTGCCTTGAACACAAAATGCTATGAATAAAGTCTCTAGATGATATCAACTCCAATATAGTTTGAGCATTCCTGCACAAGGGTGTTATGCAATACATGCAATACATATGTGTGTGTGTGTGTGTGTGTGTGTGTGTGTGTGTGTGTGCATGAGAGAGAGAGAGAGAGAGAGAGAGAGAGAGAGAGAGAGAGAGAGATAGTAACCATATTCAATGTGGTATCGACAAAAAATGTGTTACACATTGTGTTTATTCTAACATACCATAGCTTGCATTTCTCAAAAGATATTTGGCCAAAGATAAATTCACTACATTAAGTCTTGAATCTCTCATACAATTATGTTTGTATCATGTTATAAAGTGTTTAATGTGGGATTCATGTCCCTTTTAATCCCTTCTCAATTTTAGTACATCTTTTGTTTGGAAGAAGGTCTAGCCAGAAATCTTGCACTCGTCCCATATCTGCTCCAATTAACTTCATATCATAGCGTGCTATCCTACCATTGAAGTCCCACAAATATGTTTTGCAACTTGTTTTGATGCTCTCTCATCTAATAGAATACTTTCTAAGGGTTTTCACATTGTATTTAATGAGATGGTATGTTTCACCATTTCCTTGTTACCTTGCTAACAATTGATTGTGTTAAGACATATCGAGATGGCAAGACACTTTAGGATACATTGCAGTCTTGAGAATGAGTTTTCTGGAATTTTTTTTGAAAAGCATCAATAAGGATTCTAATAATATGATTAGCTGCTTCTAAATTTCTAATTGTTTTAATTCCTAAATTTATTCTAACAACATTCAAACTCCTATATTTTAACAAACACAGAAACAATTGGAATTAAGTTGCATTAGGTTTCGGTTCAAAATACTTTAATATTTTTAAAGGATTGATAAAGAATAGTTCAGTTAGGTACTTTATCTTCAAGTGACACTAGAGAACTTTCATCCACCTGATGACATTTAGTATTTTTTCAGCACACACTATCCAATATAGTTAGGGGGGATGGACCTATGTGTTGGAACTCTTAATCTATCTAATGTGGAGTTATAATTTAGGAAAAAGTGTGGACACATTCATGGGTTGTTTTGGAAATGTCAAATTGTTGAAAAATAGGTTGCATTGCAGGAGCTTCTTCATCACGAGGTAGTGCATAAATTTCCCCTCTAATTCCATCCATGGTATAATCAAATGCATGTAAATCCAACATAATTTGGTCATGAATGACAACTTGTCTTGATGGAATATTCATTAGAGGTTATTTGGACTCTCGTTTTCTAAAATCCTTTGCTTTTTCATACCTATCCTTTCCTTGTTCATTGCTTCGTTGAACTTTTTGGTGGGATTATTTTTCCTTTACCACATTTGTTTTCAATTATGATGGTCCCCCATGCTCAAAGAGATTGCAATTACAAGGAAAATTGACAATTATCTTCCAATTAAAAAAAATGTAGAATTTTTTCTTCTAATTACAAAAGAAGACAAAGATTGTATTCCAATTACAAAATAAGGAAAGTATCGTCTTTCAATATACAACAAGACATCAATTGTCTCTCATTTTCATAAATTATCTTGGAAATATATAGGAAGACAATAGTTGTCTTTAAATTTCACAAAATGTTCTCCAATTACACAAAATTATCTTCTAATTATATAAGAAGACAAAAACTTGCTTACCAATAACATAAGAAGACAAAAACTTGCTTACCAATAACATAAGAAGACAAACATATGATTTCTAATTGCATTAAAATGCATATCATGGTGTTTCCCATCATTGTTGTTGAATGTTTGAAAATTTTCAATCATTGTGTGGATATCAGGGGAGTGGAAATCATGAGTTTTTGATAGGAGAATTAAAAGAGTGCATGCGTTATTAAAACTATGCATGAACTATAAAAAATATGGGCACGTGTTATTTTTTCTAAATGTTCTTTTCAATAAATGTGGAGAATGAATATGCACCTTCCACCATGAGTTCATAGTCCCCACCTAGAGTGTACAGGTGCTCTTGAAAGTGAACATGCATTATTTAAAACATGCATTCACTCTTTTTTCTCACCCATTCCTCCCTCCTTTCTCTATCTCTCTCCATCCCTCCCTCCCTCCCTCCATCAATCTCTTACTTCTGTCATTCCACCCCCCCCAATCTCTCTCTCCCTTCCTATCTATCCCTCAATTCCTTTCACATGGTCTGCAGAGGAAAGTTAGGTTTTGGGACCTGAAGGAATCATCTAGGCATTCACGTCCCATAGCAACACATTAAAAAAAACTAACATTCCATGGTATCTTTGTCTTCTGACTAAGGATATTAGTCTAGTTATGACATTTTTAGGAGTAAGTATGTGTCTTAAGGCCCTAGATATGGTCAAGGGAAAATAACCACTCCTTGGTACTTAAAGAAATATTATAAGCATACAGGGAAATTAACCATGCATCACTTGATATGGTTATCCACAACAACATGGATTTAGGTTTTGTGGCATTGGGGCCTTAGACATGGTCAATGGAGGAGACTTGAAGCTGAGGCCCTAAAAAGATATTCTATCCATCCAAATTCTATAAGGTTTCCTCCACTAGCCACATATGGATTCTTGAGGGTATCATTGGCATGTGATTGAGGATGCCAGTGCCATTAGGTGGTTTTAAGTAGAATGCAAGCATCTTAGGGCCTTAGGAATGCTGTTTCAAGGAAGAATACCATGAATTTCTCCATTAAGAAACCATTGAGGCATATAAAATAATGAATAATTCCTTGGAAAATGATACATGACTTCACAAGGGTATCCCCAATATTATGTATCCAATTTGGGGACTTGGTTCCTTGGAAATGGTGAGAAGAGGAGACTTGAATATTTGATTGTAAATGAATATTCTATCCATATAGGTATAAGTAGGTTTACTCCACCAACCATACATGTCATCCTAAGGGTATCATTGTCTTATGATTGAGGATGTTAGTTCCATTGGGGGGTTTTGAGTAATATGTATGTGTGTCAAGGACTTGGGAATAAAGTTATAATTAATAAGAACATCCTTTTTTCCCTAAAGAAACCATTAAAGCATCCACATACATTAATAACGCCTCAAATCACCATATGTGACTTTGCAAGGGTATCCATTGTGATATGTACCCAAGTCATTGGGACTTGGGTCCTTGGACATGTTCGAGGGAGGAGACCTAAACCTCAAGCCATAAAGTAAAAGTCTAGTGATCTAAGGCTAAGAAGTTTGACTCTGCCAAACATGCATGGCCTCTTCAGGATATCATTGGATTATGATTAAGGATGTTGGCACCATTAGGTAGTTTTAAGTAGCATGTATGTGTCTTATGGCCTTGGGAATGATGTTCCAAGGAATAAAGCCATGCATTTGGCCCTAAATAAATCATTGAGGCATCTATAATTATGAATAATGCCTCGAATCACCTTGCATGAATTAGTATGGGTATCAACGACTCTATAGACCTAGGTTTTGTGGCCTTGTGGCCTTACACATGGTTAGTGGAGGGAACCTAAAGCTCGGGGCTCAAATGATTCTTCTAGAAATGTAGGTCTATGAAGTTTGCCTCCACCAACCACACATGGCCTCTTGAGGGTATACTTGACCTATGATTGAGGATGCTTATTCCATTAGGTGGTTGTGAGTAGTATGTTATAGGTGTCCCATGCCCTTGGTAATGGTGTTCCATGGAAGGATACCATGCCTTTAGCACTAAATAAACCATTGATTCATTTATAAGCATGAATTATTCCTTCAATAATGACACATGAATTTGCAAGGCTATCCCCAATGCTATGTATCCAATTTGGGGACTTGGGGCCCTAGATATGGTTAGTAGAGGGGACTTGAACCTCGGGCCCTAAGAGAATATTATACCCATATAGGGCTAAGTAGGATACCTTTATCGACCACAAATGGTCTCTTGAGGGTATCATTAGCCTATGATTGAGGATGTCGATGCCATTAGGTGGTTTTCAGAAATATGTACATGTCTCTGGGCCTTAGTAATGATGTTTTATGAGAGATGATAATGAAATTTTCCCTAAAATAACCATTGAGGCATCTACAGACATTGGCAATGTCTCAAAGCACCAATATGATTTCATAGGGGTATTCATAGTGCTATGTATCCAATTATTGTGGAATTGGGGCCTTGGACATGGTCATGGGAGGAGATTTGAACCTTGGGCCATAAAGGAATATTCTAGCCATCTAGGGATAAGAAGGTTTCTTCCACCAAGAAAATATGGACTCCTAATGGTATCATTGCATTATGATTAAGTATGTTTATTCCATTAGGTGGTTCTAGGTATTACTCACATGTTTTAGGGACCTAAGAATGAGGTTCCAAAAAACAAGGTTAAGCATTTATACCTAAAGGAACATCGAGGCATCCAAATCTATGAAGAATGCTTCAAAGAGCCACACATGACTTCATATGATTATTAACGAAACTATGTATCTAGGTTTTGTTGTGTTGGGGCATTAGACATGGTTAGTGGAGGATACCTAAAGCTTGGTGTTATGTATCTAAGTATTTAAGACCAAATATTTTAAATATTAAATGTAATATTACTTAGTTAATCGTAGGGTCACACCATTCCATTTAAATGGCGTGTTTAGACCTATAAAAGGCCTTTTCTCCTTTTTTTTTGTTGGAAAATTGGTGGAACCCCCTGACTAGTAGGGTTTCCATTGGATAAGAAACCACGAACCAGGGGCATCTAAGCCTTCAAAATCACTCGGGGATCGCACCCGACCTAGACCGCACCAACCCTTAACATGGTTGGATTTTTTGGTATCCAACGGGATTAGAACTGGCGACCTTCCAGCTTAGGGGGTGTCTTAACCATACCTTACCACCAATTGTTCTACATCTCATGGATAGGTATTTTCTCCTATTTTAAAAATCATCATTCAATTATTATTCATTGTGGCTATTTTGAGTTTTGTGGGATTTCGAATTCGTTCACTTTAGTTGGTATTAGAGCAGTGTTTCTCCTCGGCACCTTCCACTGCCTCTCATCACCTTACTTAGTTTGAAATGGTTGGACAAAGGTGTACTAACTGGTTTTTCATTCTGTGTTCTAAACCTCTTCAACACCTTTTCTATGTCCTCACCTTGATACAATGTCAATTTGTGATTTTTCCTATTTCTTGTTGTTCTCATACCAAGGATTTACTTTGCAGCACCCAAATACTTCATCACAAATGATTTAGATATTTTTATTTTGAGCACATTCATATCATGCATGTTATACCCTGCAACAAGCCTATCATCCACATACAATAAAAGGATAATACATCTTTAATTATCTAGCCTCTTGAAATAAACACAATGGTAAGAATGGCATCTACTATAACCCTACTCTGTCATAAACTTATCAAATTTTAAATGCCACTACCTTGGAGCTTTCTTCAAGACATACAAGCTCTTATTCAACCTGCAAACCAAATTCCCCTTCCTTTTAACCTCGTAGCCATGTGGTTGCTGCATATAAATCTCTTCCTCCAAATCCCCATGGAGAAAGGTTGTTTTTACATCTAACTGTTCAAGATGCAAATATTCTACTGCCACTAAACTTAAAATAGTCCTAATTAAAGTCAATTTATCAATAGGAGAAAATATTTCATCAAAGTCTATACCTTTATTTTGTGCAAACCCCTTTACAACAAGTCTAGCTTTGCATCGCTTATTTCCTCCATATTCTTCCTTCAACCTGTAAACCCTTTTATTCTGCAATGCTCTTTTTCCTACAGGAAACTCAACCAAATCCCATGTTTGGTTTCTTACCAATGATTCCATCTCCTCATCCATGCCTTGCTCCCACTTCTTTTTAGTTTCTACTTGCATTGCCTCTTCATAACGTTTTGGTTCATTGGAATGAGTCATCAATAAATAATTCAGTGAATGAGAGAATGATTTAGGGGGTCTACTTAACCTAGTAGATATTCTTACATTTGCAGGAGCTTGAGGTACCTGTTGTTGCTCTTGATTTTCTGGTGCATTTATAACTTCATTTTATTTTATTTCATCAAGCATTGTGTACTATGTGTTTTTCTTTTCCCCTTTCTTTCCCTGCAATTGATATTTGTACATAACATTTTCATTGAATACTGCATATCTACTTCTATTGATTTTGTGATTTTCATAATCCCATAAGTGATAACCAAAATCATCAACCCCATATCCAATAAAGGTACATTTATTTGGCTTAGCCTCAAGATTTGTTCTATTTTCTTTATCAATATGGACAAATACTTCACAACCAAAAGTTCTCAGAAATGAGTAGTTTACCTTTTTGTCTATCCATGCCTCCTTTGGAATCCCACCATCCAAAGTACTTGAAGGCCCTCTGTTTATTAAATAAACAACTGTATCTACAACATCAACCCAAAACAATAAGGGGAACCCTGCATGTAATCGCATACATCTTGCATGCTCCATGATAGTCCTATTCATCCTTTCTGACACACCATTTTCTTGTGGTGTTTTATGGACTCTCTTCTCTCTGCGAATCCCATTGTATGGGTCACCCAATACCATGGGTTCGCAAACTGTTATCCAACAAACATCGCAAAACATTATTTCGGGGGCATTGCCCCCAAACCCCCACCGAGGGCCCGCTAGCCCATGCACCCCCAGTTGAAACAAGTGTACAATAAAATTGGGTTGTAAACGCAACTGAACAATAAAATCTCTAAATTTGGAAGATCGTGCTCAACAACCAACAACATGAGCAGTCTAGCACTAACCTATGCATCCTAGAAAAAGTTACCAGTGTCCGGCATGTTTGATCCGGATTTATTTAAGAACGAAAATGAAATAGCATATACAAACACACACACATATGGAAAAAAACACAGTGATATAGTAAAATCAGATTCTATTAAATGAATGAAATAGAACAAACTAGAAAACAAAAGTGCCCTAAAATGGAAGTAGTTTTAACTCTGAGAAGATATGCGGTGGCTACACTCACTTGTGACAACTTGAATACAAAATGAGTCCAAAGGGACTTTTATCATAAATCCTTGGAGAGGCATAAAAAACTAATCTTAACCCTATGAGATGAATCATCATAAATTTTTTGGCCCCAAGGTGGTTAGTTGAACAGTCAACTTCTCAGGGTCATAACTTTTGCATATGGTCTTGTTTTGGGGTGCTCTATAGCTCATTGGAAAGTTCTATATGATCCTTACATATTTTGACTTGGGCCAAATGCAATCCTTTTTCAACAATCCCGCCCTCCAAATCTCCAAAAAACATCGTTTAGGGCTTCAAAATGGCCCCAAAAGTTTGGGACCTGAAAATCCATAGAAAAATACAAGAAATTGCCAAAATGAAAAACTGTTTTGAGCTAATGGAATAGGTGAATGACCACCTATACCCATATGGATCAGTCCTCCCCCCTTAGGAAGAAAAGGTGTTCATTGTGTTGATTTCCCCCATCAAACATGGAAACTTATGCTGAAGTTGATTCCTGGTGAGCCACTTGCCTTGGTGGAGGAGTTGCCCTGATTTGACAACTCAATATAGTTGGATCTTCTGCTAGAGGGTGCCATTAACATGTGTGTCCATTATCTGATCAATGGTTTCTTTTTCTATGTAGTCAAGATTAATCTTTGTAGGTGACAATTGTTATTCCACTTCCAAGGTGTCCAACAATGGTGCAAAATATGGTCAAAGGAGCTCCACATTGAATACTAGGTGTAGGCCAAGGAATGGAGGAATGCTTAATTTGAAGGAATTTTCACCAACTTCCTTGGTGATGGTGTATGGCCTATATCAAAGTGGACAAATCTTTCGATGGGGTCTTGTGAGTCTCTCTTTATCTAAATGCAACCAAACCTTATCCCCAGCCTAGAATTTGTGTGGAACCCGATGTTGGCCATGTCTCTACTTGTATTTAGTATTGGCATTTTCCAAAATGTTATGGACCTATTGGAGGATGAGTTATATTCATTCAACAGATATAATGGCCTTATTAACCTCATCCTGAGCATGGGAAGATTCTTCCTGTGTGTATGCAAGGGATAGAGCTTAATCAATTGGGGCTAGTGGTTGGAAACCCATGCACACCTAAAAAGGGATGTCACTAGTAGAGATATGAATAGATATGTTATAGCTATGATGAACATAAGGAAGGATCTTATCCCATGTGCGGGGATGTTTATAATTGTACATTCTTAGAATATGCACAATCATTTGGTTGACTACCTCTATTTTTCCATCGGTTTGGGGGTGCAAGGTAGTCGATTTCATGAGCCTGGTATCCATCAATGACCATAAAATAGAACAGAAAGTGCTCACGAACTTGTTCTCCTGATCTAAAATGATAGTCTGCGATAACCCAAAATGAACCCAAGCATGCTCGAAGAAGATCTTAGTAGTGGCTTCGACAGAGATGCTCTTCTTGCAAGCTACAAGAATGGTCATCTTAGAGAAGAGATCCACGAACACAAACACAGAGCCATTACCATGCTTAGTTAAAGGTAGTCCTAGAATGTAATCCATGGATATGGATTCCAATGGCCCATTCAGAGTGGGAAGGGGGGTGCACAACCCTTGTTTTTTGACGGTTGGTTTCACGATGGAGAAGGAAATGCATGATATGACATATCGGCCGGTGTCTTGTCAGATTTTGGGCCAACAAAAATACTTTTGTAATATTTCAACTATATTATTAGTGCCAAAGTGCCCTGCCACCCCACTATAATGCACTTCCCAAATCATCTTCACATGCTCACTTAAAGGAACACAAATATGGCCCAGGTGGCATAACAATCCTTCCTGAAGATGACAATCTCCCACTGGTGTACCTACACACAAGGATCAATAGATGGGAATGAACTTAGGAACATTGTCATATAGTTGAGGCCACCCATATTTCTCATGGCTGCAATATTTGAGCATTGTGGTTAATGATACTACTGGAGGTTGACTGAGGAAATCAACAACTTGATTAGTGCTTCCCTTCTTATATTTAATTTTCAAGTGGAACTACTACGAGTAAGTGGACCACCTCTGGTGGCTGTCATTCTATATATTTCCTTAGGTTTGCATCAACTACAAGAGCTTGTGATCAGTGTGGATGACTGTTTCCTTTCCAAGGATGTAATGCTTCCATTAGAGGCAGGATTAGACAATGGAGTACATTTCCTTGTCATAGGTGGGGTACTTTTCGACTGTATATGAAAGTGTTTCACTGTGATATTCCACTAGATGGCCATCCTGAGTGAGGACCACACCAATGGTGTAGTCCAAAGCATCTATCTCTATCTTAAAAGGTTGTTACATATCTAGTCAGGTAAGGACAGACATCAAACATAAGCACTAGTTTAGCTCCTCAAATGTCTGTTGTTGTGGATTGGACTATATGAAATTGTCCTTAGATCCACCTTTGGTCACCTGGATAATGGACAAAGAAATATTAGAGAAGGACACCACAAATTTTTGATAGAAGTTTGCAAGGTATGGGAAGCTGCGAAGCTCTGTGAGAGTCGTCACAATTGAGCAATCGTGAATGGCTTGGATCTTGTCTAGATCTACATGAACACCATGTTCGTCCACAATGTATCCCAGATACTGAACCCTTTCCATGCCAAATGAGCACTTCTCTAGATTGACATATAACTTGTGTTGTAGTAGGGTGTTGAGGACATGATGGATATGCTACAAAAGTTCTACCCATATTCTATTGTAGGTGAGGATATCATCTAAATATATGACCACAAAAGGAATTGGTGAATGATCGTAGAATGTCAGCCATCATCCTCATGAAGGTTGTTGGAGAATTATCAGCCATCATCATCATGAAGGTTGTTGGAGAATTATCCAATCCAAAAGGCATGACCAACCACTCAAAAAGGCCTTCATGAGATATGAAGATAGTCTTCTAGACATCAATTTGCTCAATTGACACTTGATGATAGCCATACTTCATGTTAGTCTTGCTAAAATACTTGGCCCTCTTGAGTTGGTTGAGGAGGTTGTCGATCCGGGGAATGGGATACTGATTCTAGACTGTGATTTTTTTTAGAGCTCGGTAGTCAATACAGAGTCTGCATGTCCCATGTTTCTTCTATACCAACACAATTAGGCTCCCACAAGGTGAGAAGCTAGGTCGAATGTGACTCTTTTGGATTAACGTTTGAATTTGGCATTTGATTTCTTTATTCTCCATGAGGGAACGCCTCTATACTATCCCATTAGTTAAAGGCACACCAGGGATAAATCAATGGAATGCTTGACCTGATAATGTGGTAGAACCCTCAATAGGTGTGGTGAAGATGTCTTTGTATGATTCCACAATATTTTCCACCTATTTTTGTTGCGTAGAGGTGTTCTGTGTGGAGGTGGTGGATGTTGTTTTGATCTTTCATTCATCCTCATAATGAACCATGAATAGTATGGATTTCCCTATTTGATAGATTACCTTCCTGAACTGCTTTGTTGTGACGAGAGACACCGCAGTAGAAAAAAGTGTCTCTGGTATCCTGCATAGCTTATTTCCCAAAGTAATAATGACACTACGATGTCTAGACTCATACACAACATGATGTTTCCACATATATGGTTGTCCTAAAATAACATCACAAACTTCAAGCGAGGAAACATCACACATTACCTTATCTTTGAATGTCTTGATGCCATAGGAGAGGAAACATTATTGACTGACATGGATGTCTCATCCATGCATTAGCTAACCAATGTTGTAGGTTTGGGGATGTGGAACCTTTAGAAGTTTCAATATTTTGATGAAATCAACCGAGATGAGGTTATTTTGACTACCATTTTCAACAAAGAAATGTAGCAGAGTCCCCTGCACCCATAGTTGTGAATGGAAGCGGCGCTCCCCTTCCTCTGTCTTCTCTGACTCTTCTGGTTGGATATTTGCGGTTGTGAAGGTGGCACTAGGTTTAGCATCAATTATCTACTTACCCCTTTATTTATCTCCATAAGTTTCATGGTCAGATTCTAGATTGGGGGATTTTGTCTCGTCCAACAATGATTGTTTTGAGAGGCATTCATCGGTGATGTGTTAGGGTATTTCGTGGAACTCACACCACTTGTTGTTGTCCTTCTTCAATTTCCCATTAGCCTTAATTACCTACAACTTGGACTGGTTGTTAGGACTTTTTCCATCCTTTCTCTATCCTTTGGGTTGTGAACTAGGGACACTTTTCCTAACTTCTGCTACTAATTTGCAGACCCAAAATCCTACTTATTCTTTTCCTTAAACTTTTGCTCGATCTTGATGACATATCGGTAAGATGCTCCTAATGAGGACATGTCAAGGAAATCCATCTCCGATTGAATGTACCTATGCATACCACTATGATACTTTAGAAGCAAGTGTCGTTCATAGTCTTTAATGGCCATCTTTGAGCATAAGTTCTGGAATATATTGATATACTCTGGTGTTGTTTGGTCTCTTTCTTGGCACATTGTCATCCACCGGGTGTATTGGTCATCATAGTTTCTAACATGGTAGAATTCCTCTTTCATGGCATTGAAAAAATATAGTGGATTTTGTATTGAATATCTCTAATTCATCCCTTACATGCCTCTCGCAATATCTGTCCCACCAATATTTGACATGGCAGAGGGACTCAAGGAGGGGGAAGGCGATATTTTCATTGTCGAAAAAATTTTAAACAAAGAAGTAACCCTCTAGTAGACTCAACCATTTTTCCAAAGCATTTGCATCTATATTTCCTTCAAATAAAGGGATTTCAAAGTTAACTTGTACCTTGAAGGCAGTCACACACTCGAAATGACTGCTTGTTGAAGGTGCATCTACCACAGACGACATTCTTTGAAGGATCTAGGTGAAGTTATCCATCATCTCATTCCTCTATCACGTGAGGGATTCCTTGAGAAACAATTTAATAGGATATCTTACTCCATCATCTTGATTTTCTTATTCCTCCATGTGAGGCTACTTGGGATGAAGAGAGGTATTTTCCCCAAGCTCAACTAGTTCG
Organism: Pseudotsuga menziesii; assembly: GCA_001517045.1. Classification (NCBI taxonomy): domain Eukaryota; kingdom Viridiplantae; phylum Streptophyta; class Pinopsida; order Pinales; family Pinaceae; genus Pseudotsuga; species Pseudotsuga menziesii. The sequence goes on along the minus strand of LPNX011086758.1, from coordinate 253,766 downwards.
AGATCCAACTATCAATATTCAGATCTCATGGGGGACATGTACTAAAAAACCATAAGAGCAGAAATCTATTATACCATTGATTTGGTGATTTGGATTTATGTGAGAATGAAATGAAAGAGCATATATATATATATATATATATATATATATATATATATATATATTCACATGCAAATATATATGGAAATAAACACAATGATACTACAAGGTCAGATTCTATAAAAGGAAAGAAATGGAATAAACTCTAAAACACAAGAAACTAGAATGGTGCCAGTTGTATCTTTGAGAAGAGATGTAGAAACTACGCTCACTCATGACAAGATGAATACAAAAGGAGGTTGAAGGGCCTTTTATCATAAAGCCTTGGAGAGGCAAAAATCCTTAAACTTAACCCTAGGAGATAAATCATCATCAAGTTTGCGGCCCCAAGGTGGTTAGTTGAACAATCAACTTCTCGGGGTCATAACTTTTGCACAAGATCTCTGTTTGGGCGCTCAATATCCCATTGGAAAGTTCTATCCGAGCCTTAAAAATTTTGACTAGGGACAAATGAATGCATTTGGCAACCATTTGGCCCTCCTAATTTCCAAAAAACGTTGTTTAGAGCCTCAAAATAACACCAAAAGTTTGGGACCCGAAAAACCGTAGAAAATTACAAGAAAATTGCCAAAATGAAAAATTGTTTTGAGCCAGTGGACTAGGTGGGTGGCCACCTATACCCATATGATTCCAGAATGTTTCTAGAAGGTTAGAAACAACTTAGTAATTTATGTCCATTTGTGAAAATTATAAGCGATTTCCTCTATTCCTCCAAGCTTTTTGTTAGAAAATTAGAAACACAGAGAAAATGACATGAATGCCAAAAACTTAAGACTCATCTAAAATTAAAAGTATCTAAATCTTAAGACATTGGACAAGTTGCACATGGTCACAAACATGAATCCTCAAGAAAAAGTGTATTTAATACTAGGTTGTAACGTTTAAGTAATAATTATTGATCTAGATAAACATGTCATACTTGCGAAGAATAAGTAGAGTATAAAAGATAAAACTTGTATAATATGAATAGAAAATACATGATCCCGATGACTAATTAACTAAAAGTGGGAGAATACTTGATAATAATAAAATTTGCATGGTTGTATGATGTGAAAATACTGTTTACGTGCAAAAATAATGTGAAAATACTTGATAATAAGAAAGTTTATAATATGTGTTGTATTGATTTTGTCTAGACTCTAAAACACTAATGATATTATGAATTTCAAGATTTTCACATTTTTTTTAAGAAAAAAAATATATTTCAAAATTTTCTTTATGCTTCCAAGAAAACCCATTTACCCACCTCAGTTTCTCCATTTACTCACCCTAGTTTCCTCATTTCCCACAATTTGCTAAGAAATCTAACTCAAGTTCCCTGATCTTATCAAACATTGGATGTTTTTGTTTCTAGTCATTTCCCATTTTCTATTTGTCATAATTGTAGTTGTGAAAGACATTAACAACAACTAGTACAACACAAGACACAAGATAGTTCTAAAAATAAAAAGTGGGGGCTTTATGTACAATTAGTATTGCAGTACACACCAAATAACAACGAAATCTATATGCAAAAAGAAATGAAAAAAGCTTACACAATCATGATATCATAAATTAGTATGGCATACCATGCATAGTTACCTTGCTACAAGCATACCATTTTAACAAATACGATACAATGATAAAACGACTACTAATAGGATTCACCCACTCTAAAAATGGGAATTTGCATGCAAACTCGAGAAATAGTACATTACTCCCAAAATAATTGAAAAACTGCATCAGCAAGATTTGCTACAAATGATTCATAAATTCGATAGTGGGAATGTACACAACTAGTATTTGGAAAAAGAATTGTATAAGCCTCAACAACATGAACAAACTACACCCTAAATTACACTAATATGTGGTTAATCCTAAGTCAAGCTCTAAATAAGCTTACTTTCCATGAGCAAGCTCTACCTTAAAATCACAAAGAATAGTAACATGTGCAAATTCCTTCAGTGGATTGTTCCAATGAGAAAAATCTACCTTAAAATCACAAAAAACAGTAACATGTGCAAATAGCTTGAGTAGATTTTGTGAGTGATCAATATAAGATGCACATGCATTCCATACTAGGAAAATTGCACCCTAAAATGACACAGAACACTAATATTTCCACACACCATGGTACAATTTTTCTAATAACCAATATAACATGCATAAACAACATTACATCCCACAAGAAGTATATCGATGTTAGTCCTATATAAAGCATTGCATAAGCCCCATTTGTGATGACCAAAACATATTTAAAAGAACCAATCACATGTAAGACATCACATAAGAATTAAAGCCACCAAAATACCGTAGAATACAAATGATCACATAGGTCCCAACATTAGTGGAATACTTCAAGGGGGATCATAAAAACACTGCATAGGTATCTACAACAATTTTAAATTTAATGGCAACACTACAGAAAACATACTATGATATTATGAACAATTGTTTCATTGCAACACAGTGCAAGAACCTTGTAGCGACATCAATTGAGCTTCACATTAGGCACTACAAAATCCTCAACACAATCAACTGACTATGCATGGAGTTGATTGCAAACACCACAAACAAAAGTAATCAAGGGCTCACTGGAAAGCTAGATTAGGAAATTCACATATAAAAATTCCATTTTTTGGCATGATTGAATGTTGTAAGATCCAATATCATAATTCAAGATCATATATAGTTGAAGCATTCATCCATGAGCACATGAGTACTTCAAATATATAAACCCACCAAGAAGTTCAGTTTCATGAACATCTCAAAAATCCAGTCAAAAGAATTTCGATGCTTAAAAGTATGCAATGCCAATGAAAAGGACCACTTCACTGGTAGATAAAATTTCAAACAATCATCTAAGAGAATCTGCCTATATTAAATTTTACAAGTCCAATGATAATCTAAAGATGGAAAGATGAAATATAGCTATCTAAAACAATTTTGGTAATTAAAAGTCTACTTCCTACCAAGACACTTAGGACAAAAAGCAATCCACAATAATATAGATTCCTAAAATTCTGCAAGACAACAAAAAAAGTAAGGAAGGTCAACTAAAAAACCTAAGTGTGAGTACTAAAATTTTTACAAACCCACAAAAATTTAGGTTTGGACAATGGAGGAAGATCTTTACCACAAGATAGATCTGCTAAATTCTGCAATCCAACAAAAAGCAATTCTGGTTGGCCACATAAAACAACCAAATTATGGGTACTAAACATTGTGCAAGGACACCAAGAAAATTCATGTTGGAAAACATAAACAACCATTTGGGTACTCAAGCTTTTGCTAACTCACTAAAAATAATTATATTAGGTTGTTGAAAGTCAAATTTCAGACAACCAAATAATAATATTAATAATGGTAGCGAGTACTAAGAAACCACCAAAAAAATTGGTCGAGCAGATAAAACAAATTTCTAAGAGCTCATAGGCCCTTGAAACTTTGCAAAACTGTTAACAACCCTACCCAAAACAAAACATACACAAGTGAAATAGGAATATATGAGAACACAAAATTATATAAACCAATATTGAAGCTATTGATAGCCCTTGGAAATAACAATACACACTTTAATATTGAACAGGTAAAGTTGGGCATTGTAAAAGGGAATGTAGGTCAAACTTACGCTAGTTCAAAGATTTAATTCCTAACTTGTCCAATATATAACAAGGTATTTGAATGTGGTTTTAAGGTTGATTGGTGGTAGCTAACATTCCTAAGGTGAAGTGTGGCTCCAATGGGGGTGTTAGGGATAGCAATCGAACGACTCTATATCAAGCATGTAAGTAGAACCATAATAAAAGGGCATGTCACTCAGTTGTAGGGAATCCCATAAGGTGGTCCAGGTCATGATTTTGATTCGTGTCCTATTGAACTTTCAACATAATAGCATAGCCACTTGTTTAGTATTGGTGAGCAACTTCTAGGAGACCTGATCCAAAGCTTGGATTGAAGAGGGTGTTTGAGAGAGTAATCCACAACTCCATATCGAACTAGTAAAGATGCTCATCTTAAAAGAGCATGTAGCTCAGCAGCCTGCAGATTTGTGATCAACATTTGGGAGGCCTAATCCAAAGTGTGGCTTGAAATGGGTGTCAAATGTAGCAATTAACACACCAATATCAAAATGGTAAAGATATTCACATGAAAGGATGTGTCTCTCATTAGCCTACTTGTCGAAGGGAGGTATTAGGTTTGATTCCTATTCTGTCCAATTTCAAACAAAAAACACAGTAACCCCAAAAAGGCCAAAAATAATTTGAAAATATACAATTATATGGATTTATTACACTCTTAAAGTCCACCTATAAATCTATTTTGGGATTGCGAGAATATGAGTTCATGAATCTCAACAAACCCATTACTAAATCCACCAATACAAACCCGATTCTTGTTTTGATAAAAAAACATTAGAAATTTGTCCTTTAAACCAAGTTATTCCTTGTTGGTCAACTAGTGAGATTGACAGAGTGATAACATGTGTTCTCGAGAGCTTGAATCTCACTATGATATCCCTTATCTGAACACATGAATTTTAAAGTGATGAGTGCCCAAATCTTATTCAATTTTGTTGAAATAGTCACATAATAAACCTAACACTTAAGCCAAAGCAATTTTTCTCTGTATTATAAGACCATAATGCAATATTCATTTTTAATTGAAGTATCATCGTCGTCAAACAATAATTGCAAAAACTCATTTCTTTAAACAACGGAAGCCATGTTTCAAATATAAAATCTATTGCACATTGAGTATACTAGTAAGAGAAGCTATCTATTAGTAACCCAAACACCATTGACCCCCCGTCCCCCACCCCCCGAAAAAAAATGACACTAATGACAAAGAAGATGAAATGCTGAAGGGTCCTTATCTTTATCCTTGAACATGATGAGAACATAAGTATGGTGGTTTCCTTGCTCTACCATCATAGTCCTCCTTGGAGCTTCTATTAGGTGAAATTCGCTTTGTAGGCGTCTTTGGTCCCAAAATACGACATTGTATTCATCTTTCATATACCATTTGTCACCTTTATTCCTATTTTATCCTTCCATAAAACTATTAATTTCCATCACTTTCATAATACATATGGGTTCATATTGCCATTTTCCAAATTATTTGTTTTGAGCATTTTTAAGAGAATTCTTGATTGAATATTAGAAATTAATACATTTTTTATATATATCTCAAAGATTTGTGTGAGCTTTGTAATGTAGGGATATTTGAAGATTTCAACCAAGGAGTATTCAAAACTTTCTCTAATGTTTTCTCTATCTTTTCAATATTTGAAAGAGATAATTCAAGCTAATTTCAAGGAGAAGATCACGGAGATAGAATATCTTATGCAAGATATTCTGGAGGATTTGAAGGGATAAGTTGAGAGAAAAGTGGATTTGTAGTTATGAGTTGTTTATCTTCTTATTTAAAGCATTCTTTTATAAATAAGAGGGTTCTCTCCTCATTTGGTGCGGAGGCCTCTCTAAAAATAGAGAAATAGAGAAATAGTTTATCTCTTTGAGAGTTAGTCATGGATTTGATCCTTTTGTAATGGATTTGATGTTTTAGAATAAATATTTGGATTTATCCATAATAGATTTTTTTTTTATTTGCTAATTTATATTTCATGTGAGCTCACATCTTTTATCATTTACCACATGCTTTATCATAGATTAGTTTGTTCATTTTCTTGGTTTCTTAGTTAAGTTTACTTTCAATACGATTTCATGCACTTCCGTAAATAGGTTTACTTTCATGCTTTCTTGAATTTAATTTATGCCATTTTGATATTTCTTATATTTGGATTCAAGGAAAGTAGTATAATTGTTTCTTTTCAAGAATTTGTTGATGTATTTGTAACTTCGAAATGCATTCACTTGTATCTCTTATGTATTGTACCCCGATGTTTATTCTAGGAAGTGTCTGTAATGTATTTGAGCCATGTCATGCCCCGATGTTCCTATCAGGAGATTCAATAATGTAAACAAGTCATGCTTTCTTGAATTTAATTTATGCCATTTTGATATTTCTTATATTTGGATTCAAGGAAAGTAGTATAATTGTTTCTTTTCAAGCATTTGTTGATGTATTTGTAACTTCAAAATGCATTCACTTGTATCTCTTATGTATTGTACCCCGATGTTTATTCTAGGAAGTGTCTGTAATGTATTTGAGCCATGTCATGCCCCTATGTTCCTATCAGGAGATTCAATAATGTAAACAAGTCATGTCAAGTCATTGTGGGTAACCCTCCTATTGATCAAGGGTTAAAGTCCCCACAAGTTGTGGGGCACTAGGGTTATTAGACTCTCCTAGAGATGTCGGATCTAGTAAGTAATTGTTAAGTGAGGCTGAAATGTTGGAGTGGACATTCAGTGAACGAAAGAATATAAATAGAGAGTGAGTCTTTCTATTTATCACACACACACTCACTCACTGGGGCGCATGAGTGAGAGAGAAGAAGCTGGGATCAGAGAGAGAGACTACTGCTATCGGGAGATCATATTTATGTTTTTGGGTTTTACTTTTGGTGTTGATTCTATCTCTGAGGAAGTTGCGGGGTTTTATCCTTTATGGTTTCCCCTAGGACAATCTTTGTTTTCNTCTCAGATAAGATCCTAAGATCATAATGCTAGCTTGAATGATAAAAATATAACATGGTATCAGAGCTAACCTGAGAAGAAGACATTGTGCAGCTGTAGAAGCTAGGGCTTCCTACTTTTTGGGTCTCTCTCCACAATCCATCAGCAAAAGTATGCTAAGCTGACTCTCCATTGAAGGGCACATCTTTCTGTCGAAGCAGAATTCGATTCCGAGCATTTTTAGTTTTTGGTGTGGGAAATTAGGGTTTATTACAGAAGAGGAATTTTTTAGTGAGCTCGACATAGGATTTATCTCCTCATCAAAATCAAAGGTTAGAGACCTGGGTCGATATTTTTGGTTGGGTATAAATCTAGGAAAGTCAAACCCTAGTTTGAACCCGGGCCGAAAAAACCCTAAAATACTAAAACTGATACATTTTGGTACATTCGCTATATCTCGGGATTGGAGAAGGATTCGAAGCTGAAAATTTCACAAACCGAAGATAAAATCCTGATTTACACTGTGTCAAAAATGTAGCCTCATTTTCACTATATTCTAGGAGATATGATTCCTCCAAGTTAGGGTTCGAGCCTCTCCCAGGATTCATCCCCAAACAGGACACCTAGGGAGAATTGCTATATCTCGGGCTACGAAGGTCCAAATAAAATTTATGAAGATGTTCCAGAAAGGGTATAGACTTTAATTTATGTGGGCCAACTTTCATACCTAGAATATGAAATGGTGACACGTGGAAGTCCGTACAACTTCGCTATGCTGAACAGTCTTGAAGCAAGTCATCTTGGGAAAACGATCATAAGTTCCAATTGGTGAAACCAATTCTGATGAAACCTAGGGTTTTAGAATAGGGATAGGTGAGGATACCTCCGTGTGAATTTTTAGACATAGAGGAGAATTAATTTTGGAGATACCATAGAAACAGTAGCAGGTATTTCTGCAGAAGAAATTGGTAAACTAGGGCTTCCTGTTCTGGGAGCTTTCCTCCATTTTTTTCAAAAAAGGAGTACATTGGACAAATCAACTTGAAGAGGTCTATATTTCTATCCAAACAGATCTTAAATATTCCAAGTTTTTAAAATTAGGGTTTCTTTGACAAACCCTAGATCATCCAGCTCCGGAACCAGGACAGACACCTCAAATCGGTAAGATATAATCTTTTGCTATTTTCATTTGAGGTTCTCATTTCAAAGTGATATATCACATAATATTATTGAATTTGACAACTTCCAATCATGGAAGTATATGATCTCTCTAAAGAAAATTAATTGGACACATGCATAAGAAGAGAGGTTCCAGTTCCAGAGGGAGATGAGGCTAAAAGCCTTACACCAGAAGAACTTGGTCAAGGCCAAAAATATCATTGTTGATTCAATCATGGATCACCTTATACCATAAGTGTCTTCCCTAAAAGACACCGAAAGAGATGGTTGATTCCTTGACCAAGCTATTTGAAGGGAAGAACATAAATCGAAAGATGACTTTAAGAAAACAGTTGAAGAATGTGAAGATCCAGAATGCAGAGACCATACAGTCATAATTTACAAGGGTCTCTCAAATCAAAGAACAAATTGAAGCGGTAAAAGAAGAAGTGAAGAATGCAGAAGTGGTGATAGCCACCTTGAAAGGCCTCCTAGGATCATAGGATTTATTCATGCGAGGAATGTGTGCCAGAAGGAAGTGATTAACTTCAGTAGACTTTGGGAAGAGCACCCACAAGAAGAATCTCGACTAATAATAAGAAAAAAGAAGATGGGAGCAATTGAAGATCAAGCTCTCACCATCCAAATAAGATCCCTCAAGCAATGAGGAATATGAAGAACTCAACAAGAACCTCTTATCCATATTAGCATTTGGATAATAAACGATGCTATTATGAATGAAGAAGACGATGAAGCTGAAGGCTCAAGAAGGATTCTACACATGAAACAAATAAAGATAAGTATTCAATTGTCATTATATTGTTTTGTTATGCATTTATGTATATTCATTTAATGTATTACGCATGATAGAATGTTTGCATTAATGACAGTATACTACTAATATGCATGTGATGGGTAAGTATCTCATGGTGCTATACAACTCTCCATTGCTACTTATCTAGAATGAAACCTCTTTGCTGACATATTGGATTAGTGCACAATCTCAATGTTGTCCTGGTAGAGATGGAAGACATATAGAAAAGTTTCGTGAGATATGGATGAATGTTGTATTGGCTAAAATAGTTGCATGATCATATATTTATGCAGAAGAATTTTCCATTATGAATATGCATTATGAAATGTTTCTAACCATACAAATAATGCATTTGACTTGTAGGAAAGATCGCATACATAATCGCCTACAAGCAAAGAATGATGAGACTTGTTCCGAAGAACAAGTGACAACAGTTCAAGATGAAGAATAGTATGATGAATGCAGCGACATCATTGATGCAGAACCTTCCAACTATTAAGAAGTAACAAAGAAGAAAGGGATGACCAGTTCAAGAAGAATGATGTCTAGGATGCAGTATCGATACGTGAAGGGAAGTTCGTAGTTCCATCATGCAGTATATGGAAACATCATGGGATACAAGGAAATATTCGTAGCACGAGGCTTCTCATGAAAAAGAAGGCATAGACTACAAAGAGACATTTGCAGCCAGTGGGAGTTGATACACATGACAGGTAGAATCATGTGTGCAAATGAAAGAAGGCATTGTACGAGTTCAAAAGACACCCATGGGATAACACATACATGATGAGCTTGATAAAGATCTTAACCTTTGATACAAGGTTGAATATGAAAGCCTGTATAGGATGACAAGCTCATAGATGGGTGCGAGAAGAAATTTTGAAAAAAGTTCAAGATAGAGGATCTGTTAGTTTTTCAACATTAAGCTAGCATTATTAGGATATTTAACTGAGAGAATAACAAGTACAGCAATCAAACACAAGAGACAATGAACATAGTGTTTTTCCTCGGGGAAACCATAAATGGAGAAAACCTCGCAACTTCCTCAGAGATAGAATCAACACCAAAATAGTAAAATCCCAAAACAGTAAGTGATCTCCCGACAGCAGTAACCTTCTTCTTATATTGCCCCAGTGTCTTCTCCTTCCTCAACTATGCGCTACACTTGAGTGTGTTTGTGATGTATACTAATTAGAGAGTCCAACTCTCTATTTATACCAATCCCAGCATGACTAAAACCCTACTAGGGCCGACCTCTACTAGGAGAGTCTAATAACCCTAGTGCCCCGGAACTGCAGGGACTTTAACCCTTAGAAAATCGGAGGGTTACCCACAATGACTTGACATGACTTGTTTACATTATTGATCCTCCTGATCGGAACAACAGGACATGACAACATGACTCAATTACATTATAGATACATCCTATAATAAACATCGGGTTACATAAGATACATAGATGAATACATTCCGAAGTTACAAATACATCAACACTCCCTCTTAACTAGGAAGGTATTCTTTCGACACAATTTTCAGCACTAGTCTTATTCTCTGGATCATCTCATCATTTGCATCTTCAAGTCTTCTTAGTCTTCAAGTCATCTTCATCTTCAAGTCATCTTCATCTTTGGATCTGGATCATCACTCAATCTGGATCATCACTAGACATCATCACTAGATCTAGATCATCACTCGATCTGGATCATCACTGGACATCATCACTGGATCTGGATCATCACTCGATCTAGATCATCACTGCTGGATCATCATCACTAAATCATTAGAGCTATCTCATGATTCTTCTCGTCACAGGAAGTTCTACAGAGCCAGCCCTTTTTCATGTTGGTTGTAGGCCTAGCCTCCATGTAGGTCTTCTTCAGCACTTATATCTGACCTGCTTGTTAGAATGGCCCGCCCAGCACTTACATCTGACCTACTCGTCAGAAAGGCACGCCTAGCACTCACATCTGATCATGTAGGAACCAATCCTATAATCATATCAGAAAGGCCCAGCACTCACATCCGATCATGAGGGAACACATCCCACAACCCTATCGAAAAGGCTCAGCACTTATATTTAGCCATGCGGGAACACATCCTACAACAACGCTAAAAAGGCTCTGCTCTTTCATCCATGTGGGAACACATTCTACAACCATGATGAAAGAGCTCTGCACTTACATTCACCCATGCAGGAACACATCATACAACCATGATGAAAGAGCTCTGCACTTACATTCACCCATGCGGGAACACATCCTACAACCATGATTAAAAGGCTCTGCACTTACATCCACCCATGTGGGAACACATCCTACAACCATGATGGAAGGGCTCTGCACTTACATCCACCCATGCAGGAACACATCCTACAACAATGATGGAAGGGCTCTGCACTTACATCCACCCATGCGGGAACACATCCTACAACAATTATGGAAGGGCTTGCACTCATATCTGATCTTGTAGGAACCAATCCTACAGTCATATCAGAATGGCCCCCAGTCCTAGATTGAGCTACCTGGTAATTGACCAGGTGCCTCCATTCTCCTAGAGAATGACAGTTGCCCTTACATCCGACCTGCTTGTCGAAATGGCCAACACCCACATCTGACATGGAAGGAATTTAATCCTTTAGCCATGACAGAATGGCTCAGCCCTTACATCTAATCAAGTGGGAACACATCCCTCTATCACATCAGAATGGATTCTCAGTCCTGGACTGAGTTTTCCTGGTAACTGACCAGGCACCTCCATTCCTAGAATGGAAATTTCCCTTACATCTATCCTACTCGACAGAATGGCCAGCACTCATATCTGACATGGAAGGAACCAATCCTCTCACCATGATAGAATGGCCCAACCCTTACATCTGACCATGGAAGGAACCAATCCTCTCACCATGTCGAAATGGCTATGGGTCTCATCACTTTCCCTTAGAGGAAACCTCGATCTACAGAACACCAAGCTTCTCCCTGAAGTACTCAAACTTCAACCTAGCCAATGGCTTCATCAATACATCAGCTATCTGTTCCTCCGTCGCAACATACTGGAGCTTCAATGCTACCCTCTGCACCATATCCCTGATATAGTGATACTTGATCTCAATATGCTTCTACTTGTCATGGAACACTGGATTCTTTGACAACTTCACACAACTTTGGTTGTCACAATGTATACAAGTAGCATCCAACTAGAGATCAAATAAATCAGACAGTAGCTTCCTCATCCATACTGCCTCACAACTAGCTAAACAAGCTGTGACATACTCTGCTTCAGCTGCACTCAGTGCCACACATGATTGCTTCCTGCTAAACCAATAGATCACACTTGATCCCATACTAAAGCAACACCCTGAAGTGCTCTTCCTATCGATGGCACTGCCTGCCCAATCTGAATCAAGATAACCCTCCAGGTTAATCTTCTGATTCACATCGTACTTGAGCCCATAATCAACTGTACCCTTCAGGTAACTCAGAATATGCTTTACAAAAATCAAGTGAACATGTCTCAGATCTGTCAGGAACTGGCTCAAGGTGTTCATAGCAAAGCAAATATCTGGTCTTGTGTTCGTCAGGTACATCAAGGACCCAATCATCTGACAATACATCATAGCATCAACCAACTCTGATGAAGCACCGCTCAATAGCTTCAGGTTTGATTCCATAGGTGTGGCCATAGCCTTGCAGTCCATCATCCCAAACCTCTTTAGGATCTCCACTGCATACTTCCCTTGTCCAAGGAAGATTCCATCTGCACTCTGCCACACCTCCATACCTAGATAATAATGCATCATCCCCAAGTCCTTCATTTCGACCTCGACAGCAAGATTTCTCTTTGTATCAGCAATCAACCCATCCATTCCCGTCACAAATAGATCATCTACATATAGTATAAGCATCAAGGGGTTTCCATCTTCAACCTTGTAGTAAAGGTTGGAATATGCTTTACTCTTGGTAAATACCAAACTGGATAGAAAGCTATCAATTCTACCGTACTAGGTCCTGGTTTCCTGTTTCAAACCGTATAGGGATTTCTTCAATATGCACACATGAGATTCCCTGTCATGAGTCTCAAAACCGAGTGGTTGTTCTACATACACTTCCTCTTCCACTACACTATTCAAGAAAGCAGTCTTGACATCCATCTGGTGTTTCTTCCATCTCATCACTGCAGCCAGAGCAAGTACCGATCTGATGGAAGTGTATCTGGCTACAGGAGCAAAGGTTTCTTCATAATCTATTCCTTCTTTCTGAGAGAAACCACGAGCCACAAATCTTGCTTTATATCTTTCAATGCTACCGTTTGAAGCATGTTTGATCTTGTAGATCCATTTGGAAGTTACAACTGACTTCCCTTCTGGTCTTGGAACAATATCCCAAACATCATTCTTCATGATCAATTGATACTCTTCGATCATAGCATCCTTCCATTCTTTCTATTTTGCCACTTCTTCATAACTGGAAGGTTCTTTATCAATGAAATCACATAGTAAAGCTACATACTCGGAGCAGGATCTGGTCCTCTTTCTTTCTCTACGATTCTCTTCTGGAGCCCCATATCTTTCCGCACCTTGGATAATTTCACGTACCCAAGTAGGTTTCCTCTTATGAGGATTCTTCTCCAGAGGTGGATCTACAGGTCTTTGTGGTTCTTCAAAATCTCAATCTTCTTCTTGAGTTTCTTCATTCATGGTTGTATCATGAATTCTGGGTGCTTCTTCTTCTTCAGGTTCTTCATCAGGTCTCTTCCTGGATTTTTTGTAAGCTGTGTCTTCATCAAATGTCACATCCCTGCTGATGTCAATCTTCTTGTATCCTGGGAAATATATTCTGTAAGCCTTCGAGCTTTCAAAGTATCCCACAAATATACCCTTCTTTCCTGAAGGATCTAATTTTGTTCTCTTCTCTTTTGGAATGTGTATGTATACAGGACAGCCGAATATTCTGAGATGGCTAACTTCTGGTTTCTTACCGGAGAAGACTTCTTCAAGAGTCTTGTTCTCGAGTACTCTATGTGGAGTTTGGTTTTGTACATACACCGATGTTCTGGCAGCTTTAGCCCAAAGATGCATAGGAAGATCTTGATCATGAAGCATAGCTCTTGCAGCTTCCATGATAGTTTTGTTCTTCCATTCCACAATCCCATTCCGTTGTGGATTATAAGGAGTGGACAATTCCCTCTTAATCCCTGATTCTTTGCATAGCTATTTGAATTCATTCGAAGTGAATTCTCCACCATTGTCTGATCGAAAAGTCTTGATCTTCTTTTCAGTGTGGTTCTCGATCAAGGCTTTGAATTCCTTGAATTTGTTGAATACTTCGTCTTTGTTCTTCACGAAGTAAACCCATGTCTTCCTAGAAAAATCATCAATAAAAGAAACATAATATGCATACCCACTTAGTGAGCTTGATGACATAGGACCACATACATCTGAGTGGATGATTTCTAGGATTCCTTTGGCTTTGCTTTCACTACTAGGAAATGTCTTCTTTGTATTCTTTCCTTTCGCACATCCTTTGCAGACCCCATCATTTTTTGCTTGTAATTCTGGAAGACCTTCAACAGCTTCACTTGCAATTGGAAGTGCTCTGTAATGCACATGTGCAAGCATTCTATGCCAAAGTTCACTTGGATCTACTGTGTCATGGACCAATGCTTGTTCTGGATGGCCCTTTAATTTGTACAATCCTCCTCTTGTTCTCCAATCACCACCGCATCATCGATAGTCTTTCCTTTTGGCCACATGATGACTTGACCATCTATGAATGCAACCCTCATTCCTTTTGCATCTAGTGCAGATATGGAGAGGAGGTTCTTCTTGAGTCTTGGAACAAAAAAAAATTCCTTCATTGTTATAGACTTCCCAGAGTCTAGCTTATAGGAGGATTCCCCACTACCTTTTATTGGATACCGGTAGTCATCTCCTAGCTTCACCTTGTGAGGTGATTCATGTTCTGAAAGTTTCACAAAGGATTCCTTGAATCCTGTCATATGTTTGGAAGCCCCACTATCTATAAGCCAATCAGTGCTTCCATGAGTAATGTTTCCCGTAAGAGCGGAAATCAAAACATATTCATCTTCACTGGAAGAACTTTCACTTTCATATCTGGTTCTTTTCTTGGATGGTTCATCATCTTCTGCAGCATGAGCATGATGTCTTCTCGTGTTTCCCTTCT
>LPNX011086758.1:214682-238748 GCA_001517045.1 Pseudotsuga menziesii | reverse complement strand
GTGATGAGATCTTCTTCTGCCTTTCTTGGAGTGAACTGTGAGAGCTTGATCTTCACTTCCCATCTTCTCTTCTCGAGCTGCTATCCAAGCTTCTTCTTGAGAACATTCTTCCCATAGTCTACTGAATTTAACTACTTCTTTCTGGCACAGATTCCTTGGATGAATGAATCCCATGACCTAGGAAGGCCATTCAGTGTTGTCATCACAATTTCTGCATTCTCCACTTCTTCATCTACAGCTTCTAATTGTTCCTTGATCTGAGAAACCCTTGTGAGTAAGACTGGACAGTCTCTTGATTCTGAATCTTCACATTCTTCAGTTGGTTCCTCAAGGTCATCTTCCGGTTTATGTTCTTCCCTTCAAACAATTTGGTTAGGGCATCAAACATAGCTTTACGTGTCTTGAGAGAGGACACCTGTGGGATAAGGTGATCCTTGATAGAATCAGCAATGATCCTCTTTGCCATAACCAACTTCTTCTTGTGCAAGGCCTTTTCCTCATCTCTCTCTGGAACTGGAATCTCCTCATGGATGTAGGAGTCCAACTCATTTTCTTCCAAGACCAGGGAAATCCTATACTTCCAGGGTCGGAAGTTATCAACTCCCTCAAGCTTTTCATCAAGCTTGGTATGATCAGACATATTAAACTGAGAACCTCAAATGTAAATACAAAAGATTTAGATCTTACTAGCGCAAGATGTCAGATTTGGATTTGGAGCTGAAATCTTGCAGTACTGGATCAGGAGCAAATTAGGGTTTTGCTTTTCCGGAGTTTTGTCCACCCAAATGCCTTGAAATTTATCCCTAACTTTGATTTTGAGGAGGCAATCAATCCAGGCTTGGGCTCACTGAAAAATTCCTCTTCCTTGAAAAGCCCTAATTTTCGGCAGTAGTGTCGGGTCCCAAACTGAAAAACCTCAGAATTGGATTCTACTTCAATAGAAAGATGCGCCCTAGGGAGGAGAGTTATTACACCCTACTTTTGCTCAAAATCTATGGAGAGAGATCCACAAAATAGGAATCCCTAGTTTCCGTATCTGCACAGTGTCTTCTTCTCATGTTAGCTCTGATACCATGTTAGTTTTTCAACATTAAGCTAGCATTATTAGGATCTTTAACTGAGAGAATAACAAGTACACAAAATCAAACACAAGAGACAATGAACAAAGTGTTTTTCCTTGGGGAAACCATAAATGGAGAAAACCCCGCAACTTCCTCAGAGATAGAATCAACACCAAAATAGTAAAAGCCCAAAACAGTAAATGATCTCCCGACAACAATAACCTTCTTCTTATCTAGCCCCAGTGTCTTATCCTTCCTCAACTATGTGCTACACTTGAGTGTGTTTGTGATGCATGCTAAATAGAGAGTCCAGCTCTCTATTTATACTAATCCTGGCATGACTAAAACCCTACTAGGGCCGACCTCTACTAGGAGAGTCTAATAACCCTGGTGCCCTGGAACTGTGGGGACTTTAACCCTTAGACAATCGGAGGGTTACCCACAATGACTTAACATGACTTGTTTACATTATTGATCCTCTCGATCGGAACATTGGGACATGACAACATGACTCAATTACATTATAGATACATCCCGGAATAAACATCGGGTTACAATGCATAATATACATAGATGAATACATTCCGAAGTTACAAATACATCAACAGGATCTTGGTATCCAATGATCCTAGATGGATACATATATAATTAGTAGAAGAGGAAGCTACTTGTCACTCCAGTACATAATGTTTCAGTGCATAGAGTATGAAAGACAGAGGGAGTATGATGCTCCGCTTCAGAGGGACTGACTACAGAAGATCCTGAGGTTAGACATGGTACGACAGGATGGACAGATTACTGATGACTCTAGGATTTACTAAGAGTAAAGAGGATTACAACCTTTGCTTCAAGGTTGAATGCGGAAGACCAGTGATGCTCCTGTTATATTTCGATGACTCGTTCCTGATAGAAAAGAGGAACTCATTAAAGTTGCAAGAAGGAGACTTGTTGTCGAGTTCGAGATGAAGGACTTGGGGATGATGCACTACGTTCTAGGCATGGAGGTGTGGACAAGGGAAGTATGCAGTAGAGATCCTGAAGAGGTTCAAGATGATGGAATGCATGACCACACCTATGGCATCAAACCTGAAGCTATTGAGTGTTGCTTCATCAGAGTCTGTTGATGCCATGATGTATCGTCAGATGATCTGTTCCTTGATGTACCTGACGGATACAAGACCAGATATTTTCTTTGCTGTGAACACATTGAGACATGTTCACCTGATGGTTGCAAAGGGTACAGTTGATTATGGGCTCAAGTATGATATGAATCAAAAGATTTACCTATAGGGTTATGTTGATTCAGATTGGCCAGGCAGTGCCATCGATAGGAAGAGCACTTCAGGGTGTTGCTTTAGTATGGGATCAGGTGTGATCTCTTGGTTTAGCAGGAAGAAATCCTATGTGGCATTGAGTACAGCTGAATCAGAGTATGTCGCAGCTTGTTCATCTAGTTGTGAGGTAGTATGGCTAAGGAAGCTATTGACTAATTTATTTGATCTCCAGTTGGATGCTACTTGTATATATTGCGACAACCAAAGTTGTGTGAAGTTGTCGGAGAACCTGGTGTTCCATGACAAGTCAAAGCACATCAAGATCAAATATCACTATGTCAGGGATATGGTGCAGAGAGGAGTAGTGAAGCTCCAGTATGTTGTGATGGACGAACATATAGCTAATGTGTTAACGAATCCATTGGTCAAAGTGAAGTTTGAGTACTTCAGGGAGAAGCTTGGTGTTCTCCAGATCAAGGTTCCCTCCAAGGGGAAGTGATGAGTCCGTGAGCCATTCTGACATGGTGAGTGGATTGGTTCCTTCCATGGTCAAATGCAAGGGCTGATCCATTCTGTCATGGTGAGATGATTGGTTCCTTCCATGTCAGATATGAGTGTTGAGCCATTCTGATATGATTGACTGTAGGATTGGTTCCTACATGATCAGATTTCAGCACTGATTGCCATTCTTTGAATGGAGGTACCTAGTCAGTTACCAGGAATACTCAATCTGGGACTGAGGGTCATTCTAATATGACTGTGGGATGTAGTCTCACATGATCATATATAAGTGCAGGGCCATTCTGATGTGATTGAGGGATGTGTTCCCACTTGATCAGATATAAAGGTTGATGCCATTCTCTAGGAGAATGGAGGCACTTGGTCAATTACCATGAACCCTCAGTCTGGGACTGAGAGCCATTCTGACATGGTGAGAGGATTGGTTCCTTCCATGGTTAGATGTAAGGGCTGGGCCCTTCCATGGTCAGATGTAAGGGCTGATGCCATTCTCTGGGAGAATGGGGGCACCTGGTTAGTTACCAAGAACCCTCAGTCTGGGACTGAGAGCCATTCTTACATGGTGAGAGGATTGGTTCCTTCCATGGTCAGATGTAAGGGCTGGGCCATTCTGACATGGGGGCAGGCTGGGCCCTCCCACAGTCAGATGTAAGGGCTGGGCCATTATGACATGATGGTGGATCTGTTCCTCTCATGGTCAGATGTGAGTGTTGGGTGTGCCTTTTTTATGAGATGAGGTTAGATGTAAGTGTTGGGTGGGCCATTCTGACTTAGGGTTAGATATAACCGCTGAAGAAGACCTACATGGAGCCTAGGCCTATAACCAGCATGAAAAAGGGTTGGATCTGTAGAACTTCCTGTGACGAG
Source organism: Pseudotsuga menziesii (assembly GCA_001517045.1). NCBI lineage: Eukaryota > Viridiplantae > Streptophyta > Pinopsida > Pinales > Pinaceae > Pseudotsuga > Pseudotsuga menziesii. The sequence goes on along the minus strand of LPNX011086758.1, from coordinate 235,027 downwards.
GAGAATCAAGAGATAGCACCAGTGATGATAACCCAGTGATGATCCAAATTGAGTGATGATCCAGATCCAGTAATGATGATCCAGCAGTGATGATCCAGATCGAGTGATGATCCAAATCCACTGATGATGATCCAGATCGAGTGATGATCCAAATCTAGTGATGATGATCCAAATCCAGTGATGATCCATATCCAGTGATGATGATACAGATCGAGTGATGATCCAGATCCATATGAAGATGACAAGAACTCAATGATGATCCAGATGATACAAAGAAGAAGAATTGTGCTGATAAATTGTGTCGAGAGAATACCTTCCTAGTTAAGAGGGAGTGTTGATGTATTTGTAACTTAGGAATGTATTCACTTGTATATCTTATGTATTGTACCCCGATGTTTATTCTGGGAAGTGTCTGTAATGTATTTGAATCATGTCATGCCCTGATGTTCCTATCGAGAGATTCAATAATGTAAACAAGTCATGTCAATTCATTGTGGGCAACCCTCCTATTGATCAAGGGCTAAATTCCCCACAAGCTGTGGGGCACTAGGGTTACTAGACTCTCCTAGAGATGTCAGCTCTAGTAAGTAATTGTTAAGTGAGGCCGACATGTTGGAGTGGACATTAAGTGAATGAAAGAATATAAATAGAGAGTGAGTTTCTCTATTTATCACACACACACTCACTCACTAGGGCGCATGAGTGAGAGAGAAGAAGCTGGGATCAAAGAGAGAGCCTATTGCTGTTAGGAGATCATCTTTATGTTTTTGGGTTTTACTTTTGGTGCTGATTCTATCTCTGAGGAAGTTGCGGGGTTTTCTCCTCTATGGTTTCCCCGAGGAAAATATTTGTGTTCATTGTCTCTTGTTTTTTATTGCTATGCATGTTATTCTCTCAGATAAGATCCTAAGATCATAATTCTAGCTTGAATGATAAAAATCTAACAACATTAGCATAGGTTAGGTGTTCTCTAATCCTTGATATATTTTGCTTACACCTCTAAGTTTACGAACACCCTGGATTGATAATTTATGTCGAATTAACTATCATATATTTCGCTTGACATTTTGGCGTCGTTTCCGAGGAGGTGCTAAAAGGGGATTGGAGTTAGATAGGTAGATAGGTTGCTTTCATATTACACAACAAGGGGGAGGGTAAACGATAAGACACAAGGACAAATTCACTACGGAATTTCCATGGTGTAACTACCTGACACATCCACTTTAGTGGGTCACCCCAAAGCCTTGTTGTTCCCTTTGCATGCAAATAAGTTTCCTATTCGCAAGCATGGTTTACTTTTCACGAAAGAGTGTTTATTTTTTTGCGAAGTGTTTACTTTTCCTACAAGAGTGTTCTTTCATTTTCTACAAGAATATTTCTTTTATGCGAGTTTGTTCTTACACAAGTGTGCCTTTATTTATTTTATTATTTTGCATTTACATTTTGTAGTGTGAGTTTGGATTGCTTCATTTACTTTGATTTCATACTATTTTGTATTGTTTTGTACCATTTAATTTGGTTATCAGTAAGATGATTTTGCAATGAGTATAAGTTTGGAACAACTCACTCAGATCCTAGCAAATGCTGGAGAAGAGGAGATCTTTATAGTAGCCAAAGGCTTAACCACTCCTATAAAAGAAAATGAAGAATCGACATTTGAAAAATTATGTACATCATACGAGGAACAATTATGCGAGTAGGAAATCTAGGAGAATGAAGAAGGGGTTTCGGGTAATCAAAACGAGGAAGAAAATAATTTTTATATAAGTTTCATTGAACATTGGTTTCAAGTAAGTACTAGGTTATATCGGTTTTGTTTTTGTTTTTATTTCATTAACTCACATTTTCAACATTTAATTTTTCATATTATTGTATATTATAGACTTCATTTTGCAAAATCAAATGAGAATCTATGTTTACTTTTGTTACATAGATGGTTATAGTGGAAATTTTACTACATGTAAATAGTTGTAATTTTCATTTAGAATAGAATAGATATATTTTAGTTTTCATTTCTAATATGCTTTAGAAAATATTTTCATGAAAAATTTAAATAAAGGGGAAAAAAACATAAAAATATAACTTGAAAAATACAAATTCTTCTTTGAGCAGTCATCTTTCATCTTTAACAATTATGCAAACAAAACAATAAGATTGTTAAGCAAAAAAATAAGAAAAACAGTTAGTTTGCAGTCATCTTTGGTTATGTTGGCTTGTTTTCTTACGGTTTGCTTGGAATATAAACCTAGATAACTTTCCTTAGTTTGAGTTAAAGCAAGGGTTCAAGTGGATAATGTGTTACTTACAATCCACATGGAGAAAGTTGGTGAAAATCCAATCTTCATCGACCTGATGATATTTTCGTCGCTCCTCCATGGTGATCATATTTTGCTTATGATATTAGGTTTCCAGTTGGAGTTTAATTCATCCATTTAAAAACTATTTTCTAGATAACCATTATCCCTTATTATCGTGACCTGGTGATTTTTAGATCTTATTATTAATGCTTAGGCTATGAGCTGTCTACTTCCTTATCGGTCGTGCCTTCCCACAATTTGGTGTTTTACATCATCACTCAATGCCAAGGTTCGATTTCCCTTTCCTTTGATTCCCAACCTGAAGCTGTTAGCAACAAATCCTGCTGTTAGATTCTTGCACTTCCTTTTGTGCCTGCGATTAAACAACACAACTGAGAAACTCATACTATCCTCTATTTTTCTTCTAAGTGGTGTAAACACTTCTTTAGGAATGTCATTTATGAGTGGGAGACTGCATGAAAAACAACATTAAATTCACGAGATAATAAGTGGGTTTTATGAAGAGTTCTTTAGTGGATAATCTGTTGGGAAGAATAATAATATAGATGAAGAATCTATCTTCACTGGCAAGGCTAGTCTTTCTCGTATCATACTTACTTAGTGGTGAAAACATTTTATTTTTTAGGTGGGAGATAAATCTAGATGATCGACTGATCACTGGCCTAGAAGTGATTCAGTTGAATGCATTGATTAGAAAGTGAGGTTCCTATAATAATTTGTGTTAAGAGCTAGAGCTAGAAGAATTGCATACATACTAGAAACAAGGAGCTTCATCTACAAATAATTCACCATCAAGCCCTAACACACACATCGTGAAATGACAAATCAAATTTAGATCAGCTTTTTTTTAGATATTATTACCACTGACAAATCCTTCTCATGTAGATGAAAACTCAATCACAGACACAAAAGAAGACAAAGGATTTGATTCCAGCATTCCAATGCTCGTCTAATGCTCTACAAAATTTTGAATCTCTCCCTGAAACTAGAAGTAAATTGAGAATCTCTACTTGAAAAAATTTCCAAGATACCACATGCAAGCGCATTAGATATTTGATAAGTTGCTCAGCTGAAGGCAGGCGTAAGCAAGGTGAGTTCGTTATTTTGGGATTTTTCAAACTAATTTTAAATAGTTGTGTTGTTTGGAACTGAATATCCATCCTATTGATGATGAAGAAATGGAGGTTGCATCCCAAACATAAACGCTGGAAGAGTCGGGGTCATGTGGCCCACCTTGTGACGAAATATGGTATTCGAAATGCTCAACTTCTCACCAACCTCTCCCCAGCTGGATCCGTGAATGGGCCATCGATTGTCTGATTCAGAGGCTCGAGTGGAGGTGCTTGGGATCATGATAGTGCTCACCATTGTTGTTATCATCAAGTTTTTAGATCATCACTGAGATTTACATAGGGAAGAAAGAGTTTTATTATAAAGGAGGAGATGATAGACCTAATTTACTGTAGATCCATATCTTGTAAGAAAGATTGGAGAAATTGCGAAAGAGATATGAATTGAGGGAGATGGAGCTATTGGAAAACTGCTGCAGTTTTGAGAACGAAATTATTATTGAGGAATTTGATATAAAGAGTTGCAAGGAGCTATCATGTAATGTTGAAAAGAAGCTAAAATCAGAAACTCAACAACTTTCGCAACTGCAAATGGTTTTGCATCATTTGCAGGAATGAGCAAAAGAGCTACACAAGTCGAGAGACACATGGAAAAACCGAGCATTCCATTCTAAAGACATGATTCCACCTTAATGTCATCGGTTTGTACTTGTTCTTATGAAACTATAGAAATATTTCAATTTCCGGTTATGAGATATCATTTTGTTTATTAGGGTTAGGTGCTTATTGAAAGTCATTATTCAATGATCCATATGTGACAAGTTTCATTTTTCACAAGTTTACTTAACACTCATTGTATTTAGAGGTTTTGAATGGTCTAGTTAATCTTAATCTTCATGGTATCATAGGATGTCAAAGGAATAGAGAAGTGGGTTTGAAATCAACTATTCCAATCTCACTACTTCACTTATGTGCAATGAACGTTAAGTAGATTATTTAGTTGTTAATAAAATATGACACTCATGGAATACCTACTTTCCCACAAAGTGGGATTGAAATCAGTCACACATAATAGTCTATTTCATTTATCTCACTAGTTTTAATTTCATTACTGCATCGGAAAAGAATAAGTGTTAAGTGAACTATTTAAACTCATATATGATTAAAAATGGATTCCTTTATAAATATTTCAATTTGTTAGTGTTAGATCTTTTAAACTTATTTCTTTAAACCTATAAATCTGAGAGTTTATTGGGTAAATAACTTTTGCATGCTTTGATACATGTCTTACGCTAACTTGTTTTCGCAAGTCACTCAATAACAAGTTTTGACAAGAAGGATTTCTTAAAATGCGTTACTACTTTCAAGTATAAATGCATTTCATTTATTTTCTTTGACTTGGTTTGTTAAGCACATATTTTCCTGTATTTTCAATGCTCTCACAAGTCTGTTGCAAAAAAATGCTAACCTTTTACAGGTTCAAATACGATTGAATTGCATGTAGAAGTGATTTCAAGAATCACAGAACTTTTCAGAAAAAATGTTCCATTGAAAACTTGAAGGAGTTTGAGTTACATTGTGTATTTCACGGCAATTGTTGTCACAAAGAAACTTTTCAGAAACCATTTGCATCATGACATGATCATTTAACCTTCCTCTTTCAAAGTTCCCCATCCATCCATGTTGAAGTCTACTTTGTCATTTCCTATGTAGTCGGCATAAACCGTTTTATCCATCACTACTACCTTTTGACTTCACGCATGTTTACTTTTCTGAGTTGGCTACATTTTGTGTGATTTTCACTCATATTTTGCCTCATACTAGAGTCTTCATTTAGCCATTTTTTCTAGACTCTTAAAATGTGAAAAAGCAACGAGCATAAACTAACTAGGGATCGAAAATCCACTAGTAAGTATTTAGTATTCCACCAAAATTATATTATGCAAATCTCTATATTTGCACTCGCGTTGAATGATGTTGGATTCCTTAAGGGCCACCTTTCAACAAGTCTCTTCCCATCGATTTCAACACCTTATCTGGAATAGGGACTAGAGAAAATTATAGTACATTGGAATCTGCATGCCTTAATGGCATATTTCCTTGCTAACAACCATGGGAATACATCAAAGTCTCTTGATTGTTAGATATTACAGGTGATTCGACATCAACACATTTATCCGTACATGTTAAGATGTACTATTGGTACCTTGAGGCCCATTGACATCAATGGTGGGTCATCTCGCATTGATTAACGACATTCATTAATGGTCGGTAATCCAATGACTTCTTCTTTTTTCAACTACAATACATTTATTCACATAAAGAAAGAATTGTACCATGGGAAGGATTTGTAGCAATTGCAGCTAATATGTTTTGTGTTGGTTCTTTATGTAAATAAAAGGGAGATAGGTTCAGGGGTAACCAATGGTTAGTTTGGTTCAAAAACATGGACTTTATTTGTATCTCAGCAAGGATTTTTGCACTTTCCTAGCTTCAGTAGTTTCCAAGTACCAGCTGGTACCAGTCTGTACCAGCGAGTACCAAGGAGTACCACAGTTCCATTTTCAGATTTTAGTTCTTGATTCATTCAACCAAGCAGCAATTAAGATCCTTCACTTCACATTCTATGATGCAACAACAATCACATACCTATTACATAGTTCATCAAGTTTTTGGGTAAGTGGAGGTATGTTCTTTTCTAATCATTAATCATGCAATTCCTTGAATGATAGAAATGAATAAATTTGGAAAATTCCCTCACCATGATTACATTCCCTTTCTCCTTTTCATAAACATAATACATCTTCAGTTGGGGGGGGGGGGGGGGGGGGGGGGCTATTCATTACCATTTCACATATTCATCATCTCATTTACCATTAACCAATATGTCTTTCCCAAACTATGCTTTGTTGCACTTTGAATAAAAAAACATTGCTATATATATTGGCATGATTCTTAGTATGAAGAAAAGTCTTTCTAATGAACATTGATGGTTCATCATTTCCAATGCATGTATGCTTTCAAATCTTATGTATTGCAACAAAAATACAAGCAAACGAAGGAATGTTGTTAACAAAAGAACCAACATTTGTTATATTCATGGTTTCACACAAGAACCAACCATAAGAAAAACCAGTGCCACTCGTGCCTTTCAAATCATGGAATGATTTATTGTTACACACCATCATCATTTAAAGCTCCAACTACAAAGCCAAGAGTTTTAAAGAGAATCAATGCATAGATGCACGAGGACATGCAACAAGTTAAGTTGGGGGGGATGTTTGGTCGCAAAATACGACATTGTATTCATCTTTCATATACCATTTGTCACCTTTATTCCTATTTTATCCTTCCATAAAACCATTAATTTCCATCACTTTCATAATACATATGGGTTTATATTACCATTTTCCAAATTATTTGTTTTGAGCATTTTTAAGAGAATTCTTCATTAAATATTAGAAATTAATATATTTTTCATATATATCTCAAAGATTTGTGTGAGCTTTGTAATGTAGGGATATTTGAAGCTTTCAACCAATGAGTATTAAAAAAATTCTCTAATGTTTTCTTCATCTTTTCAAGATTTGAAAGAGATAATTCAAGCTAATTTCAAGGAGAAGATCATGGATATAGAATATCTTATCCAAGATATTATGGAGGATTTGAAGGGATAAGTTGAGAGAAAAGTGGATATGTAATTATGAGTTGTTTATCTTCTTATTCAAAGCATTCATGTATAAATAAGAGGGTTCTCTCCTCATTTGATGTGGAGGTCTCTCTAGAAATAGAGAAATAGTTTATCTCTTTGAGAGTTAGTCATGGATTTGATCCTTTTGTAATGGATTTGATGTTTTAGAATAAATATTTGGATTTCTCCATAATATATTTGTCATTTTGAGCTGATAATTCAGATTTCATGTGAGCTCACATCTTTTATAATTTATCATTTGTTATTTATCAGTTGTCACATGCTTTAACATAGATTAGTTTGTTCATTTTCTTGCTTTCTTAGTTGAGTTTACTTTCAATACGGTTTCATGCGCTTTTGTAAATAGGTTTACTTTCATGCTTTCTTGAATTTACTTTATGCCATTTTGTTAGTTCTTAGATTTGGATTCAACGACAGTAGTATAATTGTTTCCTTTCAAGCATTAGCACAAGTTAGGTGTACTCTAATCCTGCGTATATTTTGCTTACACCTCTAAGTTTACGAACACCCTAGATTGATCATTTATGTCGAATTAACTATAATATATTTCGCTCGACAAGGTGATCCAGGGTTTGTTATTTATTTCCTCTCCCAGAGGAGTAGAAGCATGAAACACTTCCACCAACTCACGACTATAGACAACAATTGTACGCTGGTTTGGAGTTTGTGAAACTTCGTGAACATGCCAAAATAACTACATCATGAACCGAGTCACACCAGAATTATCACACCAACCACCTAACGAACACACACCAACATTCTACTTGATGGAGAGACGAGAAAACTGGCTACAATGCTAAAAACCTTTTTCTCATCGAGAAATCACCTAGCATTATAATTAATATTTAATTTTCAAACATCTTTATAACTAATAATCACTTTACTTTTTAAAATAAAATATTACTATATCAAAATTGATATATATATATATATATATATATATATATACAGCATGAGTGCGCCTAATGGTTAAGAGCATGTGTTTCCTCTTAGGAGGTCACGGGTTCAAATCCAGAGGGGGGTAGTGTATGTACACCTCTGTAAACTTTAGCAATTAAATCGCTGCGCAGAGGGGGGTCCCTTGTCCCACAAACAAGGGGGTCTCATACACCAATTTGGTGTCTCGCTTGACGGTGACCTTAAAAATAGATTATTATTATTATTATTATTATAATATCTTATTCTTCTCCAAATTTAAATCTGTAATTAAAACCTAACTTTTCATGTTAAATATTTAATGCTCTCTTAAGTGGATTGCTTTAGTCGATTTAAAAATTGTTAAGCTTTATTGCCATATATCTTAAATAGTTTTTTATTAATAATATAAAACTTTGTAAGCTAACGTGCCGTGTATAGCATTTTCTTTGGTTGTTGCATGTTTCCACCTATCCAAATCAATTGTATTTAAAGTGTGGTTGGAAGACCATTGTTAAGTTTGAGTAATTTCTATTTATACTCCCAGCTTTGGACTAAAATGCAAAACTTTGCTCGGAAAGGTGTTTGTTCTTAACAGTTTGATTAAACGAGTGGAAAATTTTCTAAACGCTTTTAGGTTTCTCCCATGTGACTAGGACTGTACGCTCTCGAGTTGTAGGAATTGAAAAACATTGCCATAAATGCTCTCAGCTTTCTTTAAATATTTTGATTAACCTTTTAGTCCCTATGTCCAAAGACTCCCATGTGAATATGACTATAAAATGTGGACTGGCAGGTTGCCTTTAATTTTTGAATATGAGTATAAAATGTGGACTAGCAGGTTGCCTTAAATTTCAAAGTTGTATTGAAAGATTATCCATTAGCCTTGGGATTGGGAAAGGGATGGACAACATGCCTTTTACTTTAAATATGCCACGTGTCCCATCATGAATGAACAACTTGGTGGACTTTATAATATATAGATGAGTGGTAGGCATGTTATAATTCTCAATGGTTTAAGTTTTCGTTATATTTGTATTGAAAGATTATCTTTACCATGTATTACGTTGGAAATTGAGATTGAGGTTCAAATTGTTTGTTATTGACTATTTTGGTGAGATTTGGGTTGGAATAGGTGAGTGTTTTACACCATTTTGATAAAATTTGGTTTGAATTTTTTAAATTTTAGGTCAAAGTTTTTAAGTTTTGAAATTTTGGGTACTCTACTAGTTTTAAAAGGAGTTAAATCCATTTTTATTATCAAAATTATATTTAAAAAATGTCTAATTAAAAGAAAAATAACAATCTAATCCAAATAGTTGAATTTTTAAACATCTCCAATGATAAATAAATGGTAAAAAGGTTTATTTTGTCTTTGAAAAGACTTTTTTGAGATTTTTGTTACTCTTGTTATTATCTTATATTGAATACATTTCATCTTATCTTCCTTAAGGAAGTGAATATTTTTTTTAATTGATATCTATCTTATCTTCTTTAAAGAAGTGTGCATATCTATGACTAAGTACCTAATGCCCATGAATGAGATAAACAACATGGAAGATAGGGAGCTTACTAAGACTGCTTAAATTTTTAGTAATAGTATTAAAAATATTATTACATCCAACTTTAAGGATAAATGGTGGTGTGATAAATAATTTAAGGATAAGATAAACTTAAGATACCATAAGGAGGTGATTAACAATAATGTAGAAGTTCAAAAGTTTCTCTTTGTTTTCACTAGTGTAAAGACTAAAATCAACGTTAATAACTCTAACAAGCTTCACAATGAAACATAATATTGGACAATTCCTAAACATCATGGCTCAAAGATTTTTCCATTTTCATCTTTGTGATACTAAGAGGGTTGAAGATGAAAGCCATTTTCTCTTAAAAATTCAAACACATTTAAATAAAATTCTAAAACAAACCAAACAATTCCTTTTTTTTTTAAGGCCTAATAGACCAAATTGCTCTCAATGGCCACTAAGAACGGTCACTGTCATCACTAATCAACGAAGAAGTAGTCTAAACATGCTATGATTTGGATATTTTTGAGCTACATTTTTTCAACCATTTTTTCTTGAAATTTAGTAAATCATCTATAAGAACTGTTGACATTGCAAATAACAATAGTTAAGATTGCACAATCTTAATATAATAGAAGTATTTGAAGACATTAAATTCATTTATACATTTAAATATGCAATTTTAATAATAAAAATTTACAATTTGACCAAAAAATATAACTAAATTTTGATAATAAAACTAAAAGACATTTAAATTATATAATATTTAGATTAATCCATTCATAAATATCATTCCCAAATTCCAACTCTAAATCATTCCCAAATTCCAACTCTAAAGTAATTATAAATAACAACCCCACTTTATATGTAATCATTCAACATCTACTTTTTACATTTTAAAAAACAATAGTAAAATTTTCAATATTCATAAATATATATAACCTTAAAAGCTTAATAACAAAAACAAAACATATCGTTATGAAAACAATTTCAATATTCATAAATATATATAACCTTAAAAGCTTAATAACAAAAACAAAACATATTGTTATGAAAATTGGACCCACCCATTTACTACACCTTATGATATGGGACACTTCATTTGCAAGCGTATTTTTAATAAGAAAAAAATGTAACAGCAAAGTGGAATTGCAATCTTTATTAATTTATGTTAAATTTAAGGATAAATTTTTTTTAAACAAAAGGCCCATTGAATACTTTGTCTCACCTTATTTATTATATTGAATATATATATAAGATAGAAGTTTAGAAGCATCTCAAATTTGTAAATATGTACCTAATTCAAATGGACATCGAATATTACAATACTAATAAATTAAACTAAAAAAATTAATTTTTTTTAATACATTTAAAAATAGGGTTTAAAAATAAATTAAGATAAATTTATTTTTAATAATTATTATTTTTTTCACGCATTTATTATTAAAATTTCTAATATCCCCACTTTAACATAAAACCTCGACCAGTGATAATAAAAAAAACACTCCGCTGATGTACAGCTTAACCACATCTGAGCATCCTTTTACTGATATCCTATTTTTCATTTTCTGCTAAAATAGGAACTTGAGGGCCCTGGGGTTCACCGACCATGTCACCACTCTCCACTTCCCGGTGAGCGCGGTCTCAACGCGCTACCAATCTTTCCTTGCCATTGCCATCCATCACCGGCTATATAAACAACGCTTCTCTATCTCATCTTCCACATCTCATCTCTGATTTGATCTTGATCTGCCAAGTCGTTTCCATTTCTATTTTTGGGTATCACTCTCCAACTCTCTCTCTGCTTCTTGAATTTACAACTCTCTCTCTCTCTGCTTCTTGAATTTAATTTTTGTGTGTGGAAGATCATGTCTGAGGAAAAACAGCACCACCATCTCTTCCACCACAAGAAGGAAGATGATGACGCCCCCAGCTCGGGTGTTGTTTATGCTGAGACCACCACAACTAATTACGGTGATGACGAGGTCATCCAGACCGCAGATGTTTACGCTGCCGGAAATGTCAATCAGACTACTTCTGATGACTACGAGAAGGCGTTGAAGGAGGAGAAGCATCACAAGCACAAGGAGCATATGGGTGAACTGGGAGCTGTGGCTGCTGGAGCCTTTGCATTGGTATAACTGTATCTCTCTCTCTACCCTTTTCATTCATTAAATTCATTCTCACATCCACTTGATGATGGGCGATCTGATTTTATGTGACTGATTTTCCCTGAAATAGAATATGGCCATGTTGTGAATTGTGATAAATTGTTGAAATGCAATAATGTGCAGCACGAGAAGCACGCAGAGAAGAAGGATCCAGAGCACGCCCACAGGCACAAGCTTGAGGAGGAGATTGCTGCAACAGCTGCAGTGGGAGCAGGGGGTTACGTCTTCCACGAGCATCACGAGAAAAAGGAATCAAAAGAGGAAGCAGAAGAAGCTCATGGCAAAAAGCATCACCACCTCTTCTAGATGCTGCAGCTTTCCATAATTCCCACTCTTTAATTTATAATAAAATAATTTTCTTGATCTCTTTCCTTTGTTGGTGTGGTGTTAAGAGATTCAGATGAAGCTGAAGTCAACTCACTCTCGACTTCTTCCTGGCATTTCCTCTCTGCGCGTCTTTCAGATCCGATCTTGATCGAATTGTTCTCTAGCGATCTGAATAAATTATATGTATAGATTGTATTATGAAAATATTAATCTTATGTTTGTGTTATGGAACTATAGTTTTAATGTATGAATATAGCTTCTGATTCATATGATGAGTGTTATGTATGCATTAAATTGCAAACCACCATAATCATCTTTCCTCTGCAGCACTGCCAAAACAATACTTTGTGCACAATTGATATATCTGTCAGGGACAGGATCAGATCTGTTCCATAAGGGGAGTGCTCTACTTCACAGATATACATTTCATAAAATTCAAGGCAAATCTGGGTAACCAAATATAGTTATGCTAAGAACATACATAATGCACTGTTATTACAAGTACATGGCGATTCCTCTTGGTGACCAAGTTGATGAATGGTGAACAAACCATAAATAACGTTACATATGCCTGATCCAAAGAAGTACTACAGCTGCTGTCTAAAGAGTTTTGGCATACAGAACTTTAAGCACCTGGACTCCAGAGGGATACTTGAAATACTCTGTAACAACTACATTTTTTTTAATGAAAGGATACAACTTTCAATCTTAGACCATCATAATATTATTTTGATATAGTCCTCAATGACTGTTGTTAACATCTGAGAGAGAACTATTTCGCTTTTGTGTTAGAAGACAATATTTTAATATATTTAGTGTGGAATATTATAGGGATCCGGAGGTTTGGCTAAGAAAAGGGAGAAAATAATAGTTTTCACTTCTTAAAAAGAACACGGAACGCTGATCAGATGTAAAAGTGCCAAATGTACATAACTTAATTATAATTGGATTACTTTTCCTAGAAAATGACCATATAGCATTATCTGAATGGAGTTGTCTAACTAGGGGGCATATTTTCAGCCCGAATTCTGTGAATTTAACTCATAAATCTTGTAATTTATGTTGTTTGTTGGGCAATTTTAAGTGTAGAAATGAAATCAGGTGACATGAAAACCCCCAAACACCACTTGTAAATTCTAGCAATGTTTTTGCAAGTTTTGAAAATTCCTTCAAGATTCATAACCAAAAACAAGTAAAAACCAAAAATTGTCCCCTAGTTACACAACTCGTTATCTGAATTACACGTTAGGCCATAGGCCATATGGATGGGTGCCCAATCAAGTCGTTGGTATACTTCGAGCACCTATTCGGGTGAAAATCTGGGCTTGGTCTCTATCAAAGAATTAATTAATATTTCTTTAGGTGTGCTTGGGTACATTTATCCAGTTGGGCTATGGGAGTAATAAACAAAGCCACGTTATATAGCCCATTGGATATAGTTTGGGTGGTTGGGTCGGAATAGTTTATTGGATATAGTTTGGGTGGTTGGGAGGAGTGATTGTTAGGGTTTTTATAGGGGCTTTTGCGAGCCCCTATGTAATGCTTGATATGTTCTTGTGGAACCCCTTCATAATAAATGTGTTGATGATGTAAGATGGCCATACCTTGATTCATGTCCCTTTGTAATAAATGTGTTTGATGATGTGTAAAATGGCCATACATCAAGTGGCAGCTAAACTTCCACTCCTACTAAATGCCTTTGGGTTTTGGGCCTTTAACCTATTTCCTAAATGTGTGAGGAAGACAAGCTCTTAACCAATCAGAAGCAGTTTTAGGTCTTACTCTATGACCAAAAAGGTGGTTTTAGCTGATTTAGTCTAACTATTCTACTTTTTCAACATTTTCCAAGTATATATTCCATCTTGTTTTGTTCATCCCTTGGTTGGAATTATGTAAAAAATCTTAGAATAACATATATTAGCAATGAAAATTGCACAATCTCGGTGCCATGGGGTATTTGAGGGTGTTGAATCTATTTATGTATTGGAAAACACAATTTGAACACTTCCAAATTAGGTTTTACCAAAATGAAAATACCGAATTCCAACCAAAAAATAGACTACTTTGTTTTAGCCTAGATCATATCCGTAACAAAGTTGGTGTTCCTTGTGGTGATCGTTGAGAATACTTCCTATAGGATCATGTACTTTCTAGTAACATCTAGCTTTAGTCCCATAAATAAAATTAGATACAACTCCTTAGTCCTATACATGAGACTAAATACAACCCTTAACCTCCCATGAAGTTTTTAGATGTTTTCTTACATTGATTGAAAAGTCTACTTCTCAATAACATGTAAGTCCTAATTTATTATATTTTTTACTTTGTATGTGAGATTAAAAGATAAAATATGTTTAATATCCATTATAGTAAACTGCATATAGTTTGTATGTATGAATAATAAATATGATAACTTAGTGTGTGGGATATCCTTATATTATGTGTGAGAGAGAATAATTAACATAATAATCTATTATGTGGGGATAACAAACATAAGTGTTGCTTGTGTAAATAATAAACATCATGATGTTATGTATGATTAATAAATACGAGAGGTAAGTCCTAATATATTTTATTTTATTTTATACTTTGTATGTGAGATTAAAAGATAAAATATGTTTAATATCCATTATGGTAAATTGCATATAGTTTGTATGTATGAATAATAAATATGATAACTTAGTGTGTAGGATATCCTTATATTATGTGTGAGAGAGAATAATTAACATAATAATTTATTATGAAGAGATAACAAATGTAAATGTTGTTTGTGTAAATAATAAACATCATGATGTCATGTATGATTAATAAATACCAGCATAGATCTAAGTCCTAGCCTCTATCAAGCTTTGGTGTGTTTTATATATAGCCATTGATTTGATTCAAACCAAAAGACACATCTTTTATTTAAAGTCGACATATAATATTTTTATTATTAATATTTAATATTAGTTATGGCCGACATATAATATTTATTTTTATTTAATTTTTTGTTAGGAATGAACATTACAACATCTGCCCCATACATGGTTTTAAAACCATGTGCAAGGCCATCCCAAAACCATGGGTTGTGTAGGAGTCCTTGCACATGGTCTTAAAACCATTTGCAAGGCCCTCCTAAACCATGTACAATAAAACTATGGGTTGTTTAGGAGGCCTTGCACATGGTTTTAAAATCATTTGCAAGGCCCTCCTAAACAATGTACAATAAAACCATGGGTTTTTTAGGAGGTCTTGCACGTGGTTTTAAAACCATGTGCAAGGCCGACATTTTTTTGGGGATAATTCAATTTTTTATTTTTTATTATTTTGTTAGGTGGGAACATTACAACATCTCCCCCATATTATGTCTTTTTTCTCATGGAATTTATTAGGTTATTTTTGTGGCTAGCATTTATTTTGGCGGATAATTAAATTTTTTATTTTTTACTATTTTGTTAGTAACAAACGTTACTCGACAAACATTATAATATCTCCCTCATATAAGGTTTTTTTTTGGCCAACTTAATATCGACAAACGTTACAACATAACGTTACAAGATCTCCCTCATAATGGGTTGTAGAGCCCCTCTCTGTCCAATAATTGGCGTGATTGTATTAAGATGTAGTGTATGTGTAACATAAGATCATGTTAGTAAATAAAAATAAAAATATTTAAGTTGATTTAATATATTAATATAATAAATATTCTAATTAAAAATTTATGAAAAACTTTAGGGATGCTTCTCCACATTAGTTGTGATTCCTATTAACTTTGGTGTAGACTACTATGCCATCTAGGGAGATCTCAACAATATTTGTTAACAGTTGGTTGATGTGAATCCTTGGCGTATATGGGTGATTGCATGAAGTTGATGACCTCAAAAGTGAAAATGGGGTCATCATGAATGTACTCAAGCATAAACGTGCACGCGCTTTTATAAACTTGCTTGCATTCTAGTTTGGAAATTCTTGAACCACCAACAATGATGCAAAGTCATTCTTTTAGGAGAATGCATGTGCACTCGCTTTTTGTTTTCTTTAAAGGCTGCGACTAGCCTATTTTCCCCATAGACCATGCCGTGCATTTCATGGGAGATTAAGAAAACTATTGATCAAATTGGATTACTCAAGGAGAAAATCAACCATGTTGGTACCACTACCTTCATCTTCATTGTATTCCAAGTCACCGTATTTTCTTTATATTTATTTTTTAATTTCATATGTTGTTTAAAAAATAAACAATCAACTAAACCTAAATGTGTTACTACAGCAAAACTAATCACAACAGATCCGAGATAACCCAAACAATTCACCACCACATCAATATGCACCAAACATGAATCTCGAATCACCAAATGTTAGCATGGAAATTACTTTAGATTCGAGATCTCATAGAACCTTTGTAATGAGTGGCAAAATACCAAAAATCCCACTCGATTGTCACTAGCCACTTCGCTAGAGGAAATTATATCCTCCATTGCAGATGTCCAAGGACAATTAACCATTATTTATGATTACATGGCTAGAATGCTTGAATAGGATTGGTCTTAATAAAGACAAAGTTAGAGACTTCAATATCATTAAGCAATAGCTGATGACATTGTTTATTGACCCGAGAACTGGATTACATCAACCAATGACGAAACACATTTGTATGGATTAGTGCACCTTCCAACCATTCAGAGACCATTGGATGGAAAGGGAGTTTATGGTATTTGACAAACCTCCCTACAATAATAGGGAGGTGCCTCTATATTTCCTTAGTAAATTATGGGAAGAATTTTTGTTTGGTCACCATGTCAACTATTTTGACATTGGTGAATTTCATGGGGTGGGTCATGGGTCTGCACAATATAGAAAGAATATTAGGCATAATCCATTTCTAGGTCCTCATCCTCTTAAGAAAATGCCTGCCCCTCCATCCAACATCCAGCGATAGGGGAAAGAAATACCCATACCCAGGAATCCTTATTTGTTGTGGCTCATTGATTGATGTAGCATAGTTTCATAGCATTATCCTGTGAGGAGTGAGATTTAGGTGACATTGGGGGAGGATATGGGCCTTCATCCCCAATAGTAGGGTCAAACTAGGAGAGGCAACATGGAGCTTCATGTGAGTGTCATATATGTTAGAGTTGTCGAAAGAGTTTTATGGGGAAATGGAGGCGATTAGACCTAAGAATTTTATGCAAGAGGTTAGTATGTTGGCCGCCTCTTTTTTCTTCATTGATTACATATTATTATATTTTCACTTAATATATCTAATTATATGATGTTTGCAATTGCTATGCCTAGATAACACCCCTGTCACATTAGGTGATGCATCAATGTTTTTTTTGCCACTGATGCAGTTGTTGTAGTAGCTTGCTCCTTTGGTGTACCAATGCCCGCGTATGGTCGAGTGAGTAGTTCACGAATTAAAATGATCCATTCTTTCTTTTTTTCATATTTTTTCAATCCATATTCTATATGCTTTTAGTTTGAATGTGCTCTCAGTCTATGTATATTGGTTACCTTCATTTAATGTTTCTATAGGTTGCAGTAGCATATAACGATGAACCTTTTGTAATGTCCTCTTCTGCTTAGGCATTGAGGACCGACCCACTAACCTATGTGATTCTTGTAGGTTCGAGCGGGTACCGACAGTCAAGGAATCAGCCGAAGACTGATGCCATATATAGAAGATCTAGGGAATCAATATTATATCACCATTGGGTCGAAGAGGGCCACCAGAGCCAAAGTCCACCTACAAGCATGCCATCTGAGCATTATTTAATGATGCATGCACCTGATTAAGTCTCCATGTGCATGCATGCAAGTCAAATGCAAATTAGAAGTTAAAGTGACCTAATTAGGTCAAATGTTAGGGTTTTCGCAGTTGAAAGTTATAAAAGAAAGATAAAGTGAATGGATAAGACACTTATGATTATTATTGATTTGGATCTTGTTGAGTAGCAGCACAGTGTGTGGCCACAACAATTGGGGTTGAAGACGACGTCTTCAGCTAACGAGGTTTTGGCAGTGAAATACCTGCCCTAGTCTCATTCAAGGTAAACCATCTAGGTTCACCATTCGCTCTTTAACTTAATCATCCAGTATCCATCAGAGATTGTTTGAAGGGACATGTGTGCAGCTGTAGGGGGTTTTTTGCCGAAAAATCCCAAATCATTCGTTGGGTCCTCAAATCTTCGTTTATCTTCAGAATACTAGCACCATTCTCATCATCGGTATCATCCTCTAGTATCCGGTGATTATCAACTTCCAGTTTGCTCATCCGGAGTAGTTCTCAGTAGTTTGGGAATCAGGGGGGTGTGAACAGCTAAACGTCCAGTTCAATTCGCTAGCCTACTTAGTGATCTCAGAACTTCTGCATGTGTCAAGCATCCTCTCCGGCATGGGAATACTACCACTCCTGCAAATTCTCAGCTGCAATAGACACTTTCTTCACTGAAAACGTCACCTTTAGTTGATTGAGGGTTCATGCTACTGGGGTATCACCAAAGGCAAGGAGCACCAATTCATCACCAGATCAGCTTGTGATGCATGCATATTCTCTCTGGATCATTTTCAGTCGAATTATCAGTGGTAAGTGTTGATCTATCACCATAAAATTCTTTTCCCTAGTTAGATATAAAATAGGGCTATTTTCCCGGCACTTTGCATGCAAATTTATTTTCAGTATTATTGTAAATCCAGAGGCTTAAGCAAGCCCTAGTGTAGAAAACAGTTGAATATCCACATCTGGGATATTACAGTGGTGTCATAGCTATTTTCCTTCCCAATTGTGGGCATGCAAAAAATTATAAATGAATTCAGGAGACCCATACAACATTACTCACAGGAGACAAAGGTATGGAGACAGAGAAGAGGAGTTACTAGAGGACATAGAATATTGTATGGGTATTCTATGTTGAGATTCAGTCATTTATTGCACTCCAAATTCAGTTAGGGTTTGGTGAGTCAATTAGGGTTTTGGTCAAGTGGTTAACTGAGTGAGATTGCATGGCAAAGAGTCAGTTAAGCTAGACTCACTCACTGAATTCGAATTGTCCCTTAGGTGTTTGAATTCTTCATGGAGTTAAGCTATTGCTATGCATGGAAATTGAAATCCTTTATTGTTTATATAATATACAGAGAGGAAACCTATTTGGTATTCCAGTTATTTCCAATTCACGAGTATTTGTTAATAATTCTTTGATGATTTTGATTCTTAGTTCCTAGATCATGTGCAAGAATTAATATGGTATCAGAGCATGCAGTGGGACGAAGATCAATCTCTCAAGAACAAGCTTTCTGACATATTTCTCCATGAAATTTGAGCAATAGCTCAAGAATCCAGCACTGCACTAGAAGCCAAGGCTTACCACTCAATATCCCAAGTAAAGAACTTGTTGATCAAGCTTTCTTGATTGACTATGCTGGGTGTGATGAAAGCCTAGAATGTACAGTCTGTCCGACCTTACGGTGCCTTTTTGTTTTGATTTGCAGGTTTTAACAGGTACAACTTCGAATGGACTCATCAATCCCTCCTCTCACCCCATTCACAAGCTATTCGGAATGGAAGTTGAAGATGATTGCATATCTCAAGAGACGAGGTCTCTATGAGGTGTCTATTGGAATTGGAAGAGAGACTTATGAGAATGAGAATGACTGGATAAATGACATTGACAGAGCTTTTGGATCAATAGCTCTGGCCCTTGATGATGACTTGTACTTTATTTTTTATTCTGCTGAACACCCAAAGGATCTTTGCACAAGATTGGACAAAACCTTTGGCAAGCACAATGAGGATCATAATAGTACTTTGGAGATTATAGCCAGCACCACAAGAGTTCTTCACTCAAAACTCTCAGCCTCTACTCTCTCTAATGAATTTGTTCAAGATGAAGATGAAGCAAAATCTTCTACACATTGAATTCGAATTGAAGAAAGTCTCCATGAAGTGACTCCTTCTCCTGATGCTCCAAAAGTTCATGAGATCTCTGATATCTCATCTTCTCATATTGCTGAAACAGAAGAAGACATTAGAATCTCTGATATTGAAGAAAAACACTGCTACACTTCCATGCAAACATTCACCGGTGATTTTCCTTTGAATTCTATGCAAAATTTACCAGTAATTGCTTCCGAAAGTGAAGAGAAATTTGATTTTTCTTCTGCTAATGTTGCTGCTGGTGTGCAAATATGTAAAAACTTGGATATTTTGGAAGAAATATCAGATTATAAGAGTGACACATTTTCTCCCCATGATCTATATCTTCTAGCAAATTCCTGCAGGATTGCATGCACAAAAATTCAGAATTTTGAAGAAGAAGAAAACTATG
>LPNX011086758.1:203183-214607 GCA_001517045.1 Pseudotsuga menziesii | reverse complement strand
ATGGTTTTCTGTTCAAGGCTGCAACATATCAGTTTCTTGAGTGTTCCACACATGGTTTGAATCCTCAAGAACCTTTGCTCTCTCTTCAGATGATTTCAGTCGCTCTACATGGGTCCAGTTTTCACCGTGCAGCTGTTTATATTTCTGATTCAGTTGAATGCATTGTTCTTCTTCCAAAGTGGAAGATTCCTCCAGACATCTTCACCAAGAGCTTTTCAGAAAAGAAGTTCACTTACTTCCGTTCACTGTTGGGGGTGAGTTCATCAGGGTGATCCAGACTACTTTCAGTGTTCAGCTTGAGGGGGGGTTTTTTCCCACTGGGTTTTCCCTCTTTTCCTCACTTAGTTTGTTTTGAGCATTGTTTTAGTTGCTTTATTGTACAGGGTGACCTATGGCCTTTGTTTCCAGGGCCCTATCATTTTATGTTTTCTAACTCTTCCTGAGTATAGCTTAAGGGGGGATGTTGGAGACATTTACCTTCATACTCACTCCTTCGGTCAAATTGGCCTAGATAAACCACTATCCTAAATTTAATTGACATCAGTGGAGCATTAATTACCATCATCCCAGTCACTCCCACGCCTTCCTACAGTCAAGGAGGCTAACTTATCCTTCTCCTACAGTCAAGGAGGCTAACTGGAGCACTCCAGGGGTGATCTGTGTGACATTCATGCACCTAATCGCTAATTGGTGGTTACTTTCAGTTCAACCAATCAGTTACAGTCAGTTAAGGCGCCTCCATTCATTAAATATATTATTTAATGATTATTTAATGATTATTTAATGATTATTTATTATTATTTTAATGAACTGGAGTGAACAAGGCGCCTTCACCAACTTCTGATGGTCAGTTCAGCTTCAGTTAACCTCATCAGGGTTTATTGGAGTCATGCAGTACTAGCACTTGATGATTGGATTGCTATGACATGTGTTTGATCTCCTTCGGTTGAGATTCAGTCATTTATTGCACTCCAACTTCAGTTAGGGTTTGATGAGTCAATTAGGGTTTTGGTCAAGTGGTTAACTGAGTGAGATTGCATGGCAAAGAGTCAGTTAAGCTAGACTCACTCACTGAATTCGAATTGTCCCTTAGGTATTCGAATTATTCATGGAGTTAAGCTATTGCTATGCATGGAAATTGTAATCATTTATTGTTTATATAATATACAGAGAGGAAACCTATTTGGTATTCCAGTTATTTCCAATTCATGAGTATTTGTTAATAATTCTTTGATGATTTTGATTCTTAGTTCCTAGATCATGTGCAAGAATTAATATATTTCATCAATGGTAATCAAGTTATAATGTATGAATGATTACTATTTTGATTGTAATAATTCTTATGCAGTTTTGAAACGACATACATGACTATAGGACTTTTACCCACACTCATGAAATATCTCGAAGGACACATGGAGGATTTAACAAAAGGATAAGTTGATTTTGAGCTTTCCTTAATATTCATTTGAAAGAGAGTGAGGGTGCGTCTGACTGGTGCAGCTGAGCTGTGAGCTCATGACCGCCATTAGTCCTTACTGACCTCCAGTTTTTCTCATTTCCATTGTGAGTTGGGTCTTGTAAAGAAACACATTGGTTTTTAAGAGTTAAGGCTATTGTGGTATAACACATGGGAAAAACTTCCTTCACTATGTTGAGGCCTGTGAGTCTAGTTCCACCTTTTTCTAGAGAACATTGTTTTTAAGTTGAGTGTTCTCCTCATTCAGGTTGGGGTTCTGTTCGTTCCATCCCAAACGTGACTTAGGGTTTCGAGTTCTACGACACAAAAGTTACTGAGGTGAATGCTTTCCAAAGTGCCCACGAAATGGTCCAAGGCTGTGCATTCTTGGTTTCTTCAAACTGAAAGCGTTACATGTAACGACCTAACCGGTTTTCCTTTATTTTTAAAAAGAAGGATAATTAAAAATTTATTTTTAAAAGGATTTTAACCATTGAAATGGTTTCTCTGTGCAGGTTCTCTTCACAGTTTTAGATGTTGGAGACGAGCTTGTTCTTTCAACCCTCCAACATGCAAACCCTGGTAAGCCCCGGTTGCACTGAGGGTCTCTCCTGCATTGGTATTAAGGTGGTCGGGAAACAAGAGACTTCGTTGTGTTGGTTAAGGCTCAACCTTGGTTTACTTGTTAGGTTACTTCTTCATGTCATTTTGTTTGTGTAAATCTTTCAAAACCCTAAAGTGTATTAAGGCAAGAAATTCTAAAGGCTATAGCAGCCATGACCTGGGACTTTCTTGAAGGTGCCTTACGGCCTGGAAGATGTAAAGGATTTGGTTGTTCCAACCTAGCTTAAAGTTGTGACCATGTTATTTCAATTACTGTTTGAATACTTCAAATTTTAAAAAAAATTGTCTCTGCGGTAATGATAGGACTATTCGGTCAGCGAAACCTATAAATTAACAAGGGTTATGAGTACTTATAAATTTTTGTTTACTAATTTCAATTTTTAAAAGAAATTACAGGGTTTATTTTTATACAAGCTTTAAGCCTTGACTAGAAATTTATAGAAGGCCTATGAGCCAATACATTGCTTTCTAATTTGTCTTTATTTAAATCATTAACAATGTTATTAATTTTTATGTTATTTGGTAATTAAAATAACTTACAACAAATTATTTCATTGGGAGCTTTTACTGTGTTAAAGAGTAAAGTTTGTACTCTGCCTTGCTCATAAGGGTTAATATTTTAATTACCCTACAGTTTTGAAAAAGAAATAGAATTTACAGAAATGAATTTGGTTTTGTGTTTTCTATTTTTACTTTTTATAATTAATTACTTACAGGTATTAAATTTTATGAAGGAATTTAGTGTGAGATTCTGCAAGTTTGTAAATAAAGAGGAAACCTGTCTTTTGTAAACCCTAAGTAAAATTCTAAAGGTTTACAATAAAAATCGGTTCCTAGTAAAAGCAAAAATGATCTTGGAATAAATTATTATAAGAACTTATAGAATACTATCTAGTTCCAAACCCTAAGTGCTAGTTTGTTTACTGTTCTTATGTTTATTTGTTTAACTCTGTCTATTGTGTTTATATTAAATATTAGTACTAATGATATATATATATATTCAGTCCTTTGTTTGATGTAGATAAATTTAATAGATAGAGTAGGTTTTGTTGTTTCTAAGGAATGAATCATATGCAAACTATAAAAGAAATTATTTACATTTTTCATTCAAAGTTAATAACGAATCATTACATCTAATTAATCAAGCAGTTGTACTAGAGTACTGCCTATGCAAGGCGTGGAAAAATACAGTATGGTAATCTATTTTTATTTACTTTTCATTTAGCATAAATACTACTATTTATAATCTACCTATCCCTAGCAAAACAATAACATGCATATCTTTGGAAAACTAGTAAACATTTGCTGAAAACAGTAACAATAAATAAATTATAAATAACCTGAACAAATAAAAACCTGTCAAATGATGAGGTGACAAACAGCTTAAGGAGGTTGTTCCTCCCAACCAACTCCTGGATAAAGCTTAGTCTGCACTTCCTCGGGACCCCCAAGCCTGTTTCTCGGTCCTCTTGGTAGAGTACTGGGTGAAGGATGTGTCCTTAAGACCTTTTGTCACCTGACTGGTCAAATTACAGCAGTAATTCAATCCTACTTACAGCAGTAAGAACTTCAGCCTAACAGCTGCATAAGTTCAGTTCTCAGCAGTCAACCCCTCAAACTCACTTCAATCAGTCCCCTCCATCGAATTTCTCATGTGCACTTCATTCACACTGAATGATCACGTTTCTAGAATGAGCAGCCCTTGCTGTCTTCAATGGAAAATTTTATAATAATGCCTAGGTCTTCTGGGTCAATTTTTACTTAATGAGCCACCTGCTCCAATTCCACTTTCTTGGGGAATCATGACCACAAATATAGGGAAGTTTCCACCTACAATAGTTAGAAGTGGTTTGAGGATGCTGCCACTTGTCAGTATCCTCTCCACTGAGTCTCCTCCACCAAGTGACCAGTTAACACTCTTTTAACAGCTTCCCTAAGCTGTTGTCTCATCATTTATTTATTTATTAATAAAATATTCTGAAATACATTCATTATTCTTGACCCTACTTGGTCATCAATTACAAACTTAGCATAAAATATAACATAATGTTCCTCAATAACATTAAATTATTTTGCAAATTGGGGCATGTGACATACACACCCCCTTAATTTATAACATCGTCCTCGATGTTATTTATTCCTTGTCCTCAGAGTTCCCCTGAAATAGAATTGGATATGCATCTCGCATATGACTTTCCAATTCCTAGGTGGCTTGTTCTGAACTAAGGTGCTTTCATTGCACCTTCACTTGACCAATGGTGTGATTCCAAAGCAAGATCTCCCTCCTTTCGAGGATACAATCCGGGTCCACCAGAAAATCTCCTTAGGGTTCCACCTGCACATCATTCCAATTAATAACATGAGTAGCATCATGTACATATTTTTTTAATACAGAAATGTGAAAAACATTGTGAACTCTTAGATTTGGTGGTAGAGCTAACCGATATGCTACCTGTCCTATCCTAGACAGTATTTCAAAAGGACCACAATATCAAGGTGCTAGCATAGCACAACTACCCAACCTCAGAGAACTCTTTTTTAGGTCTCACCTTAATAAAAACATGTTCGCCTATCTGGAAGTCCTTTGGAGTTCGTTTAAGGTCTGCTTGGCTTTTCTGTCGATCTTGCACAACTTTCAAGTTACCTTGTACCTGTTTTACAATTAACTCCATCTCCTTCAATAATTCAGGTTCTAATACTAACCTATCCACTGGGTTACTCCAAGAGATGGGAGTGTTGCATTTCCTTCCATACAGAATTTCAAAGGGACTATATCTAGCTGAAGCTTGATAATGATTATTGTAAGCAAATTTTACTAGGTGTAAATAATCTTTCCATTTACATGGCTGCTCCTTTACATACATTCTAAGTAGATCCTCCAATACCTGATTTACTCTTTCAGTCTGTCCATCAGTTTGAGGATGGAAAGAGGTACTAAATTTTAACATAGTATTTAATCATTTAAACAAATATTTCCAAATATTACCTATAAATTTAGGGTCTCGGTTTGAAATTATCACCTTCGGTATTCCATGAAACCGAAAAATTTGTTTTAAGAAAATATCAGCAATATTTGCAGCTTTATAAGTAGTTTTTACAGGTATAAAATGGGCTGCTTTACTCAATTTATCAACCACTACCATTATTGAGTCATTTAAGTTCTGATTTATAGGTAGTCTCGTGATAAAATCAAGGCTAATTATCTCCCATTTCCAGCTAGGAATACGCAATGGCTGAAGTATCCCAGCTGGATGCTGATGTTCAATTTTTACTTGCTGACATTCGAAGCATCTAGCAATATATTCTGCCAATTTATTTTTCATGTTTGGCCAGAAATAATCCTTTCTTAGCATGGTTATAGTTTTATGATAACCCGGATGACCTGAATAAGGAGTTTTATGAATTTCATTTAAAATTAACAGCTTAATATTAGGTACATTAGGTACATATAATCTGTCTTTATACAATAATAATCTTTTTTCATTCAAGCTGTACCCTGTACTTAGACTTTCAATTAAATTTTCTTTTACTTTTGCTTGTAATTTTCGATAATTTTCATCTTGTTCTATTCCAGCTTCTAGCTATTCTTCCAAGTCTGTCTTATAAGTGTTGATGGCTGCTGTAAAATTCAGCTTTGCATTTCTACTTAATGCATCAACAACCTTATTCTCCTTTCCTTTAATATGTTGAATTTCAAAATCGTATTCACTCAGAAAAACTAGCCACCTAGCTTGCCTAGCATTCAAGTGAGGTTGATCCAATAGGTATTTCAATCCTTTACTATCTGTCATTAATATAAACTTTCTTCCAATTAAATGATGACACCACATTTTTAAGGCATGTATAACAACAGCTAATTCTAAGTCATAGGTCGCATAATTTTTCTCATGAATCTTCATCTTCCTAAAATCATAAGCAATGACATGTCCTTCCTGAGTTAATACTGCACCTAAATTGTCATTGCATGCTTCAGTACATACTATACAATCTTTATTAGGGTCAACAATTCGTAGGATTGGTGCAGTGGTTAATAATGTTTTTAACTTTTTAAAACTGTCTTCACAATTCTGATTCTAATCGAATTTCTTCCCCTTTTTTTGCAAAGAGGTTATAGGATTTGCAATTCTTGGAAACCCTTCGATGAATCTCTAATAATAACCAATAATCCCCATGAATGATCGGACGTCAGTTACGTCTTTTGGGACTGGCCAATCTTTGATTGCCTTTATCTTCTCGGGGTCAACAGAAATTCCTTCTTTAGTCACCACATGACCCAAATACTGGATTTTATATTTAAAGAAGTCACATTTACTAAATTTTGCAAAAAGTTGATGTTCTCGTAACTCTTGTAAGACAATTTTTAAGTGTTCTTTATGTTCCTCTTCAGTCTTTGAGTAAATTAAGATGTCGTCAATAAATACGACCACAAATTTATCCAGATATTTGTGCATTACATTATTCATCAGACACATAAAAACAGTTGGGGAATTAGTAAGCCCGAATGGCATAACGACAAACTCATAATGTCCATATTGAGTCCTAAAATCTGTTTTAAAGATGTCTTCATCCTTGATTCGGACCTGGTGGTATTCAGAACGTAAATCAATCTTTGAAAACACCGTGGCTCCATGTAGCTGATCAAACAGATCATCTATGTGAGGTAACGGGTATTTGTTCTTGATAGTCATTTTATTTAGTTGACGATAATCTATACATAGTCATAGAGTTCCATCCTTCTTCTTAACAAAGATGACAGGTGCCCCCCAGGGAGACACACCGGGTCTAATGCAATATTTACCAATGAGTTCTTTTAACTACGACTTAAGTTCATTCAATTCTAGTATATTCATCCGATAAGGGGCTTTTGAGCTGGGCACTACACTAGGTATCAGCTCAATAGTAAAATCTAATTCTCATCTCGAAGGCAGTCTCGGAATTTCTTCCGGAAATACATCTGAATATTCCCTTAGAATTGGAATATCTTCCAATTTTAATTTATCTCTGTTGTTAGTGTTTTCTTCATCGATTACTATTACGCAAAATCCTTACAGCCTTTCCTAACAGCTCTCTTATGCTGCAAAGCAGAGATTTGCTTTACGGCTGTTTTCTAGGGATTCCCTTTACATTTATTAACTTTCCTTTTTACGATTATGTTCATAACAGAAATTATCTTTTCTCATTGCTTCTTCTAATGTTTTCAGATTGTCATACTCAATTTTGTCCTTTATATGATAAGGTAAACAGCTGAGAAACCGTTGTACCTTAGGTTTCTCGTCCACAATATATGGCACATACTTGAGCAGACTTAGAAATTTACTATTTAGTTCTTTCATATTCATTGTTCCCAGTTTCAGCTCATAAAATTCCTTAGACCTTTCCTCATAATACTGTTCAAATAAAAATTTCTTTTTGAAATATTTCTTAAACGTACTCCAATTTATGTTTTTCTCCCTTATACCTTTTACTCTTTTTAAGTACTGCCACCATATATCTACTTTTCCTGTGAGATTATAAATAACCATCCTGGCCTTTAGTTGATTAGAGTAGTTATAAATTTGGAAGTATTTCCTCATCCCGGACAGCTAGGATTCTACTTCTTCCCCCTTTTCAGTTTCTCCATTAAAGGTTGGTGGCTTGATCTTCTTGAATTCCCCAGATATTTCTTCGTAAGGTTTAAACTTTCTCTTCCTAGTATAGTGATCATCTTCACTGTTGTTACTTGTATAATGGAATTTTTGTTTATGTGAATCACCGTATACTTCAGAAGATGAGCTACTTTAACTTTTAATTTGTTTAGTCTTTTTATCTTTGTGATGATAACCCCTATCTTCAGACTCAGTTCTTTTATCTTTTCCCTCAGTATGAAATCTTCCCATTAGAATCTGATTTAGCTCCTCCTGAGCTCTCAAAATCCTATCATTTTCTTTCTTAACCGATTCCATCTCTGTTTTTAATTCCTTAATTGTTTGTAGTAGTTCGGAAGAATTATTACTTATCTCTTCTTGTATAGGTTCTTTGTGAAAATTATTTCATTTGGTGTAAGGAGACTCCTCATCCGCATATTCTTCCAATCTATCCATACCTGTCATTAACTCAGGAACAAAATTCTCTAGATGTATCATTCAAAAGAAAACAACATCAACATGTTTATTTAAATTTACTATTCCACTTAAGCAAGTTGAGATACATTCAGGCCTAGTGTTTGAACCTTGTGCTCTGATACCACATGTAATAACTTTAAAAAAATCGTAAAAATTCAAAAAATTTCAAGTGACATAAAATGTCTAAAGTCGCTGCTGAAGTGCCACTAATGGTTAGTACATAATAAAACAATTTATGGAAGAAACAAAGAGTTGCTTCTTTATAAGATTTTGTATTATCTAGAGGCTTGTCTTTAAAAGCTGTGTTAGTACTGTTTTCAACTTAGTAGTTGTAATCTTCCAAAAAGTAGAAAAGAACTTGTATTTTACTGATGCTAGGTATACTGTTGATTTATTTTGTCAAGTAGGGAAAGTTTCTTATGTGAGATCGGGGCTTACTTAGCTTTAAGATAACACAGTGGGACTGATGGTTCCTTACAGGTTTAGCAGGTAAGCGTGCGTTCCAGTAAAATGTTATTTATATTAAAGTCAAGAAGATACTTCTCTAGCATGTTTATGATACTATACTTAGAATGTTTTAACTGCAGCTTGTCTCCGTAAGAGGTAATGTTGATCTCAATTTCTTTTGTTGTCAAAACTCCGTAATGACGTTATATCAAACCATCTATGCATGGGTTAAATTGCATGATCAAATACTGTCAAAAGATATCCAATCCCCTAGATGACTATGATTCAACTTTTAATGAATGCTTGTATTTATGTTTACAATAATTGTAATTTAGAGTTTAAATGGGAAGAAATTCAGTTCACATCTTGATGCTTAAGCCACTCTATATTGTTTGATGTCTATCACAATTATATTTATTACAGAGTTTTATAAACCATGTTTTCTCAATAAATAACCAAAACCCATTTTACTTCCATCTATTTACTCCTTAATAGGATGTTAGGTTTTCCCGGAGATTCTTATATGGGTCTAGGGACTGCATTACTAGCATTTCCAAAAACACAAAGCATTTAAGAAAATGGGTCCAAATTTTAATTCTAGTTGGAAGAATGCTTTGTAAATGCTTATAGTTTAAACTTTAATTTCTTTTTATTGTATCTTAAACCTAAATTTCCTGGTGTACCTATTAGCTAAAGCCACACCCTTTTACACAAGGATTTCTAATAACTCTTAAGGTAAGTTTGTTGATTTACGGGACATAGGAGATCTTGTTATTGATTTGGTTCTAATTATTATTTTTCTTTCGAACTCTAAATTAAAAGACTAAGTCTAGGAATCATTAGATCTCCATCTTACTATAGTTTAACCTTAAAAGAAAATATGTTTCTTACACATTTTTCATCAAACAAAGTCAATAAAAGAATTACCTTATTTTGACCCATAACCTTACTAAAAAGGAAATCATTTCTTGTTTCTATAGTTTATAAACTAGACATTAAAGTATATCGAAGTATATTTCATTAATGGTAATAAAGTTATAATGTATGAATGATTACTATTTTGATTGTAATAATTCTTGTGCAGTTTTGAAATGACATACGTGACTATAGGACTTTTACCCACTCTCATGAAATATATCGAAGGACACATGGAGGATTTAACAAAAGGATAAGTTGAATTTGAGCTTGCCCTAATATTCATTTGCAAGAGAGTGAGGGTGCATTCGACTGGTGCGGCCGAGCTGTGATCTCGTGGCCACCATTAGTCCTTACTGACCTCCAGTTTTTCTCATTTCCATCGTGAGATGGGTCTTGTAAAGAAATACATTGGTTTCTAAGTGTTAAGGCTATTGTGGTATAATGCATGTGAAAAACTTCCTTCATTATGCTGAGGCCTGTGAGTCTGGTTCCACCTCTGTTTGGAGAAAAACGTTTTTAAGTTGAGTGTTCTCCTCATTTAGGTTGGGGTTATGTTCGTTCCATCCCAAACGTGACTTAGGGTTTCGGGTTCTACGGCACAAAAGTTACTAAGGTGAACGCTTTCCAAAGTGCCACGAAATGGCCCAAGGCTGTGCATTCTCGGTTTCTTCAAACTAAAAGCGTTACAGGTAACGGCCTAACCGGTTTTCCTTTATTTTTAAAAATAAGGATAATTAAAAATTTATTTTTAAAAGGATTTTAACCATTGAAATGGTTTCTTTGTGCAGGTTCTCTTCGCAGTTTCAGATGTTGGAGATGAGCTCGTTCTTTCAACCCTCTGACATGTAGACCCTGGTAAGCCCCGATTGCACTGATGGTCTCTCCTGCATTGGTATTAATGTGGTCGAAAAACAAGAGACTTCGATGTGTTGGTTAAGGCTCAGCCTTGGTTTACTTGTTAGGTTACTTCTTCTTGTCGTTTTGTTTGTGTAAATATTTCAAAACCCTAAAGGGTATTAAGGCAAGAACTTCTAAAGGCTATAGTAGCCGTGACCTGGGACTTTCTCGAAGGTGCCTTATGGCCTGGAAGATGTAGAGGATTTGGTTGTTCTAACTTGGCTTAAATTCGTGACCATGTTATTTCGATTGCTGTCTGAATACTTCAATTTTTTTTAAAAATTGTCTCTGCGGTAATGATAGGACTGTTCAGTCAGCAAAACCTATAAACTGACAAGGGCTATGAGTACTTATAAATTTTGGTTTACTGATTTCTATTTTTAAAAGAAATTACAGAGTTTATTTTTATACAGGCTTTAAGCCTTGACTAGAAATTTATAGAAGGCCTATGAGCCAATACATTGCTTTCTAATCTGTCTCTTATTTAAATCATTAACAGTGTTATTAATTTTTGTATTATTTGGTAATTAAGATAATTTACAGCAAATTATTTCATTTGGAGCTTTTGCTGTGTTAAAGAGTAAAATTTGTAATCTGCCTTGCTCAGAAGGGTTAATATTTTAATTACCCTAGGGTGAATCCACGAACCTGGGTAACACTTTTTGGCAAGCGCATTTCGGCAAAAACAGAAAAACGCACCTTGGTCGAGGGCTTGTTAAGCCCTCGACCGAGGTATTGCGGGCTTTACAAACCCTCGGTCGAGGTATTTAAATACCTCAACCGAGGTATTTAGATACCTCGGTCGAGGTTCATACCTCGGTCGAGGGCTTAAAAAAACAGAATTAGCCCTCATTCAAACAAATGGAAAATTTACTGTGCCTTGCAGAGGTGTAAACCTTGCCATTCCTAGCACATAACTGAGCGGAGTTGATACCGATAGATTCACCAACGAATCTTCTATCCATTTGCGTATCGTACACC
>LPNX011086758.1:112612-203019 GCA_001517045.1 Pseudotsuga menziesii | reverse complement strand
TATGCGTTTTGAGGGCTTCTAGCTAGCACATGAGTAAAAAATCAGGTTTTCATCGCCAAATTTGGCCAAAAAGTGTTACCCATCTTCATGGAATCACCCCCTACAGTTCTGAAAAAGAAATAGAATTTACAGAAATGAATTTGTTTTTGTGTTTTCTATTTTTACTTTTTATAATTAATTACTTACAGCTGTTAAATTTTATGAAGGAATTTAGTGTAAGATTATGCAAGTTTGTAAATAAAGAGGAAACTTGTCTTTTGTAAACCCTAAGTCAAATTCCAAAGGTTTACAGTAAACATCGATTCCTAGTACATAAAGCGAAAATGATCTTGGAATAAATTATTATAAGAACTTATAGAATACTATCTAGTTCCAAACCCTAAGTGCTAGTTTGTTTACCGTTCTTATGTTTATTTGTTTAACTCTGTCTATTGTGTTTATATTAAATATTAGTACTAATGATGGTTCTATGATTAATATGATTACTAAAGATTTATATATATATATATATATATTCAGTCCTTTATCTGATGTAGATAAATTTATTAGATAGAGTATGTACTGTTGTTTCTAAGGAATGAATCATATGCAAACTATAAAAGAAATTATTTACATTTTTCATTCAGAGTTAATAACGAATCATCACATCTACTTAATCAACCAACTGTACTAGAGTATTGCCTATACAAGGTGTGGAAAAATACAGTATGGTAATCTATTTTTATTTACTTTTCATTTAGCATAAATACTACTATTTATAATCTACCTATCCCTAGCAAAACAATAACATGCATATCTTTGAAAAACTAGTAAACATTTGTTGAAAACAGTAACAGTAAATAAATTATAAATAACCTGAACAAATAAAAACCTGTCAAATGATGAGGTGACAAACAGCTTAAAGAGGTTGTTCCTCCCAACCAACTCCTGGATAAAGCTTAGTCTGCACTTCCTCGCGACCCCCAAGCCTGTTTCCTGTTCCTCCTGGTAGAGTACTGGGTGAAGGATGTGTCCTTAAGACCTTTTGTCACCTGACTGGTCAAATTACAGCAATAAGAACTTCAGCCTAATAGCTGCATAAGTTCAGTTCTCAGCAGTTAACCCCTCAAACTCACTTCAATCAGTCCCCTCCATTGAATTTCTCATGTGCACTTCATTCACACTAAATGATCACATTTCCAGAATGAGTAGCCCTTGCTGTCTTCAATGGGAAATTTTATAATAATGCATAGGTATTTTGGGTCAATTTTTACTTAATGAGCCACCTGCTCCAATTCCACTTTCTTGGGGAATCATGACCACAAATATAGGGAAGTTTCCACCTGCAACAGTTAGAAGTAGTTTGAGGATGCTGCCACTTGTCAGTATCCTCTCCACCTAGTCTCCTCCACAAAGTGACTAGTTAAGACTATTTTAACAGCTTCCCTGAGCTGTGTCTCATCATTTATTTATTTATTAATAAAATATTCCGAAATATATTAATTATTCTTGACCCCATTTGCTCATAAATTACAAACATAGCATAAAATATAACATAATGTTCCTCAATAACGTTAAATTGTTTTGCGAATTGGGGCATGTGACAGGTAGTGTAGATGCATTTATTTATGAGTTTCAAAGGATAGAATTCATGGTCATAGGTATATCGGATAGTAGGTTGATATGTTGTTCATTGAGGTTCTCACTGAACCCTTACGGGGATGGGTCAAGTCTTATAGGCCCACCACCCTAGCAGATTC
Source organism: Pseudotsuga menziesii (assembly GCA_001517045.1). Classification (NCBI taxonomy): domain Eukaryota; kingdom Viridiplantae; phylum Streptophyta; class Pinopsida; order Pinales; family Pinaceae; genus Pseudotsuga; species Pseudotsuga menziesii. Next base: position 201,280 of record LPNX011086758.1, on the reverse strand, counting down.
CATTAGCCACACTAGAGACTTGCAGGATGCAGTTCCCAAGAATAGGTTTCCTCCTAGGACCAATTTTCCTATTAAAGATAAAGAAAGGAAACCCTTACAGAAAGAATGGATGGACAATGATACCTCACAGGTCCTTAGAAGAAAAAATTTATGTTTCACTTGCTAGGAACCATGGATACCAGGTCACAGATGTTCATGTAAAGGAAATGCCTACTACATATAGGCTTATTCCGATAGTGAGGAGGATGAGGATTACCAGGATCAGGAGTAGGGAGAGACAACAGAGACAGTTGCTGAGGAACATGCCTCAAGAGGTACCATTGCTACCATGACAAGGGTTCGTATATTCCACACTCTTTGGATTAGAAGTACTGTACAGGGCCACAGAGTGGGAGTACTGATATATGGTGGGGTATCCCACAACTTTATTGATGCTACATGGGTTAAAAAGAGAGACATTCAGACTGAGATATTTGATGGGATTTTTGTAGCAGCAGCAGGTCACACCATGGAGTGTAGTCAAAGGATTCCTAAATTAAAAGTAACGCTTGGGAATTATACAGTGATAGAGACATTCTATGTGGTACTAGGAGTTCAACGGTTGTATTCCATAGGAAAGTATTCCACAAACTACCAGACCATTGAGATGGAGTTTATAGGAGCAGAAGGACAGAAGGTAGTATTGAGAGGGATGAATAACTATTCTCCCATAATAGTGACATCACACGGGATGGAGGCGGTACTTCGACAAGGAGATATTGAGTGGGTTGTAGACTGTATGGATACCTTCAGGAAACCACCATATGAGGCCACACAACATCGAGCAGATATAGAGGCCTTACTACAGAAGCACAAGGAAGTATTCGGAGACCTTCCCGCAGATCGACCTCCAGATAGGGGATTTGAGCACATTATTGAGTTAGAGGAGGGGACCCAAGTAGTTATCACCACTCCTTACATAAATCCCAAGAGNGGAACTACTCAAGCTGGGGTACATCAAACCTAGCTCCAGTCCCTTTGCATCTTCAGTAGTGCTAGTGAAGAAAAAAGATGGAACCTTACACATGTGCATTGATTATATGGCACTAAATAAGAAGACCATAAAGAATAGGTATTCCATCCCTAGGATTGATGAATTGATGGATGAACTACAAGAGGTAAAGTAATTTTCCAAAATTGATCTACGCTCAGGGTACCATCAAATTCGGGTCAGGGAACAGGATATTCCAAAGACCGCTTTCCGTTACCACTACGAACACTATGAGTTTCTAGTGATTCCATTTTGGCTCACTAATGCACCAGCTACTTTCCAATCATGTATGAACCATATCTTCAGGACATAGCTACGTAAATATATTCTGGTATTCTTTGACGACATATTGATATACAATCGGACTTGGGAAGAACATTTGAGACATCTTGATGAAGTACTTGGTATTCTACACAAGAAGTCACTATATGCCAAAATGTCCAAGTGTGAGTTCGGCATGTAGGAGATGTTGTACTTAGGACATGTGATAGGGGCCAACGAGGTCTAGGTGCACTTAGAGAAGATTCGGGCAATTTTGGATTGGCCTACACCTAAAAATGTGACAGAACTAAGGGGATTTTTGGGCCTTTGTGCCTACTACAGGAGGTATGTCAATGGGTTCTCATAGATGACCACACCCCTCACAGATCTTACCAAGAAGGGGGCATTCAGTTGGTCAGAGGTAGCACAACAGACATTCAAGAAAATGAATAAGGTAACGATTTCATGCCCAGTATTATCTTTACCAGACTTTTCTCAATCCGTTATGCTAGAATGTGATGCTTCAAGAGAGGGAATTGGGGCATTTTTGATGCAGAACAACCACCCCATTGTATTTGAGAGTAGGAAGCTCAAAGACTATGAGTGCCACTATTCGATATATGACAAAGAGATGTTAGCCATCCTCCATGCGATAACCAAGTTCAAGCAATACTTAGTGGGTACCATGTTCAAGGTTAAGACAGATCACAACAGATTGAAATACTTCCTAGAGAAGAAAGAGCTAAACGAGAGACAACAAAAATGGGTAAGCAAAATTTAGACCTATGACTTTGAGATTGAGTACGTAAAGGGGAAGAACAATGTAGTGGCCAATGCACTTTCCAGAGGACCAACTACTTTATCCCTTATGAGCATCTCATTAGATTGGAGGTCTCATCTTTTGGTTGAGTACTCCAAAGATAAGTTTGTTTGCGAGCTATTGGATGGACAAATTCAAGATGATACATACAGGGTCATTGATAACATCATTTACTACAAAAACAGAATCTTCTTGGTTCCAGAGTCTCCCCTCAAGAAGAAAATTTTGCAGGAATCACACGATTCACCATTAGTATGGAATTAGGGATTTCTTAAGACCTACAGACAGATTAGGGAAAGGTTCTTATGGAAGGGCCTCAAGAAAGATGTGATACAACATGTGAGGGAGTGAAACTTGTGCCAGCAAAACAAATAGAGCACACCCACTTAGCTGGTTTACTACATCCCTTACCTATTCCCAAGCAGAAAAGGGAGAGCATCTCTATGGACTTCATTACTAGGTTTCCCAAGGTTCAAGAAAGAGACTGCTTGTATGTAGTAGTGGATAGATTGACCAAGTTTTCTCACTTCTTTTCCATATCCTTGGATTATTTAGCAGCACAGGTAGCAGAACTATTTTTCAGAGAGGTATTTAGACTCATAGGTTACCCAAGACCATTATTAGTGACAGGCATAACAAATTCACAGGAGCCTTTTGGCAAGTGCTTTTCCGGTTAGTGGGGACCGAATTAGCCATGAGCACAAGTTATCATCCATAGAGTGACGAAAAAATAGAGATTGTCAACAAGTGGATCGAGGGATACTTGAGAAATTACGTATCAGGTTAGTAGGGCACATGGATCAAATCATTACACTTGGGTGAAAACTGTTACAACACCACCGACCATGTGACCATTGGGATGACCCATTTTCGAGCCCTGTATGGATATGATGCTTCCACTTTCGCAGACCATATATTTGGCAATAGCAGGGCCTCCAAGGCCAAAGAGTGGATTCAGGAGGGTCAATATATCCTCAAGATACTTAGGGAGAACATACAGGCTGCTCAGAATCAGCAGAAGATATATGTGGATAGGAACAGGGTTGAGCACAGTTTTGAGGTGGGACACTTTGTTTATTTATGCCTCCAACCTTACCGATAGTCATCTCTTAAAAATAAAGGAGCGGAAAAACTCCAACCTCACTTCTATGGTCCATACAAGATAATTTGAAAGGTTGGAGAGGTAGCATATGAGCTAGAACTACCCCTAGAGAGTAAGATTCACAACGTATTTCATGTCTCCAACCTCAAGAAGGCAATTGGTTAGTAGATTGTTACATCTTTCGAACTGCCTCCCCTTGATGACAAGGGCCAATTGATTCTGATTCAGGAGCGCATACTAGAGGTGTAAGAGCGAAAACTAAGGAACAAAATCATCAGAGACTACTTGATTCAGTGGAAATATCTTCCTATAAAGGAGGCCGGTTGGGAGGCAGAACAGGTATTATAGCACCCAGCTTTACAGTTGATTGAGGACAAGCAAATTCAAGTGAGGAGGACTGTAATGTCCTCTTCTTCTTAGGTATTAAGGATCGACCTGCTAACCTATGTGATTCTTGTAGGTTCGAGCGGGTACTGACAGTCAAGGAATCAGCCGAAGACAAATGCCATATACAGAAGATCTAGGGCATCAATATTATATCACCATTGGGTCGAAGAGGGCCACCAGAGCCAAATCCCACCTGCATGCATGACATCTGAGAATTATTTAATGATGCATGCACCCAATTAACTCTCCATACACATGCATGCAATTCAGCTGCAAATTAGAAGTTGAAGTGACCTAATTAGTTCAAAAATTAGGGTTTTCACAGTTGAAAGTTATAAAAGAAAGATAAAGTGAATGGAGAAGACACTTATGATTATTATTGATTTGGAGCTTCTTGAGTAACAGCACAGTGTGCGGCCACAATAGTTGGGGTTGAAGACAACGTCTTCAGCTAACGGGGTTTCGACAGTGAAATATCTACCCTAGTCTCATTCAAGGTAAACCATCCAGGTTTACCATCTGCTCTTCAACTTATTCATCCAGTTGCATTTATCCAGTATCCATCAGAGATTGTTTGCAGGGACACATGTGCAGCCGTAGGGGGGTTTTTAGCTAGAAAACCCCAAATCATTCGCTGGGTCCTCAGATCTTTGTTTATCTTTAGAATACTGGTACCATTCTCATCATCAGTATCATCCTTCAGTACCTGGTGATTATCAGCTTCCGGTTTGCTCATCCGAAGCAGTTCTCAGTAGTTTGGGAATCAAGGGGTTGTGAGCAGCCAAACTTCCAGTTCAATTCGCTAGCCTACTTAGTGATATTAGAACTTCTGCATGTGTTAGGCATCCTCTCCAGCACAGGAAGACTACAACTCCTACAAATTCTCAGCTACAACATACACTTCCTTCACTGAAAACGTCACCTTTAGCTGATTGAGGGTTCATGCTGCTGGGGTATCACCGGAGACAAGGAGCACTAGTTCTTCACCAGATCATCTCGTGATGCATGCATATTCTCTCTGGAGCATTTCCAGCCAGATTATCAGTGGTAAGTGTTGATCTATCATCATAAAATTCTTTTCCCTAGTTAGCTATAAAATAGGGCTATTTTCCTGGCACTTTGCATGCAAATTTATTTTTAGTATTATCATAAATTGGGAGGATTAAGCAAGCCCTAGTGTAGAAAATAGTTGAATATCTGCATCTGGGATATTACACCTTTTCTCCCCTGGGGTGGATGCATCACTACCTTCTCAAGTATCATGTTTGAAGTTAAATCTTCACTGGTGTTGATAATAGTTTTTTAACTGATTCTACAATCTCAATAGGGTTATACTTACTTCCATGCCCATATCAATTTAGGAAATTAGAATGGATTATAGGTAGGAAAAAAAAGAAATAAAAAATGAATGGGTTAAAAACATCATTAGGATACCTAACCCTAGTCTCTTAATACACCAAAAATTATAAGGAAATTATGAAACATAAAACTTACCTAACATATGCAATTTGATGAAACAATAGATTGAAACCATGTGGAGGCAATATTGTTCTCATTGATCTCGTTCTCTATTACTCATTTGAGAAAATGGAAATAATGTTGGGATTAATTTTTAACCTTCAAAATCCAGTGGAGATATTGAAATCTTCTTTATCGAGACACTCGGTAGATAATATAAACTGCCATTCAAGGGTTTCCCTGGGACTTTTGAAAATTTCAATTTCTTAACTAGAAAAGGAATCTTCCAACTAAGAAAATTATGTGTAGACTCAAATTCCCAAAAAACTTAAATGCAAGGTAAAATCAATAAAAAACTTGGCTCATATATTCTTAGACTTTTAATAAAGATACGATAAAAATCTTGTACACTTTGAACAATTTTATGAAAGGGAATTTAAAAATATATATATCAAGAAGAAGTGGAAGAGAGAGAAAGAGGAAACTCTACACACCACATATTATGGGAGGAAACTCTTGTACCAATTAAATTATCCATAATCAATTAAATTTTTATCTTTGGCTTTGGATTCCAATTTGGTTAACTAAAGAAGAAAGTCTGAATAGGACGTGATCAATCTCTAACAAGATAGTTTTGGACTATAATTTGAATAGGAATGAGGGGATAATTCCATGACATGTAAAATAGAGACTATTGAATGCTATCAAACTAGTAGGTGATGGAGCAATATTTGAATAACTTGAGGCTCTCCAACATGATAAACACATAATACATGTAGAGGCTTCTTCATTAACAACAATGTTGAAGATGTTAGTTCCACATGATGAGGATTCAATTTGAAATGTGTTATGAAGATGGAGACACAACTTAAAATTTTCTACATCAAAGGTTATTAAATGTGTATCGAATTAATAAAAATCAATAATGGAAAGCAATAATTATATTCATTAAGCCAAACAACTTAGGAGAAATTCTAAGGTTGACATAGTGGACATTGTTGATTGCCTCTTCTTCTAGACCTATAAAAGGGTCTTCCTCAGTTGAGTGGTGGATAATGGATGTGCATATGTCCTTGTAGTCCATATGTTTCAAAGGTTCTAGTACCTCTTTCATCCTCTCATTGCATGTTAATATGTCATCATAGGGCATATGTTGCGAATATTTTGGGGCCTCCTTCAACCTTCAATAACAATGGATCCTTGTAAAAACTAGTATACCAATTATTTAACATCCCTGCATCTTTGATACCATGTAGAATTTGAGCATATATATATCTAGATACTAAACAAGATATAAATTCAATGAAAGAGATCAATAATCTACAAATTAATGCAATGAATGTTCTAAACATTAACCATCACACAAAAGAGAGAAGTCAATAACATAAGAGAAAGGGAATGTTGTATTACATGAAGCTTAAATGAATGAACAGAGTTACAATAAATAGGAAAGGAATTTTGAATTAATGTAGGAGGAAATTTGAATTTATCATGTAGTGCAATAGGTGTTAGTGAGGCTTAACTAGAGCTAAAGACTCTTATTTAGTCATGCACACTCTCCAAACTAAGTTAAGCTAACTCAAGAATTCCCACTCACTTGTTCTAACTGAATGAGGAACATGCAATTTAGTGCATGCACATGCGATTCAGTGAATGCACATGCATGAAGAGTGAAATGACCAAATCAGGCCCTAACATAGATGAAGAGTGAATGCACATGAAAATAATTCACCATCAGTCCCTAACACACACAACGTGAAATGACCAAATCAAACTCAGACCATAATTTTTTAGATATTGTTGCTACCGAAAAATCCTTCTCATGTAGATGAAAACTCGATCGTAGGCACAAAATAAACTAAAGGATCCGATTCCAACATTCCAATGTTCGTCTAATGCTCTACAGAATTTTGAAGCTCTCCCTGAAAATAGAAGTAAATCGAGAATCACTACCTAAAAAATTTTCCAAGATACCCCATGCAAGCGCATTAGATCTTTGATAAGTTGTTCAGCTAAAGGCAGGCATAAGCAAAGTGACTTCATTATTTTAGGATTTTTCGAACTAATTTTAAATAGTTGTGTTGTTTGGATCCGGATTTCTATCCTATCGATGAAGAATAAATGGAGGTTGCGTCCCAAATGTTGATGCTAGAAGAGTCAAGGTCGTGTGTTCTGCCCGACGACGGAATCTAGTGTATGGAATTCTCAACTTCTCACCAACCTCTCCTCAGGTGGATCCATGAATGTGCCATCAATCGTCTCACTTAGAGGCTCAAGTGGAGGTTCTTGGGATCATGAAGGTGCTCACCATTGTTGTTATCAATGAGTTTTTAGATCATCATTGAGATTTACGCAGGAAAGAAAGAACTGCATTATATAGGAGGAGATGACATACCTAATTTACTGCGGATCCAGATCTTGCGAGCAAGATTGGAGAAGTTGCGAAAGAGATATGAATTGAGGGAGATGAAGCTATTGAAAAAATGTTACAGTTTTGAGAATGAAATTATTGTTGAGGAAGTTGATATAAAGAGCTGCAAGGAGGTATCATGCAACATTGCAAAGCAATTAAAATCAGAAACTCAACAACTTTCACAAATACAAATGGTTTTGCATCATTTGCAAGAGCGAGCGAAAGAGCTACACAAGTCAAGAGATGCATGGAAGAACCAAGCATTCCATTCTAAAGAACATGAGTCCACCTTACTGTTATCGGTCCGTACTTTCTCTTATGAAACTATAGAAATATTTCAATTTCTGGTTATGAGATATCATTTTGTTTATTGGGGTTAGGTGCTTATTCAAAGTCATTATTCAATGATCCATATGTGAAGAGTTTCATTTTTCACAAGTTTACTTAACACTCATTGTATCTAGAGGTTTTGAATGGTCTAGTTAATCTTAATCTTCATGGTATCATAGGATGTCAAAGGAATAGAGAAGTGGGTTTGAAATCAACTATTCCAATCTCAATACTTCACTTCTGTGCAATGAACGTTAAGTAGATCATTTAGTTATTAATAAATGACACTCATGGAATATCTACTTTCCCACAAAGTGGGATTGAAACCAGTCACACATAAAATTCTATGTCATTTATCTCACTGGTTTTAATTTCATTACTGCACTGAAAAAGAATAAGTGTTAAGTGAACTATTTAAACTCATCTATGATTAAAAACTGATTCCTTTATAAATATTTCATTTTGTTAGTGTGAGATCTTTTAAACTTATTTCTACAAACCTCTAAATATGAGATTTTATTGGGTAAATCACTTTTGCATGCTTTGATACGTATCTTATGCTAACTTGTTTTTGCAAGTCACTCAAAAATAGGTTTTGACAAGACGGATTGCTTAAAATGCATTACTACTTCCAGGTATAAATGCATTTCATTTACTTTCTTTGACTTGGTTTTCTAAGCACATATATTCCTGTATTTCAATGCTATCACAAGTTTGTTGCAGGAAGTTGCTAACCTTTTACAAGTTCAAAGACGATCGAATTGCATGTATAAGTGATTTCAAGAATCACATAAACTTTTCAGAAAAAATGTTCCATTAAAAAATTGAAGGAGTTTGAGTTCCATTGTGTATGTCACATCAATTCTTGCCACAAAGAAACTTTTCAAAAACCATTCGCATCATGACATGATCATTTACCCTTCCTCTTTCAAATTTCCCCAGTCATCCATGTTGAAGTTTACTTTGTCATTTCCTATGTAGTCTACATACAACTTTTTATCCATCACTACTACCTTGTGACTTCACACATGTTTACTTTTCTGAGTTGCCTACATTTTTCCTGATTTTCACTCATATTTTGCCTCATACTAGTGTCTTCTTTTAGCCATTTTTTCCAAACTCTTAAAATGTGAAAAAGAAACGAGCATAAACTAACGAGGGCTCAAAAAATCCACTAGTAAGTATTTACTGTTCCACCAAAATTATATTCTGCAAATATCTATATTTGCACTTGCGTTGAATGATGTGGGATTCCTTAAGGCCCACCTTTCAACAAGTCTCTTTCCATCAACTTCAACACCTTATCTGGAATAGGGACTAGAGAAAATTTTAGTACCTTGGAATCTGCATGCCTTAATGGCATATTTCATCGCTAACAATCATGGGAATAGATCAATGTGTCTTGATTGTTAGATATTACAGGTGACTCGACATCAACACATTGATTCGTACATGTTAAGATATACTATTGGTACATTGAGTCCCATTGACATCAATGGTGGGTCATCTCGCATAGATTAACGACATTCATTAATGGTCGGTAATCCAATGACTTCTTTTTTTGTTTGACTATAGTACATTTATTCACACAAGAAAGAATTGTGCCATGGGAAGGATTTGTAGCAGTTGCAACCGATATGATATTTATTGGTTCTTTATGTAAATAAAAGGGAGATAGGTTCAGGGGTAGCTAGTAGTTAGTTAGGTTCAAAAACATGGATTTTATTTGTATCTCAGCAAGGATTTTTACACTTGCTCAGCTTCAGTAGTTTCAAACTACCAGCTGGTACCAGTCAATACCAGTTAGTACGATCCAGTACTAGGGAATACCACAGTTCCACTTTCAAATTTCAGTTCATGATTCATTCAACCAAGCAACAGTTCATATCCTTCACTTCACATTTGATAATGCAACAACAACCACATTCCTATTACATAGTTCATCAAATTTTGGGGTAAGTGGAGGTGTGTTCTTTTCTAATCTTTAATCATGCAATTCTTTGAATGATAGAAGTGAATAAATTTGGAAAATTCCCTCACCATGATTACATTCCCTTTCTCCTTTTCATAAACACAATACATCTTCAGTTAGGGGAGGGATTATTCATTACCATTTCACATATTCATCATCTCATTCACCATTAACCAATATGTATTTCCCAAACTATGCTTTGTTGCACTTTGAATAAAAAAACATTGTTATATATATTGGCATGATTCTTAGTATGAAGAAAATACTTTCTAATGTACATTGATGGTTCATCATTTCCAATGCATGTATGCTTTCAAATATTATGTATTGCAATAAAAATACCAGTAAACGAATGAATGTTGTGTTGCTGAAATTGTCATTGATGCCAACATGGACTTGTAGTGGCCCCACATGATGTCATTGATGCCACCAAGTCCCACCTGCAGTGCCTTGACCCCTTACAAAGTATTTTTGCACCTTGTAGTGCTTTGGATCCCTTACAACATGGGTTTGTGCCTTGAAGCACCTTGTACCCAGTTGACAAGGTCCCTGTACCCACAAGCTTGGATCTTGAAGCCACCACCTTGCTGAAGACATTGAAGAACTTGGAGATGGTCCTGAAGCCTTGGTAGACGATGGAGAAGCCCTAAATGGCTAGGAGAAGCATTAATGACCCATTCTGTGGTCATTTATGCTTTGATGGGGTCATGGTACCCCCGGAGATGGTCATGAGACATAAGGAGGCTTGGCACCCCCACAGGAGGTGGCATGATGGATCTTGACCCTTGTAGGTCCTCTTGTGTGGTTGAGGTGGTTGAAGAATCCCATGAAGCCTCTTGCATGGTGAAGAATCCTTTGGAACACCAAAAGGGCCAAATGACCCATTCTGTGGTCATTTGTGGTTTGCATGGTTAATTATGGTCTTGATGTCATGTGCATACCCTTGATTTAATGGTCCTTGTACCCTTGAAGGAATGGTGAAGATGATGTAGCCCATTTGTGTGTTAATGGGGTCATGAAACCCTTGGATATGGTCATATGTTGATTGGGGTCCCACACACATAATGTTGATGGCCATACATGTCATGATTGAAGCCCTTGTGATGTGGATCACACCCTTGCTTGTGGTGAACTTGATGGCATGTGATCAACCTTACAACAAACCCTAAGGTTGACTATTAAGATATTTGTGAATTGTGGACAAACCCTAAGGTTGACAATTGAAGAAGACTTGTACAACAAAATACTAAAATAAATAGAAACAAATTTTCAAAATTCAAATTAAAAATTAAAAATACTTACCAACAAGCCAGCCCCAAAATAAATTCAAATTCAAATTTAAAAATTAATTTTTTTTGGAAAGTCGGCTCCATAAAATTGTGGAAAAATGTGTATAAATAAGAATGAAGACATCCATTTTAGGAGTGTAATTTTTGATGAGAGATTGAGCTCTGAAATTCGGACTGTTTGATTGAGGAAATTCGGATGGCAGCAGTAAGGCAGGATCAGACAATATTTTTATTTTTTTTGAGATTTGTTTTTGGCCAAAAGTGAACTGAGGCAGCCACAGTACACTAGAAGAGCAGCTGTAATGGAGTAAAGAATTATGTGGTGTTTGATATCTGGAGAATTCGGTGGAAGCCACAAAGAAAAGAGAGATAAAGGCTCTGATTTTCGCACACCACTAAGGCAGCTATTTGGAAGTTTTGATGAAGTTGTTTTTGTTCTTTTCTCTGATTTTCGTACACCACTGAGCTAGCAGCTGAGATCTTTTGTTGCAAAATTTTATGTCTTATTATTTTAGGTGTACAGCCACTGAGGACAGCTGTAAAATGAATCAAATATTTGTGTGAATCTTTAACCCATTGAAAAATACAACAACAGATTTTGATTATCTTGCTCTTAGAATTCGGGACTGTTGAGAAACAGTCGTCTGCTTAGACAACATCTTTTATATTTTTATATACTTTGGGCATGAAGTATTCAGGCGAATTGTAAGCAGCCTGATAGGAGTCTATTTTTGAATTTCGGGAGCTGCCACAGTAACGTTGGTGAGTATTTGTATGTCTTTGGATTTTGGGTAATTTGTGGAAGCAAGTGTACAAGTGGACTGAAGCAATGAGCAACACCTCATGGGAACAGTAAACAGTGACATGATTGTAATAGGCTAATCAGTGGACAAGTAATATTTCTGATAAGAAGACTTTTGCTTGACATTAGGGCTTGGAAAATTTGACAAAGACTGTAACAGGTACAGTTCAGTTTGAGCAAACGGTGATGAACAGACAGTAGAAGATAGGAGGAGTAGAGGTTCTTGGTGAAACTTTTTAATGATTTGTTGGTTTTTATGACAATGTCACCTACAGAAGATTGACTTGAATTGAGACAGCCTTTTGATGAGACAACGCCATGATGATAAGATGAAGAGTAGTAGTCTATACCCAAGGTTTAGTGACTGAGCTAGAGCAGACTTTTGCAGCAGCATATGGTAAGTTATTCTTTGATGCTTAGGCATGAATACTTTTGTGACAGCCTTAAATTCAAGCCTAGGGAAGCAGACTAGCATGTATAGTGGCATCTTCACAGTTATGAAGTGTATGAGTGATGAAATAGTGACATTCTATATGCATGTTACTCTACAATGTTGAATGTATGAACAATCATAAAGATGCATGTATGATGTTGACAATTGATGTGTTGGTTGATTAAGAATGATGATGAGTATGCACAGTATGTACACACAGTAAAAACCTTCTACAATGATGTGTGTGAATACATAAACATACTCTTCTCATGACAAAGTTATTGATGACCTTTTGTGCACAATAAAGTCACTTGATTGAATATGTAGTGGGTATGTTCCATACTATGATGTTGCTTTGATACTACACTTAGATGATGAAGACATGATGATGAGGGATCCATGATATACTTAATTATGATGATGTGATGACAAGTGCTTAGGAAGTGCAAATAGTGATATATTGTTGAATATTCCATGAAGTTTCATATACAACCTCGATGATCTAATCCTGTACCTTTTATGTTCAGATGATGACAGTCTGTGCATTGACAAGTGATGATCAAGTAAGTTGAGAAGATTAGCAGTTGAACCAATTTGAGCAGTTGCAAAAATTGGCAAGGGCTTATAAGCAGTGTATAGTCGTTTGAGGAGAATGATTGTAGTTGATTGAGTTGGCTATGTTATGGGAAGACCCTTATGCTTGACATGAACCTTGAGCAAACCTTGATGACTTGGCAGTATTGAAGAGCAGGTGTTGATGAATAGAGAAGATTAAGAAGTGTGTTGCAGCAGTGTTGATGAGAGTGATGAGCAAATGTTCAACAGTTTGACCAACATTAGAACAGATTGAAGAGATAGGTGATGTTGATGTGATTGATGAGATGATGTGACAGTGAGATTTAATTGTAAAAGAAAGCTTGTTTTGATTTTGAGGTTAGGATACCTCAAACCCTTCTTAGCAGGGTCTAAGAAAACCAGGCAAGGTCCTGTATGAAGAGTAGGTGCTCTTTGTATCAGTAGGTGCTGATTTTACCTCATGGTTGTAGCCGGTCCAAAACTAATACAAAAAGATTACAAAATTATATGGTGTTGTGTTCATTTTTGTTATGGTTCTTGATTATTCAAATGCTTATGATATGTGAATGATGAAGTAAAAGATGTTTATGAAATGATTATGAAATTGGTAGAATAGTGGAATGATGAATTGGTAGTTAATTGTGACAAATTAAGAAAAGTTTTAAAATTGGCTTTACACGGATTCACCCCCCCTCTCAATTTCTAACATGTTGTTAACACAAGAACCAACATTTGTTATATTCATGGTTGTCACACAAGAACCAACCATAAGAAAAATTGCTGCCACTCATGCATTTCAAATCATGGAATGATTTGTTGTTACACACCATCATCATGTAAAGCTCCAGCTACAAAGCCAAAAGTTTTAAATAGAATCAATGAATAGTTGCATGAGTACATGCAACAATTTAAGTTGGGGGAGGGGGGGATGTTTGGTCACAAAAATATGACATTGTATCCATCTTTCATATACCATTTGTCACCTTTATTCCCATTTTTTTGCTTCCGTAAAACTATTAATTTCTATCACTTTCATAATACATATGGGTTTATATTACCATTTTCCAAATTATTTGTTTTGAGCATTTTAAAGAGAATTCTTGATAGAAATTAATATATTTTTCATATATATCTCAAATATTTGTGTGAGCTTTGTAATGTAGGGATATTTGAAGCTTTCAACCAAGGGTTATTCAAAATATTCTCTAATGTTTTCTCCATCTTTTCAAGATTTGAAAGAGATAATTCAAGCTAATTTCAAGAAGATAGAATATCGTATCCAAGATATTATGGAGGATTTGAAGGGATAAGTTGAGAGAAAAGTGGATATGTAATTATGAGTTGTTTATCTTCTCATTCAAAGCATTCATGTATAAATAAGAGGGTTCTCTCCTAATAGGGTGTGGAGGCCTCTCTGGAAATAGAGAAATAGAGAAATAGTTTATCTCTTTGAGAGTTAGTCATGAATTTGATCCTTTTGTAATGGATTTTATGTTTTATAATAAATATTTGTATTTCTCCATAATAGATTTTTCATTTTGAGCAGATAATTTAGATTTCATGTGAGCTCACATCTTTTATCATTTTTGTTACGGAGAAAACTTCCTATGGCTTGGGGTGTACCACAACAGACAGAGAAACCACAGAAACCAATCCCTTCCCAATATGCAAGAGAAATACAACATCTAACACTAAAGGATCTCGAAACACACCTTATTCTGGATGGTTAAAGTAGATCCCCATTGAGCTTTTTCCAATCCCACTTGCTTTAGCAATTCACTCTTAACAATAGTAAACAAGGAAAACATGTTATATAGTATNTAATCAATAATGCATAAGCAATTAAATGCATCCATGGATTCAATATTCATTTAAATGCACATCATTGGACAGGAAAAGATATTTCTATTAATAAAATCAGAAATTACATAAGTGACAACCTCTGTCGGCATGTCTGCGAACCGGAGAAACTGAGTCCTCCACCTGGGCCTCCACCACCTCAATCCTCCATCTCTCGATAGAAAGCTCACAGGAAAAGGCAAGCTTTGGAAGAACACAAAGTACTCCAAGGGACAAAGGGATGTAGACTCAAGTATAAGCAAGCTACATCAACAATGGACTATAGTTTTCTTGCTCTTCAATTCCTCCTCCTCAATGTATCCTAGGGGTTCCTTATATAGTGCTTCAATGGGGTAATGGAAGGTCAAATCCGACCAATATCAAGGCATATGGAAGGCCAAGAGACAAGTGACTCGGATCCACATCAAGGAAAACTCCAAAAATATTTGGACTTATGCACACATCCCGATGTACGCAGGTTTAAGGGCAATATCCGCATATATACTCAAGAAAGGGATTAAAAGTCGCGTACAACAAATAATAGGTGTTTTTATGGATGATCTTGGAAACATCAAAGGTACAATAATGGTCCATGGGGTCCAAAGAGTCTACAGAGGGACTGGGAAGGCCATAAAAGTGTGAACAACCATGTGTGGTAAAATCAATTGTAACAATTTTTCATTTGTTATTTATCAGTTGTCAGATGCTTTATCATACATTAGTTTGTTCATTTTCTTGCTTTCTTAGTTGAGTTTACTTTCAATACGGTTTCATGCGCTTTTGTAAATAGGTTTACTTCATACTTTCTTGAAATTACTTTATGCCATTTTGTTATTTCTTAGATTTGGATTCAACGACAATAATATAATTGTTTCCTTTCAAGCATTAGCATAGGTTAGGTGTACTCTAATCTTGCATATATTTTGCTTACACCTCTAAGTTTACGAACACCCTGAATTCATAATTTATGTCGAATTAACTATCATGTCTTTCACTCGACAAGGAGATCCAAGGTTTGTTATTTATTTCCTCTCCCAAAGGACTAGAAGCATGAAACACTTCCACCAACTCACGACCATAGACAAAAATTGTACGCTGGATCTAGAGCTTGTAAAACTTCATGAACATGCCAAAATAAATGCATCATGAACTATGTCACACCAGAATTATCATACCAACCACCTAACGAACACACAACAACATTCTACTTGATGGAGAGACGAAATTTTTTGCTACAATGCCAAAAACCCTTTTCTCATCAAGAAATCACCTAGCATTATAATTAATATTTAATTTCCAAACATTTTATATATATCTTATTCTTCTCCAAATTTAAATCTATAAGTAAAAACTAACTTTTCATGTCAAAAATATTTAATGCTATCTTAAGTGGATTGCTTTTGTCGATTTAAAAATTGTTAAGCTTTATTGCCCATATATTTTAAATAGTTATTTATTAATAATATAAAACTTTGTAAGCTAGCGTGCGGTGTATAGCATTTTCTTTGGTTGTTGCATGTTTCCACCATATCCAAATAAGTTGTATTTAAAGTGTGGTTGGAAGACCATTGTTAAGGACATTGATGATCAACTTGAAATCATGAAACTCTTTCCCTCATATTTTTCGGTTGAGGACAATCAGTTCATCTTTGGACTGGTCACTCTCAAATGAGTGGAACCTACTCTTAGTATTTTTGCTAAGGAGAAAAGTCCTGGGCCCGATGGCTTGATAGTGGAGTTCTATCTCCATTTTTTTGATATGTTTGGTCTAGAACTAGTGGATGCGATTGAGGACACTAGGTTTTTGGGCTTGATCCCTGAGACACTCAACAACACCTATCTTACTCTTATCCCCAAAGTGGACCGACCTGTTACTTTCAAAGACTATAGAACGATTGCCCTTTGCAATCTCCTCTATAAGTTGATCACCAAAATAATTGCGGAGAGGCTCAAGCCTTTCCTTGGTCTCCACATTTCGGTTGAATAATTCATTTTTTTGTCGGACCCATAGATATAGGACGCGGTCGAGATAGTTCAGGAAGTATTACACTCTGTAAAATCGAAGCACTACTCGATAATCTCTCTAAAGCTTGATATACAGAAAGCATATGACAAAGTCAACTGGTCCCTGCTTAGGTTAACCCTCTTACAAATTGGTCTTCCATTCGATATGGTTAAATGGGTGATGTCTTGTGTGACCACTACAAATTATGTTGTTCTGATCAACGGTGCTCCTACTAAGTCTTTTTAGGGTACTCGAGGCATTCAGCAGGGTTGCCCGCTTTCACCCTACCTTTTCCTGTTAATCATTGAAGTCTTGAGTCTTTTGATAGCACATGGGAAATTAGCTAAGAAGATCAAAGGCATAAAGGTGATAGGTTTGGTTACACTCACCCACACTTTCTTTGTAGATGATGTCTTACTATTTGGGGATGGAAATTTATTAGATTGGTTGCATTACAAGTTGCTGATAAATCTGTTTTGTAAGGCCTCTAGGATGACTGTGAGCAATAGAAAATCGGTCTTTGGTTTCTTGAACGTCTCCTTGGAAGAAGTGCATCATATTGCTAATCATTTTACTTTTCCATGGAAGTATTTTGAAGAAGGCCTCACTTATTTGGGCTTTCATCTTAAGCCAAACAACTATCGTATTGGTAACTAGACCTGGTTAATCAGAAAATTCCAGCAACAGGTCAACTGTTGGACTCCACGTTGGTTGTCACTAGGTGGACATGTTGCTCTGGCTACTTATGTTCTTCAATCTTTCCTTGTATATTGGATGTCACTCTACATTCTACCTGTCCAGATCATTCAAGACTTACGTAGGTTAATGTTTCATTTTTTATGGACGGGTGTTCTACATTGAAAAAAACTCCACCTGGCTAGTTGGAGAACTCTGTCTCGACCCAAAGGTTGGGGAGGATGGGGTATAAAATATCTGAAGCACTTCAATCTATCTTTGTGCGCTAAAAGTATGTGGCAGACCATGAACCACTCCAGCCTATGGGGTTCATTAATCAAATCCAATTATATGTCAAGGATGCCACTGGATATCTAGCTTCGTAGAGCCAGTTTCAAATCGGAAAATGCTTCTTTGATTTGGCGTAGTTTACTCTCCACTTTGCACATCATATTTCCTGAATTGCGCTAGTTAGTTGACCGTGGAAATTTGATTTACATCGGATTGTACCCGATTTTGGGCTTTCCGCAATTCACTCTTTCCCATCCTCTTCTAGCGTGGCTTCATGAAAAGAATATGTTTGTAGTCAAACATGTTTTTGTTTCTCTGGATGATTTTCTTCCTTGTTGACGGTCATTGTCGGATTTAGGCCTCACGGGTTCTTTGGCTACAGAATGGGATCTTTGCACCGATGGTCTATATGTGTCTGGCATCACACTGAATTCTAATCCAGACCAGATTATCCAGAAGGCAAATAAACAGTCAAGGGTGGTGAAAGCATATTTGGCCTATCTAGTTTCCCTCAATTCTACTGAGGAACCCGATTGTCGATGGTGGCATACTGCTTTGTGGTAGTTGAATATCGCGGGAAAGATAAAATACTTTTGTTGGTTGGCTATTAATTATAAAATTCTCACATGGGAATCCCTCCAGCACCGTGGCTTCTCGGGCGCTGGGAGATGTATTTTCTGTTTCAAGGAATTGGAGACGGTTGAGCATATTTTTGGGAGTTGTAATATTTTTAGACTGACTGGACAAGCCCTATGCCATCATCTCAGGGGGTTGTGGCACTAGGAGCTTTCATCTATTGCTGTGAATATTGAACATTGGCAGAAGTCGACAGGTTTACCACTTGTGGTACCTTGTCTGTTACCATGGGAATTCTGGAAAGCACGTAATGCATACATTTTATAGGATGTGCCAGTCTCACAGCACTGTATTTTTTCCAAGGTCTGCACCTCTCCCTTCCTGTTAATGAACATTACAAAATATGCCATAGTTAGACAGATCTACCCTCCTTCAGAACTGAGGGATGGGATGGTTGGTTACTTTGATGGAGCAGCAAATGTTGGATCTTGCGAGATAGGGATGGTGATTACTGTGGATAGAATTCAATCTTTTAGACTACTTATGTATGTGGGACATGGCACGAACACTAGATATGAGTTACTGGCCCTTTGGGGTCTTCTATATTTTGTTATTCACAAAAATTTACTAGCCTTACAAGTTAGAGGAGACTCAAAAGTAATCATTGATTGGACACTGGAAAAACATGATATCCACTCAGTTGAACTGGAGCATTGGCTAAGCAGAGTTAAAGATCTATTTAGACATTTCAACTCTCTTACTTTTCAACATATGTATAGGGAGTATATAATGTTTTGCTTGATGACCTTTCTAAAGGGCAATTGGTTTGGGAACATATGTGATATATTGGCAGGAATACTTTGAAAGCTCCCTGACAGACTCTAGCTCGTTAAAACTCCACTGAGTTTATCAACCATATCTTTTATGTTTTTTTGGACTATTTTGACAATTATATCGATGGCTCTGTAATATGTTCTAGTTAACTTAGCTTGATATTGTCTAGATATGTATGCCATTTCATATGAATGTCATTTTTTGATATGCCTGATTGGATCGTCTTTATGTTTCTAATATTACTGAATTATGTAAACTGTTGGTGTCATTTTTATGACATAGTTTTATAAAAGTTAAAACTATCTTTTCTATGTGAAAAAAATAATTTCTATTTGTACTGCTAGCTTTGGAAAGGTGTTGTTAGGTGTTGTTCTTAATAGTTTGATTAAAAGAATGGAATTTTTCTAAACGCTTTTAGGTTTCTCCCATGTGACTAGGAGTGCTTTGGAGTGGTAGGAGTTGGAAAAAAAAATGCCATAAATGCTCTTAGCTTTCTTTAAATATCTTGATTAACATTTAGTCTACAGACTACCATGTGAATATGAGTATAAAATGTGGACTAGCAGGTTGCCTTAAATTTCAAAATTGTATTGAAAGATTACCCATTAGCCTTGGATTGGGAAAGGGATGGACAACATGACTTTTAATTAAATATGTCACGTGTCCCATCATGAATGAGCAATTCGGTGGACTTTATAATATATAGATGAGTGGTAGGCCTATGCATTCAGAATTTGTTATGGTAAGCATGTTCTAATTGTCAATGGTTTAAATTTTCGTTACATTTAATTTATTATTTTTATTATTTACTATTTATATTTATCATGTATTAATTTGGAAATTGAGATTGAGGTTCAAATTGTTTGTTAATGGTATTTTTGGTGAGATTTGGTTTTATACGATTTTGATAAAATTTGGTTTGAATTTTTTTAATTATAGGTTAAAGTTGTCAAGTTTTAGAATTTTGGGTAACCACTAGTTTTAGAGGGAGTTAATTCCATTTCTATCAACAAAATTGCACTTAAAACATAGTTACATTCAGATCTTGTAAATAAAAAATCCCTGATTAGAGGAAAAATGACAGTCCAATCCAAATAGTTGAATTTTTAAACATCTCCAATGATAAATAAATGGTAAAAAGTTTATTTTGTCTTTAAAAAGACATTTTTGAGATTTTTGTTACTTATCTTATATTGAAAATATTTCATGTTATCTTCCTTAACATAGTGAGTATTTTTTTTAATTGAGATCTATCTTATCTTCTTCAAAAAAAGTGTCTTTTATCAGTTGACCATAACTATCACTAAGTACGTAATGCTCATGAATGAGATAAACAACATGAAAGATACCAAACTTACTAAGATTGCTTCAATTTTTAGTAGGAATCACAAGAGGAAGCAGAAGAAGCTCATGGCAAAAAGCATCACCACATCTTCTAGTTGCTGCAGCTTTCCATAATTCCCGCTCTTTAATTGATAATAAAATAATTTTCTTGATCTCTTTCATTTGTTGGTGTGGTGTTGTTAAGATATTCAGATGAAGCTGAGGTTAGCTTACTCTTGACTTCTTCCAATCATTTCCTCTCTGCGCGTCTTTCAGATCCGATATTTGATCGAATCGTTTGGGAGCGATCTGAATAAATTATATGTATAGATTGTATTGTGAAAAAATTAATAGTATGTTTGTGTTATGGAACTCTCGACTTCTTCCAATCATTTCCTCTCTACGCGTCTTTCAGATCCGATATTTGATCGAATCGTTCGGGAGCGATCTGAATAAATTATATGTATAGATTGTATTGTGAAAAAATTAATAGTGTGTTTGTGTTATGGAACTGTAGTTTTAATGTACGAATATAGCTTCTGATTCATATGATGAGTGTTATGTATGCATTAAATTGCAAACCAACATAATCATGTTTTCTCTGCAGCAGTGCATAACAATAGTTTTTGCACAATTGATATATCTGTTAGGGACATGATCAGATCTACCATTGGGGGAGTGCTCTATTCAAGGCAAATCTGGGTAACCAAAGATGGTTATGCTAAGAATATGCATAATGCACTGTCATTACAAGTACATGGTGATTCCTCTGTGGTGACTAAGTTGCTCAATGGTGAACAAACCATAAATAACGTTACATATGCCTGATCCAAAGAAGTACTACAGCTGCTGTCTAAAGAAATTTGGCATACAGAACTTTAAGCAGCTACATTTTTTTATGAAAGGATACAACTTTCAATCTTAGACCATCATAATATTATTATTTTGATATAGTCCTCAATGACTGTTGTTGACATATGAGAGACAACTATATCGCTTTTGTGTTAGAGGACAATATTTACTATATGGTGTGGAATATAGGGATCCGGATCAGGTTTGGCTGAGAAAAGGGAGAACATAATAGTTTTCGCTTTTTTAAAAAGAACACGGAACCCTTTTCACATGTAAAAGTGCCAAATGTACATAACTTCGTTATAAAGAAAATTGGACTACTTTTCCTCGAAAATGACCATATAACATTATCTAAATTACAAGTTAGGCCATATGGATGGGTGTCCAGTCAACCCCTCGGTATACTTTTTGCTGAGCACCTGTCGATATCCAGTGAAAATCGGGGTTCGGTCTTTACCAAAAATTAAATTGATTAATATCGGTTTAGGTGTGCTCGGCTACATTTATCGGTAGGGCTATAGGAGTATTATACAGAGCTATGTTATTTTTTTTAGGGTTAAAAAGGTCAATTTTTTTATATAAAGAAACATGTTATATCACTGAAAGTCTTAGTACCTTATCATCTATTCATTTATTTCATCCATTTAACAATCAAGCTAAAGGAGGTTAGTTAACAGTAGACGCTACCAAGTCTAGTTAACAGTAGACGCTACCAAGTCTATACATATAAGTAGCTATGTTCATAATCTTCCAAAAGAAGTATTACATAGTATAATTAAACACTTACAAAAAGATAAAAGACTTCCAATCTATTACACACTCAACACAAATGTAGGGACACTATCCACCCATCACCAAGGTAACCAAATAAAATAGTCAAATGTTAAAGATCTCGATAGTGGAGGAGACTATCAATTCCCCATCCATAAATTCTGCAATAGATAAATGTCCCATCGTGATCTGCAACGCCTCCTTGGACAAGCCATCCACCAGTTCATTATGTTCTCTAAAGATATGTTGACAATCAATGCTATGGAAAGTATCTTTGATAGCCAAGGTTCGAACACACCAGTGTTCCAGCTCCAAAACTTGCAAATTGGCCACATTGCTAAACTAGTTGATGATAATCTTTGAGTCTTCAAAGACTTTCAAATGTGGAAGACCCATAGCAAAAGAAATAAAGAGTAGACCCCAAAGGGAAAGTAACTTAGCTCTGGTATTCGTACTGGGGCCACAACCCAACTTAAGTTGAAAAGAATGAGACTTAGTGGTAAACAATACCATACCAACACCACCAATACCACATTGGGATGCACCATCAAAGAAGCCTGTAGCCAGAGA
Source organism: Pseudotsuga menziesii (assembly GCA_001517045.1). Lineage (NCBI taxonomy): Eukaryota > Viridiplantae > Streptophyta > Pinopsida > Pinales > Pinaceae > Pseudotsuga > Pseudotsuga menziesii. The sequence goes on along the minus strand of LPNX011086758.1, from coordinate 178,671 downwards.
GACCTCAGGGGCTCGCCTAGTATTTCGAATTTTCTTCACCCTAACAGGCTCATGGAAATTCGAAATGAGCTGTAAGACACCCAACATAACGAAATGAACATGAGCTCTCAAGTCCTAGAAGATCGTAGCATTCCTAGCTTTCCAAATAAGCCATGAACAAAAGAAAGGAAGGTGAAGGGGCTTAATCCCCGACTTCAACCATCTGCTAATAAAAATCCTATGTGAACAACCTTCCCAAAGGAGTGAAATACCAAAATGTGAAGATACAAACTGATAAACAACTTTCCCAAATAAATAGTCCCTAAACAAGTGTACCACAGATTCGGTCTCAACAACTCAAAGATGGCAGATATTTTGTCCAATCAAACCTTTTTTCAGTAAATTATCCCAAGTGTTCACTTTATTATTAAGATAAAGCCAAGTGAAGCATTTGATCTTCAAGGGAAATTTCCAAATCCAAATCCCCTTATGCCACCAGCGATCCACAACAGTGAAATGTCTATCAACGAGAAATTGATAAGCTAGCTTAGCAGTAATTTGTCCTGATTGGGCATTGAATAACCACACTAGTCTGTCCTCCTTATCATGCAACTGAACACCCACCGAAGATAAGGTGGACACACAACTATCACATTCCCAGCATCAATCACCAGTGAGATCCATATACTTCATAGAGAGCCAATACGACCCTATGGTAGGAAAATCACATCCAATTATCACCTTATTAAGAGTCTCTAGACCAAAATCCTAGAGATAATCAACCAAACTTTGAGATAAAGCACATGACTTCTCCAAAACCATAATAGGATCGATGCCCACTTATACCGATGCGCCATTACCCACCTTCCAACAAAGAGCTTTATTAACCCAACCAAAAACTCTAATAACGTCATTCCATATAAAATAGGTCTTAGCCACCGAGTGGTTGTCCAACCTTAACCAGCCTGTTATGGAGATCTTGTGCAAATATTTGGACTGAAGGATCATGTTCCAGATTCTAGTACCATTCAAAGTCACCCACAAGCTCTTCATCCTGAGCAAGCTATTAAACCAGTCAAGATTCTTGATATTCCAACCCCCACATGAATATGGTATGGAAATAGTGTCCCAATTGACCAGGTGTGACATATGATTGGTGTTCAATCCACCCCATAAGAGATTACACATGATCCTTTTGATGGTCATTATAATCGAGCACAAGATCTTAATGAGAGAAAACCAGTAAACATGAATACCGCTCAAAATTGATTTTAGAAGAATGAGCCTCCTTCCCAAAGAAAGAGATCTATAAGTCCAGTTACAAACTCTCTTCTCAATTTCTTCACCAGCCACTTCCAGTCATTAATCAGGTGGTTTAGATTTTTCACCCAGTAGCCCAACTACTTAAAACCAACCTCGATTGGCTCCATTCTGTAAAGAAAAATGACCTTAATATCAACAGCCAAACTATCATTCAAATTATTCATCAAAAATGAAGATTTATCAATACTGACCAACATACCAAAAGCATCAGAAAAGATGTTGATAATAGATTTTAAGCATCTCCACTCCTCAAAGGTTCCCTGTAAAAAAAGAACAACCTCATCCACAAAGAGTAGGTGTGTGAGGAAAAGTGCCGAAGAAAAAACAATACAAGAGATTTTCCTTTTCGTTTGGCATCTGCAATTAATAAACTTAGACCTTCCAGTACCAAGAGAAATAGTAATGACGAGAGCAGGAAACCCTTCCTAAGACTCTGACTCGCATTGAAAGAAGTCGAAGGTGTACCATTAATGAGTACCGCAAAGTTTGCAGACATCACATAACCCATAATACAGTTGACGGTATCCAGAGTCAATCCTACCCGCAATAAAAGGAGCCTCAACAGAGTCCAGTTGATCCTATCAAACGCCTTTACCATATCCATTTTAAGGATCAAAGCCTCCATATTTTGAGTTTTGATGGAGTGTAGGGCCTCTTAGGTGATCCCAACAACTTCCAATATCTGGCGATTCTTGAGGAAGCCGAACTATTCCACAAAAATCACCTCCGTCAATAATGATTTCATCCTATTGGAGATAATTTTGGTAATTACCTTGTAAACTAGGTTGCAAAGTGAAATTGGTCAAAAATTTGCAAAGGATACATGCTTCTCACACTTGGGAATCAGTGTAAGATAGGTAGAATTAAGAGACTTAGTGACAAAACCCTCTCTACGAGAGTGTTCCACAACCGCTAAGAGATCATTGCCCACCAAATCAAATAAATACGAAAGAATTCAACCGTCCACCCATCAGGCCTAGGACTCTTGTCCTTGGCAAAGGCCTTCAACACCGACTCCACTTCCTCAATAGTAATCGCCTTCCCCACTTCCTCAATAGTAATCGCCTGCCCCACTTCCTCATCTTTCTCCAACTCAAAAAAAGTAGGGAAGATTTTAATCACCTGCAACTATTCATGAATGTGGAAAGTATTGTCCTCCTTAAAAGTTATAGAAAAAATCAACCGCAACCCTCTTTAGTGAGGTATCATCTGCACACAGGTTTCCATCTCAATCATAAAGGTCCCATATAGATTTCATGTTACGACAGGAATTAGTGAAGTTTTGGAAAAACTTAGAATTTGCATCCCCCTGTTCAATCCAAACAACCTAACTCCTAAGCGCCAACGTAGAAGATTCAAATGAAAGAATTTTTTCTTTGTGGGATTTCAGCTTTGTAATGAGTGAATCCTCCTCCACTAATAAAATACCTATAGGTGCCAACATAAAGAGTTCGGCAATCGAATTCTTTACCGCTTCAAGCTCTGCACACCTAGCCACTTTCTTTTAGTGTTCCTAGTCGCTAACCAAACGTTTCAACAGTTTAAGTTTTTCCACCAAGATAGACATGTCCCCAGAAACACCCTTCACAATAAGATAAGGCCGTTGAAGCTTAACAAAAACGAGAAAATCCACTTCCATGAGCCATGAATGGTTGAATCTAAAGGGTGTTAGAGGTATTTTCCCAGCATCCACCTAGTCCAAGAAAATCAGGTAATGGTCAGATATCTCAGACGGCCTGGACCACACCCTATCTAAAGGAAACCAAGAAACCAACTACTCCACTACAATGAATCTATCCAACCATTTTCCAATATTGGCCACCCCAAAGCGACCATTACGCCAAGTAGGTCCCAGTATAAGAGGTATAATGTCCACAAGGTGAGATTCCAAGAGTAAATTAGTGAAATAATCAGCTAAAGGATCACTTCTCGCGGACTCACCTCAGAATTCCGCACAATATAAGGTGAATTTCAAATCACTTGCAATAATAATATTTGATAAATTAAATAATCCATTGGCCATGACCTGATCCCAAAATATTTCCCTCTCAAGATACGGGGCATAAATGTTTAAGAATTTCAAAAAATAACGGAGCCCTCTGAATCTGGCCTTGAGAAAAATACCTGCAACCACAAGAAATGATTTACACCTAGCCATCAAAGGATTCCACGCCGATAACATACCCCCCGATAAACCCACAACATCAGAAGCATATAAATCCCACCCTGGTATGAGTTGTTAAAAGGATAGCAACACCTTCTCCCAAGAGCACATCGTCTCTTGAATAAAGATCATGTCCAGTTGAAGTTCATCGAATAACTTCTTGAGGGATAATAATTTGGGCCACCCTACAAATCCTATAATGTTGAAGGAGACTAAACACATTAGGACGACAAAGGTGAGGTTTCCTTTACTCTAAGGGCTCTAGGAGACGTAGAAGAAGACGCAAGTTTCACGACACATGCATCCTCCTTAATACAGACAGAGAGAGGGATGTAATCACCAACACTAGAATCATACATGTCACCCCAACAGGCACTAGAAAACTTAGCTTTATGCCCTCTTCTAATAGTGACATTTTCATGTTGAATAGAGGCCAAGGGGAGAGTAGAAGGGGACACCAGTGTGTGGTCTGAGAAAATAAGAAGTGCTTCAAGAAGAGACGGGTCTCTAAAGGAAGGGAGCTCAGTAGGGATAGAATGCCTAAGAACCCTCCCCTCAACAGGACCAACATTGGCTAGACTCAGAGGTGGTAAGTGGTCACAACTAGCCACAAAGGAATCCCCACCTACACTGCCACCTCCCACCTCAAGTGAAGAAACGGTAGTTCTAGACATATCACCCAACAACACTTCCCCAAGAGACCGGTAAAAAAATACACCATCAGCAACAATAGGTTTATTATACATGGAAATAGGTACATAAAGAGGGACAGTGGTAACCCCAGCCCTAGACACCCACTCGATGGTGCAGACGCAGAGCCACCAAGAGAATTTGTTTGCTCAAAACCCTCTATAACATCAATATCCTTCTTAGATAGATCGACATATACAGAAGCAATAAGTGGATCCAACTTGCCAGTGTCCCCAAGCGCCGACAAAGTAGAATCAGAGGCTTCGATTTCCTGTGGAACATCTGACACATTCGATACCGGACAGAATGGAGACCACTCATGAGGCGCCAAAGGAAAGGACGATACCATTCTGGTGGAAGACCGCTCTAGCAAAGTGCTAGCACCCGGTAACGTAGGAGCATGACCACCTCTCCACAAAGAGAACCTATCCCACAGATGACAGTCTGATGACAGGCATGAAAATGAAATGGGACATGTAGGCAATCAATCCTTTGGAACCTCAAGTTAGTACCCTAGGAAAGTTCCAAATCAGCAGGTAAACCCTTCGAAATGTCCACTTCAACTAGCACCTTAGCAAAACGCTTAACAAAAGAGTGGAGTATTTGTGCATCCAAAGAGATAAAACGTCCAATGTAGTTTGCAATGTGAATGAGTGCATCCCGTTACCAAAAGGGAAACAATAGGTTAGGAAGGAGTACCCAGAGATGCCACTTTAAGCCCTCTAATGCTCCAGATAAAAATCAACCCACCACCTATAGAGTACTAACAAGCATTCACCAATGAGCCAACGACCCTCCAATACGTGAGAAGCATCACCATTTTCCAGAAACAAAAGGACATACCATCCATTAGATAATTTTCTAACCATTGACGCATAGTCCAACAGGGGCTTCCAAGTTTTAGCAATCCAGTCGACCCAAGCTTCCTTGTCGAAATGGAAGTATTCCAACCGCCCTACCAGAGCGTGTGTGCATAGAGAAGACACCTTCTCCATAATGTCTTCATTGTCTACCACAAACCACTTGCATGCCAGGGAGGTTTTGTAAGCCTTGGCCTTCTGTCGATGGTGACGCCAATCATATGCCACACCCTCCACCTCGACGTTCTCCAACACATAATGCATGGACGTAAAACACGACACCCCAACAAAACCACACCACGATGATAGAGGGACAAGGAAACCAATGAGGCTGGGAAGCACATGAATTCCCCCAAATTCAACCCCGATAAATGACAACAAGAACCAGACAGCTTTTTCAGCAACCAAGCCAACAAAGTATGCTCACCACCAGAAAACCATAACTTGTAACCTCCTGAAAAAACCACCCAAAACCCGTAGACAACTAAAATGTCCATTAAAACCTGGCAATGTAACCAGTAAAGTCTAGGAAACGTCTACAAACCACCTCACGATAGTCAAGCCAACAAACCCTATACACCACCTCTGACGCCATCGACAGTGAAACCCTACACTCCTCCCTTTCCCAACAAAGCCATGTTATATAGTCCATTGGATATAGCTTGGGTGGTTGGGAGGAATGATTGTTACCCTCCCCATAGGGGCTCTTGCGAGCCCATATGTAATGATTAATATGCTCTTGTGGAGCCCCTTCATAATAAATGTATTGATGATGTAAGATGGCCATCCCTTGATTCATGTTTGAATAGCAAGTGTTGTTAATAATAATAAACAAAGTTTTTTTTTTGCTAAGTGGCAAAATTTAAATTTTTTAGATTCCGACCAAAACCCAAGGTAAAGTAAAAAAACGTAGAATACATAGGCTACTCCATTTAGTTGTTAATCCTTGGCGGAGGAGAGTCATTATGGTTGTGAATGTGGGTTGACTTATCACTTTTTTATTTGAAGTAAGCCATGCCACTAGAGACGACATGTGGGTGGTTCATAATGGGTGAAACTTCCACTCCTACTAAATTCCTTTGGGTTTTGGGCCATTAATCTCTTTCCTAAATGTGTGAGGAATACAAGCTCTTAACCAATCAAGAACAATTTTATGTCTTACTCTAGGACCAAAAAGGTGGTTTTAATCGATGTAGTCTAAATATTCTACTTTTTCAACCTTTTCCAAGTATATATTTCTTCTTGTTTTGTTCATCGTTCGGTTGGAAATCTCTAAAAAAATCTTAGAATAATATATATTAGCAATGGAGATTGCATAATCTTGGTGACATGGGGGTATTTGAGGGTGCTGAATCTATTTATGGATTGGAAAATGAAATTTGAACACTTCCAAATTTGTATTTTACCAAAAAGAAAATACCGGATTCCAACCAAAATCCACTGGAATGTTCAAAATGTAGAATAAATAGACTACTTTGCTTTAGCCTAGATAATATCTGTAACAAAGTTGGTGTCCATTGTGGTCATCATTGAGGGTACTTACAATGGGGTCATGTACTTTCTAGTAGCATCTATCCTTAGTCCTATACATGAGACTAGATATAACTCCTTAGTCCCATACATGAGACTAGATACAACCCAAGTTGCATTTTTAACCTCCCATGAAATTTTTGGATGTTTTTTAACATTGATTGAGAAGTCTATTTCTCAATAACATGTAAGTCCTAATACATTATCTTTTATACTTTGTGTGTGAGATTAATAAATATAAAAGATAAAATATGTTTAATATCCATTATGGTAGATGTAACACCCCGGTTTTGACCCTGTTTGCATAAAAATATATATATGATGTATATATTGTAATTAATCATGGTGTGGAGCTAAAGGCCAAGGCCCTACCATCGATTTGGTTTGTTATGTTTCGGCAATTAAAATCGATGCCGATGGTATTTCGTGCTAGCCGACACATTATAATTTTGGACATCATGTAAATATGCAATTTAATTAAATACCCACTACCAGCTATGTCAATGCAACATTAAAAGAGATGGGGGCATGATTTCCTAAGGATAAGGGGGGGAATATTCAAACCTTTGGGCAAATGGGGAAAATCCAAATTTCAAAGGGAGAACCCATCAAAACTGTCAACCACCCATTTTGTCTTTTGTGCCCAATCATTTAATTCTGCCAAAAATTGGTTGAGGTAGTTATTGCATGGGGATGGGAAGAGTATGGCAGCCAAATTCGAATTGGAGAAGCCATCAGATTTTGGAAAACGTTTTTTTGACTTATGGGCCAAGTAAATGCCCAAAAAAATTTCCCATTCCCTCATGCATCCACATTTTTGGAGCTCCTGGGCATTCTCCATGGACATTTTTTTAGTGATCTTCATTTTTCCCATGACTTGGAAGTGGTGTTGTTGACATTCAGTGGTTGGGATCTCTGTTGGGCGTTTTTATGTTGTTTCTACATTCCCATGGTTGGGAATTTCATGTTTTCAGTGTTGCACAACCATTGGGGGACAAATCCATGAATTTAGGGACTGAGGGAGTTTTTTTTTTCCCACATGCCGCCATAGAGAATTTCTGGAAATCGAATTGCTCTCCCAGGGTCATTTTCCCCCATCTGTAAATTCGTTTTTGGCACCCAAGTCATTTTTCATCATGCCCAGAACTTGAAATCGCTGTGTATGTTACTGTTGTTTTGTTTGAACTGGTTTAGGAGGGGAAATGTGGTCTGACTATCTTGATAAACCTAGTGTGAGAAGGAACCTCACAGACAGAGCTAGGGGGTTGTCTTTCTTCTTTGCACACCTTGAATAGCGTTAGAAGGGAAGGCATAGCCTGAGGGACTGTGTAGAAGAGAAGGGGATGCTTCCTAGTGTCAGGTCTGTAGATGTTTTAGAAGCCAGGATAGATCTGATGCAAGTGTCCATGGCTCTGTGGTTGATATCACTAGCTTAGTAGTCAACCTTTCCAGCTCCTTTATAGCTTGATAAGCCCAACTGTGTTGGCTTGGCTGAATTTTGATAAATCCTTGGCTATGTGTGAGTCTGCTAATGTTCCCTTATTCCTTGTGGGAATCATGCCTAGCTCGGGGGTGGAAATGTTGCTAAGAGATTAATGATCACACTAGACTATGGTTGGGTGGAACATTGCAGCGACGTAACTGGTTGCAGGACAAGCTTCTTTAAAGATAAGTATTCTTGTCTATTTTATCTTTGCAACTGTATACGCATTTATGAATTAATATGAACATGTTAAATGTTGTGAATGAATGAATTTTGCTTCCGATGTATGTTAATAATTTATGCATCTGTGTATGTTTAAGTTCAATGCATTTTTATCATTTGTATGTTCACAGGATTTAAACTTCTCGGATTAGATAGCGTTATGGTCGCGTTTCCTCTCGGGTAGACGAGAGGGGATGTGACAGTAGAATATTCATATACTTTGTATGTCGAATAATAAAAATGATAACTTATTGTGTGGGATATCCTTATATTATGTGTGAGAGAGAATAATAAACATAATAATATAGTATGTGGGGATAACACAAATAAGTGTTGCTTGTGTAAATAATAAACATCATGATGCCATGTATGATTAATAACTATAATTGGTGTGATTGTATTAAGATGTATTGTATGTGTAACATAACATCATGTTGATGTGATAGTAAATAAAAATAAAAATATTTAAGTTGATTTAATATATTAATATAATATATATTTTAATTATAATTTTATGGGAAACTTGAGGGATGCTTCTCCACATTAGTTGTGATTCCTAATAAATTTGGTGTAGACTACTATGCCACCTAGGGAGATCCCAACAATATTTGTTGATAGTTGGTTGAATTGAATCCTTGGCGTATATGGGTGATTGCACGAAGTTGATGGACCCAAAAGAGAAAATGGGGTCATCATGAATGCACTCAAGCAGAAACATGTACATGCTTTTATAAACTTGCTTGCATTCCAGTTCGGAAATTCTTGAACCACCAATAATAATGCCAAGTCATTCTTTTAGGAGCATGCATGTGCACTCGCTTTTTGTTTTTTTAAAGGCTGCGACTGGCTTATTTTACCCATAGACCATGTTGTGCATTTCAAGGGAGATTGATCCATTTGGATATCGGTGGCCACCCACCTATTCCACTGGCTTTAAACAATTTTCCATTGTGGCAGTTTCCTAGTTATTTTTCTGTAGTTTTTCAAGTCCCAAATTTTTGGGGCCGTTTTGAGGCCTTAAACGATGTTTTTTGGCGATTCGAGAAGGTGGGGAGGGGCGCAGAATGGTTCCGAAAAGAATGCAATAGTATCCATTCATAAGATGTAAACCTTGGATAGACCTTTCCAATGGGCTATCGAGTGCCCAAATCACAGATTGTATGCAAAATTTATGACCTCGGGAAGTTGACTATTCAACTAACCACCTTGGGGCCGCAAACTTTATGACAATTCATCTTCTAGGGTTATGTTTTGGAATTTTGGGGTTCTCTCCCTCATGATTTTTATAAATAGTCCCTTTTGGACTCATTTTGTATTCAGCTTGGGACAAATGAGCATAGCGGCCACATCTCTTCTTAGAGATAGCTACCACCATTATAGCTGTTGTATTTACACTCTGTTCTATTTCCACTATTTAATAGAACATGTGTTTACTATATATATGTTTTCATTGCAAAATGTTCATGTTTATGATTCTCTATATGTTCTTTCATTTTTTTCACACATAAATATGGATAAGTGGTATCACCAAAATCTTCTCTTTGATTGTTTCTCAGTGCATGTCCCCAATGAGATCAAGGTATAGAGAGTTGGGTATCGAACTAGCTTCACTTAGAGAAGATCACTCTCGTCGCCCCAAATAGATTCCCATGGCGGAAGAAAATAGAGATGACGAAGTAGGAGATCCTATAAAGTCATTTCTCAAGGAGTTCCTCACGCGAAAAAGGAACGAGATGATGGATATTTGTTCCGGCAACGACAGGTGCACCTTCAGCGAGAAATTGTTTCATGGATGCAACTCCTTTTAAGGTACAAATTAACTTTGATATTCCTTTATTTGAATTCCAAATCGATGCAGATTCCCTAGATAAGTGGTTGAATGTTCTAGAAGGGTATTTCTCTGTCCACAATTTTTTCGACAGGGAAACAATCAATTTTACACTCCTTAAGGCGACCCCATGTCAAAAAATGGTGGGATACTTATTGGGAGCAAAACTCATCAGACGAGTATGGAATGTTTGAGACAAATCCCACTTGGGCCTCTTTCATAGTTTTCGTCAAGGAACAATATGACCCTGTGGGAAACTATGATGACCAGTACACGAAATGGACCATTCTGCATCAAGAGAGGGACCATACGTTGTCGGAGTACACCAACAAATTTTATACCTTGCATACCAATCTAGGTATCAAGTACTTCGAGCGACACCTAAGACAGAAATATCGCAGTGGCCTACTGTTAAGTTTTAATGGTTATATCATATCTTATAAAATTTAGCATCATAACAACATAACCATAAGAAAAAGGATCATTAAAATATATATAAGCACAACCACACAAAAGAACAAAAAGATTTATCCTGAGAAACCCTCATGGGGAAAAAAACCCAACAAAACTTCCTATGTATAAGATGTATCAAAAGTACAAGACAAGACCCCAGACAGGTGCGCCTCCTTCCAGCATATATATATATATATATATATATATATATATATATATATATATATATCCTATGCGCTATAAAGAAGTGAGTGTGTGTTCAAGTGAGGAACACAACTCCCCTATTTATACTCGTTTTGTCACTTGACTTTTAACCTAACAAGTCATCCCCACTTAACTGACTGGGAAAAATTCACTTAGGAAGACTCAATACAATATTATATTATATTCATTAGGGTACTATTGACCCAACTTACAATGGAGACTTTACATCATGACTCTATGATGACCAACTACAATAGTAACACCCCAATAGAGGAATAATAACATCTCCCTTGGGTTACATCAATAAAATACATTTAGAATATCCTTTGAAGTTAGAATATTCAACACTCCCCCTTAACGAGAACTTTATTCTACTGAAGACATTGTCATAGACAATAAGAGTAACAAGAGAGAGTATATGCAACATCATTAAGGTGATACATCTATACATCATAGCAATTTTTCACAATCATCAGTAACTGGAACAATTACTCTTCAATGTCTTCAGTACTGGAACATCATCTTCTACATCACTGAGTCTTTATCTTCTGCAGCATTCGATCACTTGATCCTTTGCGGTGACACTTCAATCTTCTTGATCCTTTGTAGCATCACTTCGATATTCTTGATCCTTTGCAACAACACTTCAATCTTCTTGATCCTTTTCAGCAACACTTTAATCTTCTCGATCCTTTGCAACTACACTTCAATCCTTTTGATTCTTTGCAGAAGCACCTCGATCTTTTCGATCCTTTGCAGTAGCACTTCGATCTTATCAATCCTTTGCAGCAACACTTCGATCCTTTCGATCATTTGTATCCACACTTCAATATTTTTGATCCTTTGCAGCAGCACTTTGATCGTCTCGATCCTTAGTCATCGTACTTTGATCTACTTGATCCTTTTCCCGCCACACTACCTAAAATAAACATGATCTCTTTACGGGATGATCAATCCATATCACTTTAGGACATAAGTACAAGGATTATGCAATCCTCCATCAACCTAGTCCATGATATCGACCAGCTGAATCATTTACAACTAAATGTAGATATCGACCACACCTAGATGCAGGCCCTATTGTCTGTGAGGACTTATCATAAACCATACATACCACTTAGGTTAGTACCACTCCTAAGTGAGTGTTATACTACGGTATCTACACTCATGTGTAGGCATACTCTTCCATGTGAGACTATTGTCTGCAGAGCAGATCTCGACTGCATACAAAATGTCAGCCCTCACTATAGAACATCCTTACCACTGAGGTTAGGACCACTCCCAAGTGAGTGTTATACTACGACGTCCGTGAGGACTCATCATAGAGCATCCATACCATTGAGGTTAGGACCACTCCCAAGCGAGTGTTATTCTATGGCATCTACATATGAATGTAGGCATACTCTCCATACAAGAGTACTGTCTGTAGATTAGATCTCGACCACATACCAATGTTGACCCTGCCGTCCATGAGGACTCATTGTAGAGCATCCATACCACTAAGGTTAGGAACACTCCTGAGCAAGTTTTATTCTATGGAATCCACAAATGAATGTGGGTACTCTCCATACGAGAGTAACGTTTGCATAGTAGATCTTGACCGCATGTAAATGTTGGCCCTATCCTCCATGAGGACTCATCGTAGAGCATCCTTACCACTAAGTTTAGGACCACCCCTAGGCAAGTGTTATTCTACGGTATCCACAAATGAATGTGGATACTCTCCATGCGAGAGTAACATCTGCAGGTCCATCATTAGCTAGTAAGGACCACTCTCACGAACAGAGTGTTATACCTACCATCCTCAAGAGAGGACACTATCGTCCACAAGTGAATGTCGGACCTTGTCAGCATCTTCGGGAACACTTGGACTCTTTCATGTTGTAGCATCATTGTCATCCCATAATCGATGTCAGTCTCATCATCACTCCCCCTTTCCTGGGAGGATCCATATTATCAACCTGCTCCTCCTTTGTTCAAGGAGGGTTCATATATTTGGTTTGCTTTTTTTTTCCAAGGAGAGTCCATATCTTCAACTTATTCCTCCTTTCCGAAGAGAGTCCATATATTTGACTTGTTCTTCCTTTTTGAAGAGAGTCTATATCTTTGACCTATTTCTAATTTTTGAGAAGGGACCATATATTTGACTTGTTCTTCCTTTCCGAAGAGAGTCTATATCTTCAACATGTTTCTCCTTTTCTAGAAGGGTCCATATCTTTGACTTTTTCTTCCTTTCCGAAGAGAATCTATATCTTTGACCTATTTCCCCTTTCTGAGAAGGGTCCATATAATCATTGTTCCTCCTTGTGAGGAAAGTATGAATCATCATCACTCTTCCTCCTTGCAAGGAAAGTATGTAGTATCATCATCAATGTTCCTCCTTGCAAGGAAAGTCTTTTCAAACTACCCCAAGCTTGTCACGGAATCTTGGTCAACATATCAGCAACTTGCTCATCAATACTCATATACTGGAGTTTTATATCTCCCTTCAATACCATATCCCACATGATTCCTTGTCATCTTTATGCAACTCTGGTTGTCAGAAAGAATCATTGTGGTATCCAACTCCATGTCAAATAGTCATGACATCAGTTTTCGAAGCCATATCACTTCACAACTAGTGTAGCAAGCTGATATGTACTATTCTTCAGTTGTTCTGAGAGAAACACTGGATTGTTTCTTACTACACCATGAGATCACGGTGGATCCCAGACAATAACATCCACCTGAGGTGCTCTTCCTGTCTGCGACACTTCCTGCCCAATTTGAATCTGTATATTCATGATCTCTACCATATTAAAGTCCCAAGTCTATCGTACCTTTTAGGTACCTCATCACATGCCTTGCAGCTATCTGGTGAACCCGTTTAGGTTTAACCAGATATCAACTTAGGGTGTTCACAACAAAGAATATATATGGCCTTTTATTCATTAGATACATCAGTGACCCAATAATCTGTCTATATTGAGTCACACTCCACTAACTCTGATGATTCATCAAATAACAACTTTAGGTTGGTATCCATGGGTGTGGGCATGGATTTACAATCCAACATATTGAATCTCTTTAATATTTCCACCGCATACTTTCCCTGGTTTAGAAATATTCCTTCTGGGCTTTGCCACACTTCCAACTTGAGGAAATAATGTATCAATCCAAGATCTTTCATATTGAATTCTTCATCTAGCTTCTTCTTGAAATATGTGATATGTTTCTCATTTCCTGTCAGAAATAGATCATCCACATACAACAATAGTATGACAAATTCATCATTCATAACCTCTAGGTAAAGGTTAGGATCAACTTTACTTTTGGTAAAGCCCATGCTTTTCAAGAAGTTATCTATTCTACCATTCCAATCTCTAGGAGCTTGCTTCAATCCATACATAGTATTTTTCAACTTACATACATGAGTCACTCTGTCTTCGACTTTAAATCTTTGTGGTTGTTCGATGTAAACCTCTTCCTCAATCATACAATTAAGGAAGGTTGTCTTTACATCCATCTGGTGTAGATCCCACTTCATTATGGAAGCAAGTACCATGATGGTTCCGATGGAAGTGTACCTTGCTATTGGAGCAAATGTCTCTTCATAATCAATTCCCTCTCTCTTGAGAGAACCCTTTAGAAACAAATCTTGCATTTTTCAATACTTTCATAAGAAACATGTTTTATCTTATAGATCCACTTGGAAGATACCACACTCTTGCTTTCTGGTTTAGGTACTATATCCCAAACATGACTGGTATTCTTCCATAATTGCTTCTACCATGAGTTCATTCTGTAAGGTCATTGACATATCCCATTCTTCCACATTTAACTTTGAAGGTTGGAACCCACTTTACTCTTGGTAAATCCTTATTCCATTAGGGAGTTGTCCATCCTGTCGTACCACATCAAAATCAGAGATATTTTGTAGTCACTCTCGCTGAGGCAGAGCATCATTCTCCCTCTGCATTCTGTACTGGAGTGATAGGTAGCATCCTCTGCTACTGATATTCTATGTATCCATCTCAGGTTACTAGATACCAAGATCCCTTCATCTTGAACTTTGTCGAAAAGTTCATCTTGCACCCATCTGTGCACTTGTTGTCTTCTATAGGTTTCCATATTCAACCTTGTATAAAAGGTTAAGATATTCATTGCTCTAGGTGATGTTCAAGATCCTTATGTAATTGAATGTGCTTATCTTTGGGTGCCTTCTGAGCTCGCATAAAGCCTATTCTACAGAGGTGGTTCTTTTCTTGATATATACTTCTACTTCACTAGAGAAGTGTGTCTGGTCAATAGAGTATGTCATCTCATAGTCCATTCTTTCTAAGACAAACCATGAGCCTTGCTTTGTATACTTGTTCTTGTAGATCCATATGGAATACACCGCAGACTTCCCTTTAGGTCTCATAACCATATCCTAGACATCATTCCCCATGGTCAATTGTTACTCTTTGATCATAGCTTCTTCCATATCTAGAAGGGTCTGCATCAATGATGTCACTCAACTGTGCCAAATAACTATTGTGTATTCGAGGCCTCTTACTTTAGTTTGGATGTCCCACCATAATTTTATTCATATTGAATTATCTCTCGTGCCCAAGATGGTATTCATCTCTCAAGGTGGATCTACTGCTCTCTGAAGCTCTTTCTTTCATCACAGTGTCTTAGACCCTGGGAGCTTTAGGCTCATATCTATTGGAGTGAATCTTGAATTGTCATCACTTGTTCTTTGGAACAAGTCTTGTCCTCATTTTCTTGTAGGCGGTTGTACACGACCTTTCCTACAAGTAAAATGCACCAATTGCATGGTTACAAACATTTCATAGGACATATGCATAATGGAAAATTCTTATGTATCATGCAACTATTTTAGCCAATACAACATTCATCCATATCTCAGGGAAACTTTCCATATGCCTTCCATCTCTACCATAACATCATTGATATTTTGCACTAATCCAATATGTCAACAAAGAGGTTTCATTCTAGATAAGTAGGAATGGAGTGTTGTATAGCACCATGGGCTACTTACCCATAACATGCATATTCGTAGTATACTGTCATTAATGCAAACATTATATCATGCATAATACACAACATATACAGGAAAGAAAATTCAAATACTTATCTTTGTTTGTTTGGTAGATTCCTTCTTGTGCTTTGTCTTCATCTCCTTCTAGATCTACAACTTCTTCTTTGACCAATGAGATTGCTTCAATGTGATACTTGCTTGAAAGCTTTCCTAGAATGTTGCTTCTGGTGGACCTAGGGTTTGACAGAGAAACCCTAATTTTAAACTTAGCTATATTTAAGATATTATTGGATCGAAAGATTCTCCTCCTTAAGGCGAGCTAAGTAGCTTACTCATTTCCCCAAAACTATGATCAAAACTGCAAAATATCTGATGCCCTAGTTTTCTTCAATTTCTTCTACATAATTGCTTGATATTATTTCAGTTGTATCTCCGAACTTACTGCTCCTATGTGTTTAAAACTTCACACTGAGGTAGCCTAGTCTGTCTTATTTCCATTCCCACAAGTTAGAGTAGAATTGGTTTCGCTAATTGGGACTTATGTGAATTTTCCCAAGGTGACTTATTTCAGGACTGTTCAACATAATGAACTTGTACAAACTTCCACATGTCACTGGTTCACCTTTCGGGTCTGAAACTTTTACCACCAAAACTACAGTCTATTTCCTATATGGAACATCTGTCGAAATTTCATTTGGACCTTCATATCCAGAGATATAACAATTATCCCCAGGTCACATGGGAGAGGTTGGAACCCTGAGCTGGAGGAATAAGATCTCCTAGATTATAGCGAATCTGAGGATGAAACGTTTACAAAGGATACATCAGGATTTGATCTTAGGCCTTTAAATGTTTCAGCACCTGATCCTTCTCCAATATTTATATATAGTGAAAGTACCAACATGAATAGTTTTAGTCTTCTAGGGTTTTCAAGCATGAAGCCCTAATCTTCAATAACTATAGTTGTAGCAGTGTTTCGGCTGCAAAAAGACTTATTTTAGGGTAGCTCTGATACCATGTCAAGTTTTAATGTTTATATCATAACTTATAACATTTAGCATCATGATAACACAACCATAAGAAAAATGATCACTGAAAGATAGATAAGCACAACCACACAAAAGAACACAAAGATTTATCTTGGGAAACCCTCACGGGGTAGAAAACCCAACAAAACTTCCTTTGTATAAGATGTATAAAAAGTACAAGACAAGACCCCAGAAAGGTGCGCCTCCTTCGAGAAGATATATCTCTCTCTCTCCTATGCGCTATACAAAGTGAGTGTGTGTTCAAATGAGGAACACAACTCCTCTATTTATACTCTTTTTCTGACTTGACTTTTAAACTAACAAGTCGGCCCCACTTAACTGACTCGGATGAATTCACTTAAGAAGACTCAATACAATATTATATTATATTCATTAGGGTACTATTGACCCAACTTAAAATGGAGGCTTTACCTCATGACTCTATGATGACCAATTACAATAGTAACACCCTGATGGAGGAATAATAACTTCTCCCTTGGGTTACATCAGTAAAATACATTTAGAATATGATTTGAAGTTACAATATTCAACACCTACATCTGGTACATCCAAACCAAGATGGACTTCCTAGACATATCTTCACTTGGATCTTTCTATCGATATGTTGTGAAAATCGAGGATAAATTTTGGAAAAAGAACAAGTGAGACATTGGACTTGTGAATCCACTGCAAAATTAAAGAAAGGGAAACCATGACTCTTAGAAAACAGGACAAGGAGATGACAACCAGTCCCTGCCACAAGAAAAGAAAGGTAATGGAAAGAAAAAGGACACTGGGAAGTGGTGTGAGTTCCACAAAATTCCTCGGCACAACACTGATGAATGTCATTCAAAGCAGTTATTGGTGGTCAAGATCAAAGATTCAGAATCAAATCTCAATTCTGATTTAGAACCCAATGTCATAGCCGTGGACCAGGGGAAACAGATCATTAATGCATAACCCACTATCACTGTTGATACCACATAAATTCAACAAGAGGATCCAGAAGAGTCAGAGGCAGCGGAGCGCCTCTTCCACTCGCGGATGTGGGTAAAGGGAATCCCACTACATTTTTTTGTTGACAACGGTAGCCAAAAGATCCTGATCTCAGAAGAAGTTATCATATAAGAATAAAAAATATCAATAATGATATATGGTAGGACCGAAAAACCCAGACAAAGTTGTGCTATGGTGAGACCCTTCCATTTTGATCTAAACTACCCTAGTTAGAATACAAAGAGCCTAGAAGGAGGGAGGTAACAAGTGCAAGGTGGTATTATATTGTAATAATGACTCATACATGTAAGTGAAAATTTGTTAGGGTGGGAGGGTTTCCCTCTAAAAAGGACACATCCATGCACGATAGGATTTGAGTGGGAGTTTAGACTATGAGATCCATGGAGTGATAGAGTTGTGTAGGATGGATTTTTAACAATAATAAAAAATATCAATAATGATATATGGTAGGACCGAAAAACCTAGACAAAGTTGTGCTATGGTGAGACCCTTCCATTTTGATCTAAACTACCCTAGCTAGAATACAAAGAGCCTAGAAGGAGGGAGGTAACAAGTGCAAGGTGGTATTATATAGTAATAATGACTCATACATGTAAGTGAAAATTTGTTAGGGTGGGAGGGTTTCCCTCTAAAAAGGACACATCCATGCACGATAGGATTTGAGTGGGAGTTTAGACTATGAGATCCATGGAGTGATAGAGTTGTGTAGGATGGATTTTTAACCATATATAATAAATATTGTAATAATAAATATGTTAGTTCTCTTCATTCATGTCTCATGGGTGGTAGTCATCTAGTCTTAGGGTGTACATCTATTTTCCATGTTTTAGTTTGTCGGTGGATAGTAGGCATCTAGTATCAGGGTATACACTTGTGGAGGATTCTTTGTAGATGTAGTGCATGCTATGGAATATGTCATCTATTGGAAGAGTACATAAACCCTATAGTAATTTTACATATGAATTTTTACATAAACCATTGGAAGAGTACAATGATATTATCATTGTTTACTTATGCGTGCATTTAAATTATTCCAAATAGTCACAATACCTATGTGTGAGGTGTTGCAATATCCATCGTCGTTGCCATAGATCGATCTATATTGAGACAAAATATGTCCTCCCATGTCGAAGGTAGTGTCTGTGTTGCAAACAACTATACATTCAAATAAAAATGGTAAAAAAATACTTTAAAATTAACTATATTGAAAAATTATCAATCGCATATAAAATATATACTCAGTGATCACACATAAATTTAAAACATTGCTAAGTTGGTCCATATAATTTCCATGGAGGGGATCTTGTGTCAGTCCATGACAAGTATTCCCACAATGAGAACAACGATGGCACACTACTCCTCGATGTCAATGGCCTAGCCTGGCTACAACTAGACACTTGTATCTCCTCAGTCTGCCTCGAAGACCTAACACTTGTGTCTCTCTCATGTACATTACGTCTTTCTACTCCAAACATTGCTACAAATGTGGTATGTCTTTAAGTAAACCACGTGCAACATGTATCATCGATTCATTGATCTCATCAAGTCTATGAGACAACTGAGGTGGCTAAAGAGAGAAATTAGGATTGCGCCTAGGAGTGGGTGACCCTCTCAATGGGTTCCGTCTAGCAAAAGGTTGATCCTAGGAAGATCCCATATGAGCACCATGGAAAACATAAATGTCAAAGTACTTGACATGTAAACCAAGAACAAAATCGACCCATAATTGTCTAAGGAAGTATAATGGAACCTCCCTATTATTGCATGGAGGTTTATCATACACCAAGAACCACCTTCTCATCCAATTATATTTCCATGGATGGAAATGCCACCAATCCATGGACACACGTTTCTTCATGACATCGGGAGGTTGGCCTTTTTGGGATAGGTGAACCTACTATAAAGCTCATCTTCGATAATATTCAGATCTTTTATTTGATCCTTGCTCAGACCATCAAAATAAAAATCTCTCATTCTAGCCCTATATTCAACCATAAAAGTCAAATGAGAATGGGCATGGTGAAAGGAATCAACGATGTTGTCCAATGAGGAGGGAAGGGCCAATAGGGATGGTTCTCTTATGGTTCTCAACTCATGAATCAAATTCCTAAGTTGATCCAAGTCTTCATTGAGGTCTTCTTGAGGGTTTTGGTTTAGATCAGGATGGGCATTTTCTTATGGTAGTTGGTTTTATTCAGGTGGTTTGTGCTCTTGTGTTTCCATGGTAAGCAATTGATGAAAAATTTGAATGTTTTATAATTGTTTTTATTAAAAACCATGTATTTCATAATAAAAACTGTTGAAAAACATGAAATTTTGAGAAACCACTTGTTGAAAAACATGAATAAACCATTCAAAACTTGAAAAAAACAAAAAAAACAAATAAAGATTGGGCACATGCCTGCTCGTTGAGGTTGAATTGATGGATGATAGTTGCACGCTCATGGTGTTGGAGTGTCTAAGCCGGTTCACGAGTTGTTTTGTTGCAAAACAACCCACATGTTGCTATTTAATTTTTTAATCTTTTACAAGAGCATGCACACTATTAGTGTGCAAACTGTCTTTTTTTAAAGCTGCAGTGGAGGTTCGAAAAATATGAGCTAGAAGCGTGTGCACACATCCCTAATGCGTGCACACTTCTATTTTAAATCCGCTCACATGTTGTCGTTGCAACACTTTTGGGGAGCAACTTTGTGCACAAGCCCATAAGCATAAACATCATTGTACCATCATAACTATAACCATAACCATAACCATAAACGTACCACCATCATAATCTTCACCATATAAACATAAAGATCATCATACCATCATAAACATAAACATTATTAGACCATCATAAACATAAACAAACATACCATCATCATCATTTTCACCATATAACAAACATAAACATAAATATCATCATACCATCATAAACATAAAAATAAACATAAACATGAACATACCATCATAAATATTACCTTACATAATCTAACGCACAAATCTAACAAAACAAAATTTGCATTGTATAACAAACCATCACATACACCTAACAAACACCATCTAACTGGCCTAACATGCGCATCACCACCAACATATAAATAAACATCAACATCAACATGAAAAATGGTGTGTGTGTGTGTGTGAACAATAACATCAAATTGATTATACATGCCAAATATATATCCCCAGTCCAATAACTGCTATAACATATCTGGTCCACCTCCAAAACTAGAGGCATCGGTATCTCTCCCACCAGATCAAGAGGCATTGACACCTCCACCATATCCAGTAGAGCCAGAGGCATCATCACCTCTTCCATTAGAGCTAGAGGCATCGACACCTCCACTACTAGAGAAAGAGGCATAAGTACCTCTGTCAAGAAAAAAACAAGCCCGGAGAGAAGCATAAATAGGTCCATCAATTTGAATCATATGCCCTCTTAGCATCATATCTACAATAGAGGTTACTAGAAAAGAAAATGCTGAATGGCGAGGCCGATGAAGAGGATAGGTTGGTCGGTAGAGTAAGAGTATATGAAGATATAGTTACTTTAAAAAAATATTAAAAAAACATATTCTTAACCCTTACGCTCACATAAAATTATAAATAAATATAATCTCATACTAAAAAACATATTCTTAACACCTTTTACGCTCACATAAATTATAAATAAATATTAATCTATTTGTAAAAATCTTGTAAAAAAGTTGACAAGAAAACCAACTTTTCATGTTAAATATTTACTGCTACCTTAACTGGATTGCTTTCGTTAATTTTAGTCTTCGTCGATTTAAAAATTGTTAAGCTTCATTGCCATACATCGTAAATAGTTATTTATTAATAATAGAAAACTTTGTAAGCTAACGTGCCGTGTATAGCATTTTCTTTGGTTGTTGCATGTTTCCACCATATCCAAATCAATTGTATTTAAAGTGCAGTTGGAAGACCATTGTTAAGTTTGAGTAATTTCTATTTGTAATCCCAGCTTTGGACTAAAATGCAAAGCTTCGTTCGGAAAGGTTTTGTTCTTAATAGTTTGATTAAAAGAGGGGAAAATTTTCCAAGCGCTTTTAGGTTTCTCCCATGTGACTAGGACTGTACGCTTTGGACTGGCAGGAGTTGAAAAAAAAATGCCATAAATGGTCTTAGCTTTCTTTAAATAATTTTAATTAACATTTAGTCCCTCGGTCCAGAGACTCCCATGTGAATATGACTATAAAATGTGGACTGGCAGGTTGCCTTAAATTTCATTATAAATAACAACCCTACAATTCAACATCTACTTTTACCTATAAAAACAATAATATTAAAAACAATAATACTATTTTCAATATTCAATGGACATGTATACTCTTAAGAGCTTAATAACAAAAACGAAATATATTGTTATGAAAATTCGACCCACCTATTTACTATGGGACACCTAATTTTCCTCATTTTGAGCTTACGATGTGGGACACTTAATTTGCCTCATTTTGGGCGGTTTTGTACAAACTTTTTAGAGAATTTTTAAATGGAAAAATTTCCAACAATAAAGTTGAATATATTTTTTATTAATTTATCTTAAATTTAAAGATAATTTTTTAAATAAAAAGCCAATTAAATATCGTTATCTCACGTTATATATTGAATATATATATAAAAGATTGAAATTAAATTTAAAACCATCTCAAGTTTGCAAATATGCTCCTAATTCAAATGAACAGTGACTATTACAATACTAATGAATTAAAAAAAAATTAAAATATTTATAGAATAGATTTTAAAAATATAAAAAATAAATAAATCAAGATAAATTTACTTTTTAATAATAATTATTTTTTTTCACACATTTATTATTAAAATTTCTAGTTTTGAAGGGTAACATCCCCACTCTAACATAAAACCTCGACCAGTGAAAAAAAAAAACTCCACTGATTTACATAACCACATCTGAGCATCCTTTTACTGATATCCTCCTATTTTTCATTTTCTGGTTGCGAATTTTGATTATAAAAGTTCTGCTAACAGATGAACTTGATCATGTGGAGGGCCCTGGGGTTCACCGACCATGTCGCCACTCTCCACTTCCCGGTGAACGCGGTCTCAACGCGCTACCAATCTTTCCTTGCCATCCATCACCGGCTATATAAACAACGCTTCTCTATCTCATTTTCCACATCTCATCTCTGATTTGATCTTGATCTGCCAAGTCGTTTCCATTTCCATTTTTGGGTATCACTCTCCAACTCTCTCTCCGCTTCTTGAATTTACAACTCTCTCTCTCTCTCTGATTCTTGAATTTAATTTGTGTGTGGAAGATCATGTCTGAGGAAAAACACCACCACCATCTCTTCCACCACAAGAAGGAAGGAGATGACGCCCCCAGCTCGGGTGTTGTTTATGCTGAGACAACCACAACTTATGGTGATGAGGAGGTCATCCAGACCGCAGATGTTTACGGTGCCGGAAATGTTAACCAGACTTCTGATGACTACGAGAAGGCGTTGAAGGAGGAGAAGCATCACAAGCACAAGGAGCATTTGGGTGAACTGGGAGCTGTGGCTGCTGGAGCCTTTGCATTGGTATAACAGCTATATCTCTCTCTCTCTACCCTTTTCATTCCTCTATTCATTAAATTCATTCTCAGATCCACTTGATGATGGGCGATCTGATTTTATGAGACTGATTTTCCCTGAAATAGAATATAGTCATGTTGTGATTTGTGATAAATTGTTGAGCTGTAATAATGTGCAGCACGAGAAGCACGCAGAGAAGAAGGATCCAGAGCACGCCCACAGGCACAAGATTGAAGAGGAGATTGCTGCAACAGCTACAGTGGGAGCAGGGGGTTACGTCTTCCACGAGCATCACGAGAAGAAGGAATCCAAAGAGGAAGCAGAAGAAGCACAGGGCAAAAAGCATCACCACCTCTTCTAGATGCTGCAGCTTTCCTTAATCCCCACTCTTTACTTTATAATAAAATATTGTTCTTGATCTCTTTCCTTTGTTGGTGTGGTGTTGTTAAGAGATTCAGATGAAGCTGAGATCGGCTCACTCTTGACTTCTTCCTGTCATTTCCTCTCTGCGCGTCTTTCAGATCCGATATTGATCGAATCGTTCGGGAGCGATCCGAATAAATTATATGTCTAGATTGTATTGTGAAAATATTAATAGTATGTTTGTGTTATGGAACTATAGTTTTAATGAATGAATATAGCTTCTGATTCATATGATGAGTGTTATGTATGCATTAAATTGCAAACCACCATAATCATTTTTCTCTGCAGCAGTGCCATAACAATAGTTTTTGCATAATTGATATATCTGTCAGGGACATGATCAGATCTGTTCACAGATATACATTTCATAAAATTCAAGGCAAATCTGGGTAACCAAAGATGGTTATGCTAATAAGATACATAATGCACTGTTATTACAAGTACATGGTGGTTCCTATGTGGTGACTAAGTTGCTGAATGGTGAACAAACCATAAATAATGTTATATATGCCTGATCCAAATAAGCACTACAGCTGCTGTCTAAAGAAATTTGGCATATATAACTTTAAGCAGCTGGACTGCAGAGGGATCCTTGAAATATTCTGCAACAACTACATTTTTATGAAAGGATACAACTTTCAATCTTAGACAATCATAATATTATTATTTTGATATAGTCCTCAATGACTGTTGTTAACATATAAGAGACAACTATATGGCTTTTGTGTTAGAGGACTATATTTTAATATATACTGTGGAAGATTATAGGGATTCGGATCAGGTTTCGCTGAGAAAGGCAGAACATAATAGTTTTCACTTTTTAGGAAAGAACACGGAACCCTGTTCATATGTAAAAGTGCAAAATGTACATAACTTCGTTATAAATAAAATTGGGCTACTTTTCCTCGAAAATGACCATATAGCATTATCTAAATTACACGTTAGGCCATATCGATGGGTGCCCACTCAACCCGTTGGTATACTTTTGCTGAGCACCTGTCGATATCTAGAGAAAAATCGGGGTTTGGTCTTTACCAAAAATTAATTAATATCGGCTTAGGTGTGCTCGGGGACATTTATAGGTGGGGGCAATGGGAGCTCATAATAAACAAAGCCATGTTATACTTTTTTTTAAAGGTAGAAAAGGTCATTTCTTTTTATATAAAGAAATATGTTATATTATTGAAAGTTTCAAGAGAAGACTTTATCATCTATTCATTGATCTCTCCTATCTTATAATCAAGCAATAATCAAGCTAAAGGCCAGTTAACATGTTATATCATTGAAAGTTTCAAGAGAAGACTTTATCATCTATTAATTGATCTCTCCTATACGAAAGTTGTTACCAAGTCTACACAAATAAGCATTTATGTTCATAATCCTCCCAAAAAAAAAAATATTACATACTATAGTTAAACACTGTCAAAAAGACAAAAGACTCCCAATCTATCATATAGTCAACAAAAATGTAGGGACACTATCCACCCATCACCAGGGTAACCAAAGAAAACAGTCAAATGTCAAAGATCTTGACAGTGGAGGAGAATATCAATTCCCCATCCATAAATTCTGCAGTAGATAAATGTCCCATAGTGATTTGCAACGCCTCCTTGGACAAGCCATCCACCAGCTCATTATGTTCTCTAAAGATATGCTGACAGTCAATGCTATGGAAAGTATCTTGGAGAGCCAAGGTTCAAACAAACGAGTGTTCCAGCTCCAAAACCTGCAAATTGGCCACATTGCTAAACTAGTCAATGACAATTTTCGAGTCTCCGAAGACTTTCAAATGTGGAAGACCCATAAAAGAAGAAATAAAGAGTAGATCCCAAAGGGAAAGTAATTAAGATTTGGTAATCATACTAGGGCCACAACCCAGCTTAAGTTGAAAAGAATGAGACTTACCGATAAACAATACCATACCATCACCACCAATACCACATTGGGCTGCACCATCAAAGAAGCTCGTAGCCGTAGACAACTTAGGGGCTCGCCCAATCTTTCAAATTTTCTTCACCCTTACAGTCTCAAGGAAATATGAAATGAGCTATAAGACACCCAACATAACAGAATGAACCTAAGGTCTCAAGTATGGGAAGATCGCAACATTCCTAGCTTTCCAAATAAGCCACAGCTATAAGAAAGGAAGGTACAGGGGCTTAATCCCCGACTTCAACAATCTGCTAAAAAAAGTCCCATGCGAACAATCTTCCCAGAGGAGTGAAATACCAAAATGTGAAGATACAACCTGATAAACAACTTTCCCAAATAAATAGTCCCTGAACAAGTGTTCCACAGATTCGGCCTCAACAACACAAAGACGGCAGATATTTGGGTCAATCAAACCTTTTTTCAGTAAATTATCCCAAGTGTCCACTTTATTATTGAGATAAAGCCGAGTGAAACATTTGATCTTCAAGGGAAATTTCCAAATCCAAAGATCCTTGTGCCACCGACGATCCACATCAATCAAATGATCGTCAACGAGAAATTGATAATCTAGCTTAGCAATAATTTCTCCCAACTAGGAATTGAATTACCACACCAATCTGTCCTCCTTATCATGCAGTTGAACACATGCCGAAGGTAAGGTGGACCATAGTAGCACAATTCGTCCGTATTGGTCTTTTGTGTACCGAAATTCTGAACAAATTCGAACACAATAAAATAATTTCCTTTCAATTTCATACTTCTTAATTCAATTTAATAGGAATAAAATATGCCAAAGAAAATAAATATGCAAATACAATAGCAATTTATTGGTTACTAAAACCATGTGCCCAAAACCACTTATATCCTTGCTCATTCGAGAGTTAAAGTTAACCCTAACACAATTTAAAGATTCATTAATTAATTCCAAATGTAAGTAGTGGTAAATATTATTTACTTTATTTTTAAAATAATTAATAACTATTAATAAGTAAGAGTTTTCTATCTTGCACCAAGGGCATTATATTTTTGTTTTTTAAAGACTATTTTTTGTTATAAGAAATGTTAAAAACAAAATGATTTTTTTCAAGTTTAAAATTTAATGGTTGATATTCAATATTTCATTAAAAATAGTGTATATGTTTAACTATATATAAATGTTATATATATTGTTGTATATTTAATTAAAAATATCATATATAAGAAGTCTACTTTCGTATTGGATTTTTTGGTTACGTATTTTTTTCGTATTGAATCATATTCGTATTTGTATTCGTACTCGAATTATGCTACTATGAGGTGGACACATAACTATCCCATTTCAAACACCAATCACCAGTGAGATCCGATCCTTCGTAGAGAGCCAATACAAACCTATGGTAGGAAAATAACATCCAATTCTCGCATGATTAAGAGTCTCTAGACCAAAATCCCGAAGATAATCAACCAAACTTCAAGATAAAACACATGACTTCTCCAAACCCATAATAGGATCGATTCCCACCTGTACCGATGCGCCATTACCCACCTTCCAACAAATAGCTTTACTGACCCAACCAAAAACTGTAATAAAGCCATTCCATATAACAGAGGTCTTAGCAATCGAGTGGTTGTCCAACCTTAACCAGTTCGTTATGGAGAGCTTGTGCAAATATTTGGATTGAAGGATCTTGCTCCATATGTCGGTATCCAAAGCCACCCATAGGCTCTTCATCCTAATCGATCTATTAAACCAGTCAAGATTCTTGATATTCCAACCCCCACATGAATATGGTATGGAAATAATGTCCCAATTAACCAGGTGTGACATATGATTGGTGTTCAATCCACCCCACAAGAAATTCACATGATCCTTTTGATGGTCATTATAATTGAGCATGAGATATTAATGAGAGAAAATCAACTGTTATCACTAAAAGATGCACCTTGGCTGCATAAGGAGCATGGCTAGTGAATCTTAACAGTATGTAAATGATAGGAATGCTAGTTTTAAACAAGGTAGATACATGACAAAGATCAAGATAGGTTTAAAGATCAAACAGTAGGAAATGTATCATTGTAAAAATACAATAATAGGAAAGACTACGAGCATGAATTTATAAAGAATGAATCTGGTTCTGCATCAGGAAATTTAAAGGTAATTGCACATCATTATAAGAATCTTGTAATGGATTATCAAGACCACACACAAGATAAAATCACAACTAAATACAATTCATGTATAAAAGCAAAACAGGCTCATGATTATTGATCCGTCGGATCTCAACTTGAGTGCATTAAAAGTTTATTTAAAGAATGCATTTTCCAATTTGCTTAATTCATGTAACAACATTGACAGAAATTAAATGCTTAAAACAGAAATGAACAGCAAACTGCGATAGGAATGAGAAACCGAAATGAGAACAACAAACTGGTATAAAAAAAGAAACACAGAAACAGAGAGCCACAAACACATAAGTTGATAACGGAGTTCACCTCGTCCACTGGGCTACGTCTCCGGGTCCCTCTCCAATGTGTATCGATCCAATTAATCTCTTTAAAATGGTACAAAGATGGTTCTGGAATCAACTTCCGCAACTGTAAACATAATGCTGTACGAAGTCTTTAAGACCTCTCTTCTAGAAAATTACAATTAGCCTTCGAAAGGAAAAGAAAGCTAACATATAATAGAGAATGTCGACTTCAAACAGAAACAACATTTGGACACTACGCAGCAACTCCCCAAGCTTCTCATAACAGAAAAACGAAGCTCTGTGCTCTAACACAATTCTGAGTCCCCCCTGGAAATGTGGCCAGTGTCCCCTATTTAAGCGTTCTGTGGCCCCCATAAGTAACGGGTTCGACAGCTGTTATCTTCTTTATTATCGTTACAACCATATGCTAAACTGAACCATGCAATTCCGCCAAATCGCTGCACAAGCGTTATGTTACCACGATGTTCCATATCCCTGAACCGTTGCGACTAACTCCACGCGCATATGTTGTCTCCCAACACGTTGTAACGACCACCACGCACATGTTCTTGCAACTGGGCTATGCCACATGTAACGTAACCGTTTGATGCCACCTCTAACTTCACAAATGTCGCGGCGTATGAGGACTTCGCCATATTTCTCGATCTGCTGTCGCAGCATCCTCAAACATCGCAGCAGATAAATGTTGCAGCATGTGACTAACCTCCACAAACCATTCGATGTTCAACTCGACGGTGCGCAACTGCGCGGTCCATGCTATAACTGCACGACTCATGCACAAACTGCGCTGCGTGGCTCATGCGATAACTGCGCATCATGCGATAACTGCGCACCATGCGATAAGCTGCGCATCATGTGATAACTGCGCGGCTTTGCCACAAATGTTAAGGAATGGTTGCATATAATGTTTAGCATATGGGTTAGAACCATAGATTAATAACTATTGTATCATATTGGATCAGTGTAATTTGAAGATGAATAATCCACCGGATCATTCCTCCCCATTGGAGAGCTTTTGGACCACCAAAAGCTTGAATCATTCTGCGAGTAAGTGAGGGTACAACTCCCTCACCTTTCCAATCTCCATCCATCTTGCTTTGCTAGGATGCATGCCTTTAAGCCCCACTCGAAGGTACTTAGCATTCCCCCTTCGTGAAGTCCTTACATTTCTGTCAAGAATAACATCATCCTACAACTCTTTCATGTATTCAGGTACCATATCATCAATTGAAGGAATCTGTATGTTAGTTTCCTCATCCATGATCATAGGAGGCTCATACAGTTTAAGATTCTCAACATCGATAATTGAATAAATTTGCATGTATGGAGGTAAATTCAAGTGAAAAGCATTAGTGCCAATCTTTTCCAAGATCTCAAAAGGACCATACCTGATAGGCTTAAGCTTCTTACCTTCACCTTTCAGTCTTTATTTGGTGATATGTAACCAAACTCTGTCACCAACCTGAAATTGATGATCACTCGATGCTTGCCATGCCTGGCTCTTTTCCAACTGTTCCTGAACTGCCTGCTGCACCTCTTGGATTCTCTGAATCAACCTTAGAGATTTATTTGCATCATGATGTCCATCCAGTGCATTTTTTCCAAAAGAGAAGTCCATCGGTGTTTTTGGCAGATAACCAAAACAAGTTTCAAAAGGAGATCTTTTCATGGAAGAATGAACTGCATGATTGTAAGCATGCTGTATATACTGCAACTGCTCATCCCAAAGTTTAGGATGTTTACTACAATATCCTCTGAGCAGTTGAATCACGGTCCTGTTCACTACCTCTGTTTTCCCATCGGTCTGTGGATGAAAAGATGTACTTTTCTTAAGTTTAGTATCCATAAGCTCCCATAAAGTTGACCAGAATTCTCCCAAGAACCGGGAATCCTGATCAGATACAATAGACATGGGTAGCCCAAAATGTACCCAAACATTCTGAAAGAATAGCTGAGCTGTTTGTTCAGCAGTGATTTGTTTGCTACATGGCATTAAGATGCACATTTTGCTGAATCTATCCACAACAACATATAGGTAATCATGCCCTTTTCTAGACATAGGTAGTCCTCCTACAAAGTCCATAGAAATGCTTTCCCAGGGATGAGAAGAAACTGGAAGATGAGTGTACAAACCCAATTTCCTATTGCTAGGCTTACTCGTTGCACACATAACACAACCTCTTATGTATTTAGCTACAGTTTCTTGCATCTGAGGCCAATAACAATGATTCTGCAATACAGACAATGTTTTACTTACACCAAAATGTCCTGCAATCAGTGAACTATGTGCTTCTCGGATCACATGCACTCTCTCTTTCTCTGGAATACAGAGTTTACCGAGATGATACAGGAGTTGATTATGCACATAATAGTTCTCTTCCTGTTTACCATGTATTAGTGATGCATATACTTTCTTAAAATATTTATCTTCCGCATACTGTTCAATATAAATTTCATGTGTTAATGAACTGTTTTGAAGAATGATTGAATCATTTGTAGGAGGCCTTGATAACATGTCTGCCACCTTATTATGAATTCCCTTTTTGTACTTAATTACGAGATGAAACTGTTGTAAGAATCCCATCCATCTTAAATGCCTACTTTGTTGTATTTTAGTTTGGGATTGTAAATATTGAAGTGGCTGATGATCAGTATGTATGACTATTTCTTTTCCCATGATATAATGTTTCCACTTCTTCACACTCTGTACTAAAGCATACAACTCTTTGTCATAAGTCGGATAGTTACTTACCGTAGTAGAGAACGTTTCCGAATGGTAACAGACTGGCTTCCTCTCTTGCATCAAAACGGCTCCCATGGCAAACCCGCTGGCATCAGTTTCGATCTCAAATGGCTGCTGCAAATATGGCAATGTCAGAACTGTTGCGGTGCTAATCCTTTCCTTCAAAGTGTCGAAGGCTCTCTGATGCTTGCCTCCCCATTGGAAAATTTCCTTAATGGTTGTTAACGCATGTAATGGAGCAGCAATGGAAGAAAACCCAGAAATGAATTTTCTCCAATACTGAACCGCACCCAGAAAAATTCTGATTTCAGTAACGGTGTTAGGCCGTGGCTAGTTTACAATGACAACAACCTTGGCTGGGTCCACTCGCAGGTGGCCTCCACCAATAATATGGCCCAGATATACTAAAGAAGTTTTATCAAACTCACATTTAGACATTTTTACATAAAGCTTCTCCTTCCTCAGTACATCTAAAACTTTCTTCACATGTACAATGTGTTCCTCCCAGGTTTTGCTAAACACTAGGATATCATCTAGATATATAATTACAAAAACATCAATGAATGAACGAAAGACATCATTCATGACTTGCATGAAAATAGCAGGTGCGTTACAGAGCTCGAAAGGCATCACAAGCCATTCATACAAACCCTGTTTTATTTTAAACGTTGTTTTCCAAGCATCATTTTCAGCAACACGGATTTGATGATACCCACTACGCAGATCCAATTTTGTAAAGTAAGTTGCATGTTTCAACTGATCAAGCAAATCATCAATGCGGGGAAGAGGATACCTATTTTTAATGGTGATTTTGTTAAGGGCCCTATAGTCGATGCACATCCTCCAAGACCCATCCTTTTTCAGAACCAAGACTATAGGAGAGCCACAAGGAGAAGTGCTGGGCCGGATGACCCCCTTCTCAATAAGCTCCTAAACCTACTTCTTGATTTCCTCATTTTGCATTACAGACATCCGGTACATAGCTATGTTCGGGAGTGGCACATCCTGCTGCAAATGTATCTCATGCTAAATCTCTCTCTTTGGTGGTAACCCCTTCGGATCTTGAAACAAATCATCATACTTAGAAATGATTTCAATCAGCTCAGATTTATGCTTAGGGTCACACTCTTCAAAATATTTAGAGATCTCATCATTTTTCACCTTAACCATCATTAACACAAAATTCTTACTAGCATTTACCAACCTCTTCATTTGTCCTGCAGAAACTATTGCTAGATTGGTTTTTGTCTTATGGGCTCGTACAATATATTCCACACCATCTTTAAAAAGATGATACTTATTCTGCTCTCTATAAAAGACTGCTTTCCGGTCATATAAATATGGACTCCCAAGTACAATTCCACAAATGTCAAGTGGTACTACATCTAATTCTACCTCATCCATGAACTTTTCAGTAATGGAAAACTTCAATACACATTTCTTTGTAACTTGCAATTGTGTATCATTAGTAACCCAACCAAGAGGATAGGGTTTTTCATGAGGCATAGTAACTAAATGCAATTTCTTAACCACTTCTTCTGATATAAGATTTACTTGTGAACCAATATCAAACAATGTATCAATCTTTGTGTGATTTGCAATGACACGAACATGAAACAATGCACTTCTATTTTTATCATTTTGCTTAGAAGTAGATGGCAGATTTGTACTTGCACTGGAACTTGATTTTGCATCAATGGGAAGTGAGATACTTTTACTCTTACCCTGGATTCCGACAGCTGTAACCTTTGTTTCATCACTTGAGTTGGATCCCAAGTCTTGAATAACTGCTGCAGTAGCTTTTGCTTTGCCTTTATCTTTGTTTCCTCCATACTTCTTTGGCCTTAACTCTGGATGAAGTTTCTAACACTTAGAGACATCATGTCCCTTCTAACAATGCGAACATGTAGGCGTTTGACCCTCTTTTTTAACAGTAGCCACCTTCTTTTTCCCCTTATCTTTACCTTTCGATTTGCTGTCAAATTTAAAGGATTTCTTCACAAGAGTATCATTAGCATGCTTACCCCTAGCTTCTAAATGTGTAGCTTGAACACATCATCCAAATTACTGGGGTTAAACATCAACAAGGTATGTCTCAAATAAGAATGCATGCCACCAATGTACTTAAGAAGAGTTTCCTGTGTATCTAATGAAACATTCAATGCAATAGCCCTCTTTTTGAATTCATGAGTATAATCTTGAATGCTTTGTCCTTTAGCTTGTCTAAACATTTTCCAACTCATGGTTAATTGCTGAATATGGCCTAAAGGATAAAATTGCTTCCTTAATACTTCAATGAATTCATTCCAAACTGAAATAATTTTACCGTTCTTTCGAAGATCTTGCTGAATCTTGCTCTCCCACCAAGTAAGAGCCATTCCACTCATTCTCAAAGTGTCCAATTGAATTCTAGAAGGGTCATCAGTAATGCCCTGCACCCTGCAATATACTTCAAGCTGCTTGATCCAATTGTCTAACTTTTCAGCATCTAAATCTCCATTATAAATTGGTAACTCAAACTTTACATCCAATTTGAAATAAGGCATATTAGGATTTGCATTATGAGAAGTATGAGAAGAAGAGAAAGTTTGATTAGTTTCAGGAGGATCACCATCACCTCCTACTCCTTTACCCTTTTCTTCCTTCTTCACTTCTACATCTTTGGATGAAGAGCCTTCTTCTTTCTTCTTCCTTTCTGCTCGCTCATCGAGTAGAATTTCCATCATGGCTTTCATGTTGATAAAAGCCTCCAAAAACTCAGTTTCAGAAATAACAGGTTTTTCCTGTTCTGTATGTCCTTCTTCTTCCCCTCGTGGAGAAGACATGGTTCTTGAGAATGTTCTCCTTGAGCCAACCTCAGGATCACCTTCAATTAATTCTCCTTCACCAAGCTTTAACCTGGACCTAGTAAGCATTCACAAACTTGCACAAGTAGTTAACCAACTCTGATACCATAACATGATCCGTCGGATCTCAACTTGAGTGCATTAAAAGTTTATTTAAAGGATGCATTTTCCAGTTTGCTTAATTCATGTAACAACATTGATAGAAATTAAATGCTTAAAACAGAAATGAACAGCAAACTGCGACAGGAATGAGAAACCGAAATGAGAACAACAAACTGGTAAAAAAAAAAAGAAACACAGAAACAGAGAGCCACAAACACAGAAGTTGATAACAGAGTTCACCCCCTCCATTGGGCTACGTCTCCGGGTCCCTCTCCAATGGGTACCGATCCAATTAATCTCTTTAAAATGGTACAAAGATGGTTCTGGAATCAACTTCCGCAACTGTAAACAGAATGCTGTACAAAGTCTTTAAGACCTCTCTTCTAGAAAATTACAATTAGCCTTCGAAAGGAAAAGAAAGCTAACATATAACAGAGAATGTCGACTTCAAATAGAAACAACATCTAGACACTACGCAACAACTCCCCAAGCTTCTCATAATAGAAAAATGAAGCTCTGTGCTCTAACACAATTTTGAGTCCCCCCTGGAAATGTGTCCAACGTCCCCTATTTAAGCGTTCAATGGCCCGCATAAGTAACAGGTTCGACAGCTGTTATCTTCTTTATTATCGTTACAACCATATGCTAAACTGAACCATGCAATTCTGCCAAATCGCTGCACAAGCCTTATGTTACCACGACGTTCCATATCCCTGAACCATTGCGACTAACTCCACACGCATATGTTGTCTCCCAACATGTTGCAACGACTGCCACACACATGTGCTTGCAACTAGGATATGCCACATGTAATGTAACCGTTTGATACCACCTCTAACTTCACAAATGTCGCGGCATATGAGGACTTCGCCATATTTCCCGATCCGCTGTCGCAGCATGTGACTAACCTCCACGAACCATTCAATGTTCAACTCGACGGTGCGCAACTGTGCGGTCCATGCTATAACTGCACGGCTCATGCACAAACTGCACTGCGCGGCTCATGCGATAACTGTGCATCATGCGATAACTGCGCGGCTTTGCCACAAATGTTAAGGAATGGTTACATATAATGTTTAGCATATGGGTTAGAACCATATATTAATAACTATTGTATCATATTGGATTAGTGTAATTTGAAGATGAATAATCCACCGGATCAATTATAATCATTTCAAAGCAGCCATCCTACATAAAGAGAAACATAGTGCATACATGCCTTGCCAATACCATCTCCGCCCTTGGCTAGAACTCTCCTCTTCCTCACTTCTGCAGGATTTTGGATATATATTAGAAAATCTAAAGTTAGATAACATTAATACTCTATCTCAAAAAATCTGAAAGCGATCCTTAAAACTAGAGCTTTGATTGCCACATTCAGTCAAATTGGAACCAATCTTTGGCCATGTGTAATTTGTGTGCTTGAAAATGCTCATTGAGCTCCTGGAGATCAGAGATGCTCCTTAATTACTACTCCATGTGCTCCTCATATATTGAAATTTGGGATTAACTGATCATAATGTTAGGTTCAATAACCTTGATGATATGTCAGCTTCTTATATGAAAGAACTTCAGAGATATATGGATCTGCTTCTTTGGTAAATTCTCCTAGCTGCCACATGTTCCTCGGTACCTTGCATTCTAGCTAACATTTGACTTACGGATCCTATGGAAATCTGGAAATGATGTTGATGCTGATTCTCTACGTTCAGAACTGGAAGTGCTTGAATTAATTGCCCCAAAATATTTCTTTTAAAATATACTCTGCCACCTAATCATTTTAGGCCTAGAGACATGGAGATGACCTTTAACCAACGTTAATAGTCTTCCTGGAAAAATGGATCTAATCCTCTGCCTCTGGATAATTTTTCTTCTTTATGGCAGATTTCCAGATCCTCTTCCATGATCTCGAAATCCTCCATAACCTCCACTAGCTACAGTGCTTCGACCCATTTCAGCCAAACTGGGGCTAATCAATTGCCCTGCTTCTTCAAGGATTTTTATCATATCTTTGGAAAACCTTGCATTTGCAGCAGTGAAGTATGTATATTCCATGCCCTTAGCACCTGCTCGGCTAGTACGGCCAATACGATGCACGTAATCCTCCATGGAGCCAGGAAAATCATAGTTGATAACGCATTTCATATCCTTAACATCCAAGCCCCGTGCAAAAACCTCTGTAGCAGTCATAATAGGGCTCTTGCCAGCCTTAAATTCTGATAAGAATCAGTCCCTCTCGGCTTAGCTTTATCTCCATGAATTGATAGTGCTGTCCATCCATCCATACAAAGTTTCCTGGTAACTTGGTCACAGCCTTTTTTAGTCTCCAAAAAGATAAGAAAGTAGCTACCATCCATGATATCCTCCAAGAGATGTATCAACCCATAATACTTCTCATGTTCAGAAACAATCTCCACAACTTAATTAATTGCATGGTTTGCCTTGAGGTTTGGTGAGCCAATTACTACCTTGTAAGGATTATGCAGAGATTTCCTGGCAAGAAGTTCAACTTCCTTTGGCCAAGTCCCACTCCAGTATAATGTCTGTCGATCTGGCCGAATTTGGGAAACGATTTTCTTTATCTGTGGTTCAAAACCCATGTCGAGCATATGATTAGCTTCATCTAACACAAGATATGTCACTCTTCACAAGTTTTTATGTTGTGACTCCAACATATCAATTAACCGACTTGGGGTAGAAATGACAATGTCAACCCCTTTTGATAGATCTCGTACTTGTGGACCTTTGGGAGCACCTCCATATATACACGTATTCTTGATTTTTGAAGATGCTCCAAACTTAGCTGCCTCTTTTTGACACTCTGCCTCATTTTGCCTCAGAGAACATTAACCTCTTTGAATTTAATCTGGAAGATTTTCCTGGTGCATGCTCCTCAAAGTTTTTAACTTGAATGTTTCCACAATAATAACCTTGTTTAATGTTTCCACATTCAATATCTTCTTGCAAACTACCCTTCTTGTTGATAAAATCCTCTTTAAGGAGGTTGCACAAATCATTAATGTGCATATAGACCACAGGAGATGGTGAAAGAATCGGTGTCATGAAAGAAGACTCAGCCAGAGACTGCACAATAGAATTAGCTGCAAAAATTGTACTATAAATCCTTTTTGGGGTAGCTTGGATCTATGAGAAAAGTATGTTAAGACAATGAACCTTTTGCCTCTCCTCCACAAATGCATAAAATTGTGGGATCAATTGAGGGCCACCTTAGATGAAACCATTCTGTGTGCTACCAGAAACTTATAGCTTTTGTTGGAGCAGATCTGATGACAACGCCAACAAATTGGAATACCGCTCAAAACTGATTTTAGGAGAATGATCCTCCCACCCAAAGAAAGAAATCTATAAGTCCAGTTACAAACTCTCTTCTCAATTTTCTTCACCAGCCACTTCTAGTCATTAATCAAGTAATTTATAGGTTTCACCCAATAGCCCAAGTACTTAAAACCATCCTCTATCGACTCCATTATGTAAGGAAAAATGACCTTAATATCAACAGCTAGGCTATCATTCATATTATTCGTCAAAAATGAAGATTTATCAATACTGAACAACATACCAGAAGCAAGAGAGAACATGTTGATAATAGATTTGAAGCATCTCCACTCCTCAAAGGTTTCCTGTCCAAAAAGAACAACATCATCCACGAAGAGTAGGTGTGTGAGGGAAAGTGCCGAAGAAAAAACAATGGCAGATATTTTTCCTTTTCGTTTGGCATCTGCAATTAATAAAGTCAGGTCTTCCAGTACCAAGATAAATAATAATGCCGAGAGTGGGAAACCATTCCTAAGACCATGACTCGCATTGAAAGAAGTCGAAGGTGTACCATTAATGAGTACCGCAAAGTTTACAGACATCATACAACCCATAATCCAGTTGACGGTATCCAGAGTCAATCCTACCTGCAATAAAAGGAGCCTCAACAAAGTCTAGTTGATCCTATCATATGCCTTTACCAGTTCCATTTTAAGGATTAAAGCCTCCATATTTCGAGTTTTTATGGAGTGTAGGGCCTCCTGGGTGATCCCAACAACTTCCAATATCTGGCAATTCTTGAGGAAGCCGAACCATTCCTTAGAAATCACCTTTTCCAATAATGGTTTAAGCCTATCGGAGATAAATTTTGTGATTACCTTGTAAACCTGATTGCAAAGTGAAATCGAGTGAAAATTTGCAAAGGACACAGGCTTCTCACACTTGGGAATCAGTGTTAGCTAGGTAGCATGAAGAGACTTAGTGACAAAAACCTCCCTCTGAGAGTGTTCCACAACCACCAAGAGATCATTTCCCACAAGATCAAATAAATATTTAAAGAATTCAACTGTCCATCCATCATGTCAAGGACTCTTGTCCTTGGAAAATGCCTTCAACAATGACTCCACTTCCTCAATAGTAATCGCTTGCCCCAGTTTCTTAGCTTTCTCCAACTCAAGAAAAGTAGGGAAGAGTTTGATCGTTTACAATTGTTTATGAATGTGGGAAGTATTGTCCTCCTTAAAAGTTACAAAAAAAATCAACTACAGGCCTCTTCAGTTAGGTATCATCTGCACACAGGTTGCCATCTTGATCATAAAGCTCCCAGATAGAGTTCATGTTACAATGAGAATTAGCGAAGTTTTGAATAAAATTAGAATTTGCATGCCCCTGTTCAATATAAACAACCTGATTCTTAAGCCTCAACGTAGAAGCTTCAAATGCCATAATTTTTTCTTTGCAGGATTTCAACTCTGTAAGGAGTGAAGCCTCCTCCACCAATAAAATACCTATAGGTGCCAATAGAAACATTTCGGCAATCGAAGTCTCGACGGATTTGAGCTCAACAAAACTAGCCACTTTCTTCTGGCATTCCCGATCACTGACCAAACGTTTCAACAATTTAAGTTTTTCCGCCAAGATAGACATATCCCGAGAAACACCCTTCACAACAAGATGAGGCCACTGAAGCTTAAAAAAATTGAGAAAATCCACTTCCATGATCCATGAATGGTTGAATATAAATGGTGTCAAAGGTATTTTCCCAACAACCACCCAGTCAAGACAAATCGGGTCATGGTCAGAGATCTCAGATGGCCTAGACCACACCCTATGTAAAGGAAGAAAAGAAACCAACTGCTCTGCTAGAATGAATCTATCCAACCGTTTTCCAATAACAACCACCCCAGAGTGACCATTATGCCAAGTAGGTCCCAGCTTAAGAGGTATAATGTCCACAAGGCGAGAGTCCAAGAGTAAATTAGTGAAATAATCAGCTAAAGGATCATTCCTCGCGGACTCACCCCAGGCCTTCACACAAGATAAGGTGAATTTTAGATCACCTACAATAATAAGACTGGATAAATTAAATAATCCCTTGGCCACAAGATAATCCCAAAATGTTTCCCTCTCAAGATATGGGGCATAGATGTTTAAGCAGTTCCAAAAACACTAGATCCCTCTGAATCTAGCCTTGAGAAAAATAACCACAAGCATAAGAAAAGATTTACACCTAACCATCAAAGGATAACACATCGATAACAAACCCCCTGATAAACCCACATCATCACAAGCACAGAACTCCCATCTCAATTTGAGCTGTGAAAAGGATATCAACGCTTTCTCTCGAGAGCACATCGTTTCTTGAATAAAGATCATGTTCGGTTGAAGTTCATTGAACAAATTATTGAGGGCTAATAATTTGGGCTGCCCTACAAACCCTCTAATGTTGAAAGAGACTAAATGCATTAGGATGACAAAGGTGAGGGTTCATTTGCTCTAAGGGATCTGGGAGACGTAGAAGAAGACACAAGTTTCCCAACACGTGCAGCATGCTTAATACAGACATAGAGAGGGATGTAATCACCAACACCATAATTAGACA
Source organism: Pseudotsuga menziesii (assembly GCA_001517045.1). Classification (NCBI taxonomy): domain Eukaryota; kingdom Viridiplantae; phylum Streptophyta; class Pinopsida; order Pinales; family Pinaceae; genus Pseudotsuga; species Pseudotsuga menziesii. Next base: position 138,926 of record LPNX011086758.1, on the reverse strand, counting down.
TGTCACCCCAAAAGCCATTGGGAAAATTAGCTTTATGCCCTCTTCTGATAGTGATATTTTCATGCCGAATAGTGGCCAAGGGGAGAGTATAAGGGGACACTAGTGTGTGGTCTGAGAAAATAGGAAGTCTTTCAAGAAGAGACAGGTCCCACCTATACCATCACCCTCCCACCTATACCGCCACCCCCCACCACAGGTGAAGAAATGGTAGGTCTATACGGATCACCCAACACCACTTCCCCATGAGACCGGTTAAAACACCCACCATTATTGACAATAGGTTTCTCAGACATGGAAACATGTACATGAAGAGGGACAGTGGTAACCCTAGCCTGCAGACACCCACTCGATGGTGCAGAAACATAGACACCAAGAGAAGTCATCCGCTTAAAACCCTCGATAAAATCAATATCCTTCTTAGATAGATAAACATATACTGAATCAATAAGTGGGTCCAACTTACCAGTGTCCCCAAGCGTTGATAGAGTAGACTCAGAGGCTTTGGTTTCCCATGGAACAACTGGCACAGTTGATAACAAAAAGAATGGAAAACGATCATGAGGCACCAAAGGAAAGGACGATACCATAGTGGTGGAAGACCACTCCAGCAAAGCGCTAGCACTCGGTAACGTAGGATCATGAACAACTCTCCACAAATCGAACTTATCCCACAGATGTCCAGTCTGATGACAGACATGACAGTGAAACAGGACATGCAGGTAATCAATCCTTTGGACCCTCGAGTTGGTACCCTAGGAAAGTTCCAAATTAGCAGGTAAACCATCTGAAATGTCCACTTAAACCAACACCTTAGCAAAACACTTATCAAAAGAGTGGAGTATCTATGCATCCAAAGAGATAAAACGTCTGATGCAGTTTGCAATGCGAATGAGTGCATCCTGTGAGCAAAAGGGAAACAACAGGTTAGGAAGGAGTACCTAGAGATGTCGCTTTAAAAATCTCAAATGCTCTAGATCAAGATCGGCCCACCACCTACAGAGTGCTAAGGAGCCTTCACCAATGAGCGAGCGCCCCTCCAATACACGAGAAGCATCACCGTCTTCCAGAAACAAAAGGACATACCATCCATTAGATAATTTTATAACCATTAACGCATAGCCAATAGGGGCTTCTAGGTTTTAGCAATCCAATCAACCCAACCTTTCTTGTCTAAATGAAAGTATTCCAACCGCCCTACTAGAGCACACGTGCATAGAGAAGACACCTTCTCCATAATGTCATCATTGTCTACCACAAACGGCTTGCATGCCAGGGAGGTTTTGTAATATTTGGACTTCTGTCGAGGGTTACACCAATCACCCGCCACACCCGCCACCTCGACGTTCTCTAGCACATATTGTATGTCCATAAAACAAGACACCCCAACAAAACCACACCACCATGATAGAGGGATGAGGAAACCACCGAGGCTGAGAAGCACGTGACTTCCCCCAAAGTCAACCCCGACAACCGACAACTGGAACTAGACAACTCATCCGACAACCAAGCCAACAAAGTCTTCTAACTACCAAGAAACCCTAAACCCTAATTTATTGAAAAACACCAACCAGAACCCGCATACAACCAAAATGTCCATTAAAATATGGCAATGTAACCAATAAATTCTATGAAACATCCACAAACCACCTCATGACAGTCAAACCAATAATCCCTAAACACCAGCTCTGATGCCATCGACGGTGAAACCCTACACTCATTCCTTTCCCAACAAAGCCATGTTATATAGTCCATTGGATATAACTTGGGTGGTTGAGAGGAATTATTGTTACCCTCCCCATATGGGCTCTTGTGAGCCCCTATGTAATACTTGATATGCTCTTATGGAGCCCCTTCGTAATAAATGTGTTGATGATGTAAGATGTCCATACCTTGATTCATGCCCCTTTGTAATAAATGTGTTGATTATGTAAGATGACCATACCTTGATTAATGTTTGAATAGAAGGTGTCATTAATAATAATAAACATAGTTTTTTTTAAGTGGAAAATTTTAAATTTACTAGATTTCGACCAAAATCCAGGGTAAAGTTAAAAAACGTAGAATACATAGGCTACTCCATTTATTTGTTAATCCTTGGTCGAGGAGAGTCATTATGGTTGTGAATGTGGGTTGATTTATCACTTTTTAATTTGAAGTAAACCATGCCACTAGAGACGACATGTTGGTGGTTCATAATGGGAGAAACTTCCACTCCTACTAAATTCCTTTGGGTTTTGGGCCATTAATCTCTTTCCTAAATGTGTGAGGAAGACAAGCTCTTAACCAATTAGAAGCAGTTTTAGGTCTTACTCTAGGACCAAAAAGGTATTTTTAGCCATTGTAGTCTAAATATTCTACCTTTTCAACTTTTTCCAACTATATATTCTGTCTTGTTTTGTTCATCGTCTAGTTGGAAATCTGTAAAAAATCTTAGAATAATATATATTAGCAATGGAAATTGCATAATCTAGGTTCCATGGGGGTATTTGAGGGTGCCGAATATATTTATGGATTGGAAAACAAAACTTGAACACTTCCAAATTTGGATTTTACCAAAAAATAAAATACCGGATTCCAACCAAAATCCACTGGAAAGTTCAAAACGTAGAATAAATAGACTACTTTGTTTTAGCCTAGATCATATCCGTAACAAAGTTGGTGTCCCTTGTGGTGATCGTTGAGGGTACTTCCTATGGGATCATGTACTTTCTAGTAGCATCTAGCCTTAGTCCCATACATGAGAATAGATACAACTTTTTAGTCCCATACATGAGACTAGATACAACCCGAGCTGCATTTTTAACCTCCCATGAAGTTTTTGGATGTTTTCTTACATTGATTGAAAAGTCTATTTCTCAATAACATGTAAGTCCTAATATATTATATTTTATACTTTGCATGTGAGATTAAAAGATAAAATACGTTTAATATCCATTATGGTAAAATATGCATATACTTTGTATGTCTGAATAATCAATATGATAACTTAGTGTGTGGGATATCGTTATATTATGTGTGAGAGAGAATAATAAACATAATAATCTAGTATGACATAAGTGTTGCCTATAAAAAACATAAGTGTTGCCTATGTAAATAATAAAAATCATGATGTCATGTATGATTAATAAATATAATTGGTGTGATTGTATTAAGATGTAGTGTATGTGTAACATAACATCATGTTAGTAAATTAAAATTAAAATATTTAAATTGATTTAATATATTAATATAATATATATTCTAATCAAAATTTTATGGGAAACTTTAGGGATGCTTCTCCACATTAGTTGTGATTTCTATTAACGTTGGTGTAGACTACTATGCCACCTAGGGAGATCCCAACAATATTTGTTGACAGTTGGTTGAATTGAATCTTTGACGTATATGGATGATTGCATAAAGTTGAAGGCCTCAAAAGAGAAAATGGGGTCATCATGAATGCACTCAAACATAAACATGCATGTGCTTTTATAAACTTGCTTTCATTCCAGTTCGGAAATTCTTGAACCACCAACAATGATGCCAAGCCATTCTTTTAGGAGCATACATGTGCACTCACTTTTTGTTTTTTTAAAGGTTGTGACTGGCCTATTTTCCCCACAGACCATGCCATGCATTTCAGGGGAGATTAAGCAAACTATTGGCCAAATTGGATTTCTCAAGGAGCCATTCAACCATGTGGGTACCACTACCTTCATCTTCATTGTATTCCAGGTTAGTATTTTCTTTATATTTATTTTTTAATTTCATATGTTGTTTAAAAAATAAACAACAACTAAACCTAAATTTTTTATTGCACCAAAATTAATCACAATGGATCCGAGATAACCCAAAAAATTCACCACCACATCAATATGCATTAAACACGAATCCCAAATCACCAAATGTTAGCATGGAAATTACTTTAGATTCGAGATCTCATAGAACCTTTGTAATGAGTTGCAAAATACAAAAAATCCCACTCGATTGTCACTAACCACTTTGTTAGAGGAAATTATATCCTCCATTGCAGATGTCCAAGGACAATTAACCAATATTTATGATTACATGGCTAGAATGCTTGAGTAGGATTGGTCTTAATAAAGACCAAGTTAGAGACTTGAATATCATCAACCAATAGTTAATGACATTGTTTATTGACTTGAGAACTGGATTACATCCACTAGTGACAAAGAAACACATTTGTATGGATTGGTGCACCTTCCAACCATTTAGAGACCATTGGATGGAAAGGGAGTTTATGGTATTTGACAAATCTCCCTACAATAATATAGAGGTGCCTCTATATTTCCTTAGGAAATTATGGGCAAAGTTTGTGTTTGGTTACCATGTCAATTATTTTGACATTGGTGAATTTCATGGGGTGGGTCATGGGTCTGCACAATATAGAAAGAATATTAGGCGTAACCCATTTCTAGGTCCTCATCCTCTTAAGAAAAGGCCTACCCCTCCATCCAACATCCACCGATAGGGGAGATAAATACCCATACCCATGCATCCTTATTTTTTGTGGAACATAGATTGACGTAGCATAGTTTCATAGCATTATCCTATGAGGAGTAAGCTTTAGGTGACATTGGGGGAGGATATGGGCCTTCATCCCCAATTGTAGGGTCAAACTAGGAGAGGCAACATGGAGCCTCAAGTGAGCCTCATATATGTTAGAGTTGTTGAAAGAGATTTATGGGGAAATGGAGATGAGTAGACCTAAGACTTTTATGCAAGAGGTTAGTATGTTGTCTATCTCTTTTTTCTTCATTGATTACATATTATTATATTTTCACTTTATATATCTAACTATATGATGTTTGTAGTTGCTATGCCTAGATAACACACCTATAACACTAGGTTATGCATCAATGTTTTTTTTTTGCCACTGATGCAATTGTTGTAGAAACTTGCTCCTTTGGTGTACCGATGCCCAGGTATGGTCGAGTGAGTGGTTCACGAATTAAAATGATCCATGCTTGCTTTTTTTCATATGTTTTCAATCCATATTCTATATGCTTTTAGTTTGAATGTGCTCTTAGTCTATGCATAATGGTTACCTTCATTTAATGTTTCTATAGGTTGCGGTAGCATATAGCGATGAACCTTCTCCCCCCGGGGTGGATGCATCACCACCTTCTCAATTATCATGTGTGAAGTTAAATATTCATTGGAATTCGTAATAGTGTTTTTATTGATTCTACAATCTCAATAGGGTTATACTTGCTTCCATGCACATATCAATTTAGTAAATTAGAATGGATTATAGGTAGGAAACAAATAAATAAAAAATGAATTGGTTAAAACCATCATTAGGATACCTAACCCTGGTTTCTTAATGCACCAAAAATAATAATGAAATTATGAAACATAAAACTTACCTAACACATGCAATTTGATGAAACATTAGACTAAAAGCAAGTGGAGGTGATATTGTTCTCATTTGATCTCATTCTCTATCACTCATTTGAGTAAATGGAAATATTGTTGGGATTAATTTTTAACCTTCAAAATCCAGTGGAGATATTGAAAGCTTGTTTATCGAGACAATGGGTAGATAATATAAACTCCCATTCAAGGGTTTCCCTGAGACTTTTGAAAATTTCAATTTCTTAACTAGAAAAGGAATTTCCCAACTAAGAAAATTATGTATAGACTTAAATTCCTAGAAAACTTAAATGCAAGGTAAAATCAATAAAACAATTTGGCATTTTGTACAACAAAAGCCAAGACCCTAGGCTGTGTGGGTGTACATATTTAGATTGGTTAGGGTCGGAGGATGTGCTTTGCATCTAGGAGATAGATCCTATTTAGTGGGGCTTCACCGGAATTTTGACAATGTTTTGGGGCCTCTTATAACCTATGGTGGGAACCTTATGTGGTTTGGTGAATACCACTAGCTACTGATCCGAAATGACCTCCATAGCATTTCGAACTCTAGCTACTTCATGGGATCATATATTCTTAAAATTTTAATAAAGATATGATAAAAATATTGCACACTTTGAACAATTTTATGCAAGGGAATTTAAAAATATATATATCGAGAAGACGTGGAAGAGAGAGGAAGAGGAAACTCTACATACCACATATTATGGGAGGAAACTCTTGTACCAATTAAAATATCCATAATCAATTAAATTTTTATCTTTGGCTTCCGATTTGGTGAACTAAAGAAGAAAGTATGAATAGGACATGATCAACCTCTAACAAGATAGTTTTGTCCTGTATTTGGTGAACTAAAGAAGAAAGTATGAATAGGACGTGATCAACCTCTAACAAGATAGTTTTGGCCTGTAATTTGAATAGGAACGAGGGGATAGTTCCATGATGTGTAAAAGAGAGACTATTGAATGCTATTAAAATGGTACGTGAAGGAACAATCTTTGAATAACTTGAGTCTCTCCAACATGATAAACACATAATACATGTAGAGGCTTCTTCATTAACACCAATGTTGAAGATGTTAGTTCCACATGATGATACTTCAATTTGAAATGTGACATGAATATGGAGACACAACTTAAAATTTTCCACATCAAAGGTTATTAAATGTGCATCGAATTAATACAAATCATTAATGGAAAACAATAATTACATTCATTATTCCAAACAACTTAGGAGAAATTCTAAGGTTGACATAGTGGACATTGTTGATCACCTCTTCTTCTAGGCCAATAAAAGGGTCTTCTTCAACTGAGTGGTGGATCATGGATGTGCATATGTCCTTGTATTCCATATGTTGCAAAGATTCTAGTACCTATTTCATCCTCTCATTGCATGTTAATATGTCCTCGTAGGGAATATGTTGCAAAGCTTCTGGGGACTCCTTCAACCTTCAATAAAAATGGATCCTTGTAAAAACTAGTATACCAACTATTTAACATCCCTGAATATTTGATACCATGTGGAATTTGAGCATATATATCTAGACACTAAACAAGATATAAATTCGATGAAAGAGATCAATAATCTACAAATTCATGCAACAAATGTTCTAAACATTAATCATCACACAAAAGAGAGAAGTCAATAACGTAAGAGAAATGGATTGTTGTATTACATTAAGCTTCAGTGAATAAACATAGTTACAACAAATAGGAATGGAAATTTGAATTAATGTAGGATGCAATATAAATTTATCATGTAGTGAAATAGGTGTTACCGAGGATTAACTAGAGCCAAATACTCGTATTTAGTTATGCACACTCTCCAAACTAAGTTAAGTTGACTCAAGAATTCCCACTCACTTGTTCTAATTGAATGAGACACATGCAATTTAGTGCATGCACATGCAATTGAGTGAATGCACATGCATGAAGACAAAATACCTAAAAACACTCAATGAGGGTGCTACTATCTCATAATATATAAAAATAGGTGCATGGAGTCCCAAAACAATGAAGTAAACTCCATGGATTCATTCCACAACTCTTACTTGCAATGTGGTACCCTAAATTCAAGGAAAATAAGCCCTAATTGAAGGAATTCATCATCATATTCCAAATTAGACTTCAAGAGTTCTAAAAATAGTAGGTTAGGACATTAGGATATTTCTGAGAAGCTCTGGGGTGACTTAGCTGGTCAAATTGAATGGGGTTTGGCTCACTAGAGTCATGAAGTCATGGTCTAAGTCACTTGGTAGGAGAATGATTCTATGGAGAGGTTTTTATTATCTAACACATACCACATACCAGAATACATACCCATGGTCATTCAAGTATACCATGAGGATCAGTTCTAATACTAATGGTCTCCATTATCTTCTCATGATCAGAGTTAGGAAAGAAGTATCATACCTTTGATGAGTTCTTCCTTGAAGTTATTTGTAGTTGGAGGTTTTACCAACAACTAAGTTTTATAGTGGTATACACAATGACCTGGTCTATAATATTCAAATGCATACATTTTTTTCTTTGATCCTATGTTAGATATTCTCTTTTAATAACCATTGAACCAATCCTAAAATCAATGCCTTCAAAGTATGTTAATGAGACATTGAGGGTTTACTTTCACTCTAATCGACCTGCTAGCCAATAGTTAGTTCCCTATTCATTACCTTTTGTGGAAACCACTACATATATGTTCCCTACAAAAACTAGAGTGCCAGCATGTGAATCCACTAAATAAACAAAGCATACCATATGTTCATGCTAGTTAATAAAGATTAGTAAATATTCACCGATCTTGGTTGTATGAGATTTGAGATGTGATCATAATATTGTGACATACTTTATTGGTCCTCCTCCAATTGGGATAATTATGCAATTTTACATTGAATAATGGGGAGTGATACACGATCCTAAATATCAACCCAATTCATAAATTCATAATTATCCCATTCACCACTAATACATGGAGCATATAAGCAAGATAGTTTTCTTGTCCACATTTCAAATATAGCATTGTCTGATGTTCTAACTGAATGAAATGCAAGTGATCTGGATTATTTGGAGAACGAAATGAAGGTAATGATATAAAATAGAAATACACATGAGTATTTTGCTGAAAACAGAGTAGTACAGTAAAACCCAAATTATATTAATGAATGAACTGGAAAATCATTGTTAGCTATAAAGAAATACAAAGTAGATCTATATGTTGGTAGCTTATCTCTGAAAATATAGATGTTGGCTATGCTCATCTACAAGAACCAAGTTACAATGAGGCCAAAATTTCCCTTTTAACATAAAGTATAAATGATAAAACCATAAACATAAGAAACCCTAACCTCGGGAGATGAAATACTAAAAGGTTTGTGGGCCTTGATGTGGTTAGTTGATATTCCAACTTCCCACGGGCGTATTTTTTGCATACAATCTCTATTTGGCATGATCGGTATCACGTTTGAAAGGTATGAATGAGAAAAGATCTATGTTGACGACCCAGGAAATTATTTCAACAATTATATGGGCACTTCCATGGCAAAAATAATTATTTAGGGCCTCGAACTGGCCGCGGAATATCAAGACCTAAAAATTATAAAAATGTTGCAAATCTGGAACACGGTCTTTGAGCTAGTGGACTAGGTGAGTGGCCGCCGATGTCCATATGAACCAATCCTCCCCCATTAGGAATAAATGATACCCTTTGCATCAATATCTTTCATAATATGGGGAACATTCTACTAAATTTTACTCGTGGTGAGCCACTTTCCTAGGTGAAGAAGATTCCCTACTTTGAGGACTAGAGGGACTTGAATGTTCTATTAGTGAGTTCCCTTCATCTATGTGTCCATGATCCGATCCACTCTGGCATGGTCAAGGATGTCTTGATTGAGTTATATAAGGGACAAATGTTCAACCACCTATGACGTGTCCAAGAAAGGTAGAAAATATGGTTGAAGCAATTCCACATTAAATACTGTTAAAGTTTTATTGTTGGAAATATGATTATTTTATACCTTCAAACAATGTGCATTATAACATCATAATCATATGCAATATGATCACTAAAAGAAATACAAGCACAACAACAAAAAAAACAAATATTTTCACCTAGGAAAACATAAGGGAGAAAACCCAACAACTTCTTCAGTATAGATTTCATCAATAAAAAAAATGACAAACCAAGATAAGATAACCCCAAATACAAAAAAAAATTATTCTTCTCTCCAGCGAACATCTTCTCTCTCTCTCTCTTGCGCACTTGATTGAGTTGAGTGTGTGTACAAATGAGAGGTGTGCCCTCTCTATTTATTCTCATCAAGTGAGTGATCTAATTCCCTAATTGGGCTGACTTGTTATTATTTTTGGTCCATCTTGTCTAGGGAGACACAAAATAACATTTATATAATATTTATTGTGGGTAATATTGACTTGAATTACTACATAAGGTTTACATTGATTCTTTCAAGTACATTTACATGACCAAGTACATCAGTAACATATCTCGAAGGAGGTACAAGAATAATACAATAAAATTACAATAAGAATATCTTCTGAAATTACATTATTTAGCAATCCCTCTTAACAAGGAAGGTATTCTTCCATCATGATCATCATCCCTGGACATCATCATTGGATCTCGTCACTAGACATCTTCACTGGCTCTTGTCATTGGACATGATCACTGGATCTCATCACTAGACATCATCACTGGCTCTTGTCACTGGACATGATCACTGGATCTCATCACTGGACATCATCACTAGACATCATCACTGTATCTCGTTATCACTACTGCTACAACTTGGTAATCTGGCCATTGACTTGTGACATATTTGGAATATATTCATCATAAGAAGTCCATACAACAACCAACCCTTTTTCATGCTAGGTGTACCCTCATATCTGTTCATCGACCAACCTTTTTTTCATGCTGGGAGCTACCCTGATCTTGGTGCATCAACCAACCCTTTTTCATGCTGGGAGCTACTCTCATCTCGGTGCATCAACCAACTCTTTTTCTTGTTGGGAGCTACCCAATGCTTCCACCATCCCTTTTTCATGCTGGAAGATATCCATACATAGACCAATAATTTTAGTATTGGGTGTACCTCTCATATTGGTGCATCCAACATCCCTATTTAATGCTGGGAGATACCTCTCATATATCGGTGATTCCAACATCCCTTTTTCATGCCGAGAGCTACTTGGTTCCTCCACCAACCTATTTTCATGTTGGGAGATACCTGTACATTGACCAATCCTTTTTCATATTGGGTGCACCTCTCTTATCAGTGTGTCCACCAACCTTGTTTCATGCTGCGAGATACCTCTCATATATCGGTGCTTCCACTATCCCTTTTTCACGCTGGGAGATACTTGATGCTTCCACCAACACTTTTTCATGTTGGTAGCTACTCGTATAGTGACAAGTCATTTCTCATACTGGGTGTAACCCTACAAAGCTAGTCCTTCTTCATTCTAGATGTATCCCTCTAAAGTGCCAGTCCTTTTTCATATTGGATGCAAGTCTCATATGTCTTCCATACTACCGACCCTTTTTCATGCTAGACATGAAGACCACACATCTTCAACATACTTATCCCTTTTTCATGCTGGACGTGAAGATTACATGTATTCCACAGAGCCAACCCTTTTTCATGCTGGATGAGAATACCACACGTATTCCATAGAGACATCCCTTTTTCATGTTGGATGTGAATACCATAGGGAATCATTGCTCCCTCATGCGATAGACACCGATCTGGACAACTGGAAGATTGTCCCTGAAGTACTAAAAATTCACTCTTGCCAGAGGCTTTGTCAATACTTTATCTATCTACTTGTCCATCACAATATACTGGAGATTCATTTCTCCTCTCTACACCATATCTTGGATATAGTGATACCGAATCTCGATGTGCTTTGACTTGTCATGGAACACAGGGTTCTTAGACAACTTCATACAATTATGGTTGTCATAGAACAAACAAGTAATCTCTAACTCGACATCGAACAATACCGTAAGTAGATTTCTATGCCACACTACCTCATAGCTAGCTGAACAGGCTGCAATATAGTCTACCTCAGTTGTGCTGAGTGCTACACTTGTCTGAAACAAGAGATCATAAAAGACCCCAAACTGAAGCAACACCCTACAGTTCTCTTCTATTAGTAGCACTACCATCCCAATCTAAGTCTACATAACCCTGTAGGAAAATTGATTTGTCACATATTTGATACCATAATCAAATGTACCCTTCATATACCTTAGCACATGCTTTGCTATAATCATGTGAAAATGTCTCGACTCTACCATATACTAACTCAAAGTGTTAACCACAAAGCATATATCTGGCATTTTGTTCGTCAAGTACATCAACGAACCAATCATCTACCCGTAGACTATGGCATCAACTGTCTCTGAAGTAGTATCACACAACAACATCAAGTTTGATTCCATCAGTGTATCCATGTCCTTACAGTCCATCATCCAAAATCTCTTCATGATATCTTCCATGCATTTTCCTTAGCTTAGGAAAATCTCATTTGAATTTTGCCACACCACTAATCTCAAGAATCATGAAAATATTATTGAACTCTGAGATCTACTTCCTCTTGGTGAGGGGAGACATATGGTATCACTTTGAGCATATACCTAAGATATTGAGGAAAACAACCTTTTCCATGGATAGAGTCTAAGTGATCATGTATCCCAATCTGTGTTGTAGTCACTCACTCTGAAGCATAGCTTTATTTCTCCCTCTATAACTAAGCAATATCCTCCCTTTGCATCTTGTACTCTCTACATTGGGTAATTTTTCACTAAGATGATTGGTATCCTTCTCTTATACTAATATTTTATGTATTCATCTATGTCATATCTCAAGGTCATTGGATACTAAAATATCCATCTCGAACTATGTTACAAGTCCCTCTTGGACCCATCTATGAGCTCCTCATATTCAAGCTTATAGCAAAGGTTGATGTCTCATCACTCTAGGTGACCCTCAAGAACATCATATGATTTTATGTCATGGGTTCCTTTTGAGCTCATGCAAATCCTTCTTCAATCTGTGCACATGTGGTTTTCTGCAGAGAGTCCTGAATCTTGAAGGTTGCTCGATATACACTTCTACCTCAATTACAACATCTATCTAGTGTAATATCCACCATTGAAGAAGTGTTTCTGGTTTCTAGAGAAAATGTTTTGTCACAATCGTCTCCCTCTTTTTGAGAGAAACCATGAACCTTGATTTGTACTTATGTAGAATGCTTGATCTTGTAAATCTTCTTAAATGTCATAGCTAAACCATCGTCACTTTTTCTTCAGAATAAGTCTAATCATTCTTTTCTCGTAGAATATTGTACACAACCTTTCCTACAAGTAAAATTCAGTTGCATGATTAATAACATTTCATAATGTTCAAAACATATTAATAATGACAAATTCTTATGCATAAAGACATAGGTCACACAATCATGCAACTATCTTATCCAATTCTTAAACACAACATTCATCCATATCCCGTATACATATGGTAAATTTCTAGATTCCTTCCAAATATGTTAGAAAAGATGTTCATTCTATATGTGTAGAAATGAATTATTGTACAACACCATAGGCCACTTACCCATCACATGCATTTTAGTAGTATATTGTTCATCAATGCAAACACTCTAATATGCATAATACACTTCCTAAATCTAGGAACATTGTGATGTACCCAAACCTTGAGATAAGGACAAAGGTGCCAAAATTAAGGCTAACTTAAGTTTAATAACAATGGATATAGGTAAATTACTATTGATCTGACTAACCATTCACCCAAATAAATTAAATATTTTAATTCTAGAGATTGAATTATAACTAAAGTTTGCAACACTTAATTATTTAATTACGACACTTAATTAAATAATTAATTGTCACACTCAATTAATAATTTTCAAAGTGCAAGGTAAAGGTCATAATTGAAACAAGAACATCAATAATACATGATAAACATCATAGTTGGTGTAAATATCTACTTTATGTATTTTTGGTTTGTTTGATAGCATAGTTTATAAATAACCAAGTATTGATGTCATTGATTATTTGCAAATTAATCTACTTTTTCGGTGTTGTTATGTGTGTGCTGTTAGTGAGCATAAAAATTAAGGAAAACCACATATCATGGAACATCCATAGGCTTCAATCTAAAACCACACCGAAACCATAACAAACATAGAACACTCGATGGAACTACAACCCTCAAAATTGGGTCCCGATGACTGTCCCCTACAGTTATCTCTCACTAATAAAAATCAGATTGTATAGCTTCCACCCTCCAGCCATAGATTAATTTTACATATAGAATACATCTCTCATCCTCATATCTGCAACTAAGAACAATTATGCAAACAAATGATTTACAATCAAATGACAGGTGTGCTCATCTTGGCACCAGAAAGCTATTAGACCAAAACAAACATATCTTGGTCATCCGGAAAGCTTTTTCAATGAAACAAAAAGTTTTATTCACTGAAAAATGATGTCGCGGATGAAATGGAATAGGTATTAAAACACAGAAATGAGCATATATGGTTGAATCATATCACATGGTTGCGCCCCTCTTAATAAAATATATCCAAAATTACATTATCTAGTTAAGAAGAAGAAGAATAGAAAGAAAGTAGCAAGAATAGAAACTCAATTCCATATTATATGAAAATCATCCTTCCTCCATGCAGATCTTGACATTCAATACATGAAAACTCAAACAAACAATCATCCATCATTGCACATATACCAAATAAAATAATGTAATGAAAACATAACATAAGAGAAATACTTATCTCAAAATATGGGCAACTTCCTGCAGCAGGACAAATTTCCTCCAAGCCGTAGACACCTTCAAACATTCCTTGCTTGAACAGGTCACCCCCGATCTGAGACCATATATCCATGGGTAGAGTCTCACTTAGTCTAAATACTCTCGAAACTACCTCTTCCTAGAGACACAATTCTTCCCAGTACTACTTTTCTATTCGTCTCCACTACCTATGGGATGTGACCTAGCTCGCCATTCCCATTTCCTAGATTTTTGTGTGAGAACCTGGAATAGTAGAGTGATATAATGGAAGCAAAGGGAAACAAATAGAATCACTCTAAGTCTCAACACACTCTCTATAACATCAACATTCCCAACACGGTTAGATAACATAAGTCACATGGTCCAAAGCTCAAGATTAACTTCAACAAGAAGATGAAAGATGAATTTATAACATAAGAAGGACAACTCTAACCCAAAGGGATCAACCCAAATTAGAGAGAGGTAAGGTTTAAGCTTTAGCATGGAGAATTAACTTGAATTAGTGTAGTGGTGGCTTAGTGAAAATATTCCCTTTCCTGAATTAGCACCATGAGGAGGAGTTACCCAAAAACTGAGTGGAGCCATGAAGAGCACATGGAGGCACAATAATACATGAAGGGGATTACAAAACCTCAAAGAGAGTGAAATAGGTGAGAGAGGGAATCCGATAGGGTCATAAATATTATGGAAGCACAAAAATAGGATCATCAATGCATGGTGTAAGAGTGGAAGCTAGAAAATAGTTTACAACCCCTAAAAAGTAGGAAAACGGCTCATAAATGACTATAAACACATAAATGTGAGGGAATATTTTCCCAATGAGGGTTCCATAGGAAATATGGGCCCACTAAGGTGTAAAAAATATACAATATTAACTCCATAGTCCATAATTATTGATAATAGGGTTCGTTGTACAAGGTTTGGGTGACCAACATTATTAATCTCACCAAGGTGCAAATATGAATTGGGATGGAAAAACTACAACCAACTACAAGTTATAAGGTGCTAGGTATGTCCCCATTCCCCATCACTTTTTGGAATCCATGGACCTCCATACTCGTTTAGTTTCCATTGCTGAGCCCATTTTTTATTTAATCAATCATTAACAACATTCAAAGATAGCAGAGATTCTAGTAATAACATTAGCATTAATAATAGTGCCAAAGTCCAAAGTCATGTTATCAAACATTAATAATAAGTCCTTAATTAAATTAATCATGAAAAGGATAATAATTCCACAATCATATAGAATATCATAAGTCCATAGTTCAAGAGAACATAAGTCACTTGAAGGATCATAAGTCTAGGGCTTAATAACCGGGGTATTACAAACATAAATTTGTACACAACTGAAAAATATCATTTAAGCAATTGTATATATAGGAAATTAAAATTCAAACACTAATATTTGTTTGTTTGGTAGGATCCCTCTTAATTTTTGTCTCCTTGTAGTAATTGCTCGAGTCTCTGAAAGTGTGATCTAATCCATCGTTCGATTCCGAGGACCTGTTCCTATCTTTCTTATGATCGACAAAACTGAGCAAGTATTATACACCATAGATCAATTGGAACTCTGTACTAGTGTTGAATATGAGTGTACCTTATTCTTCATTCACGATTGCATCCCTTCTTATCTAATGCTGAAATGGATAAGAGGTTCTTCCATACAACATCATCTTCATCTTCTTGGTTTTTCGGAATCCAACTTTGTAGGAGACTCCTCTTATCCATTTCATAGGATAAGCTTCATCTTATGTGGTGAATCCTTTTGGATCAAAGTACATATTCCTCATCACTTGAGGAATATTCCCTTGTTCTTTTCTTAACTGGTTCACCATCTTCTGTAGCATGAGCATGATATCTCTTCTTATTTCCTTTCTTACAGGATGGTCAAAGCATTAAACATCTCCTTGGAAGTATTCAAGGAGGATACATGTAGTATCAAATGATACTTGATGGAATCAACACTAATCCTCTTGGCCTTGACCATATTATTCTTTATCTTTGTCTTCATCTCTCTCCGGCTCTACAACTTCTCCTTTGACATAGTTTTCCAAGTAATGTTCTTCTAGTATGAGAAGCACTCTATACTTCCATTCCCAAAAGTTCTTAGCTCCTTCAATATTTTCCTCAATATTTTTATTTTTTTCCATCTTGGTAAAATGAGAACCTCAAATGGAAATAAAGAAAACACTGCTTATCAATAAGAGTGCTCCAACCAAGTGATTTCTTCAAGGTTTTCTAGAAAACTGCTTCTTGGATGACCTAGGGTTTGACAAAGAAACCCTAATTTTTCAACTTTAAAATATTACTAATATAATTGGAGAGAGATATTCACATCCTCAAGGTGATTTGATAAATGATCTTCTTTTTTTGGATTAGTGGACAAAACTACAAAATATCTAATGCCATAGTTTGTCCAATTTATTCTACTGAGCTTGTTCCATTGTCTGGTATTAATTATGTTTTATCTTGGAAATTTGTTCTCCTCAAGGTCCATTTTTTTTTCCTGAGGTAGTCTCATATTTTCTCTATCCAACCCCATAGGTTAGAGAAAAAATGGATTCAGAAAGTGGAATTTATGTTAAGTTTCCCAAGGTGATCTGTTTATGTAATTTCATGTGTCACTGTTTCCACTTCGGGTTTTAAAACTTGCACCAGGGAAACTACAATCCATTCCATTTCTGAAACATTTTAAAAAATTCAATTTGGAGCTTCCAATCCCAATATATACCATTTTTCCCTAGATCAACTGTTTAAAACTGAACTATGGAAGAGGCTAGAACCCTATTTTGCATGAATTGCATCTCATAAAGTACAATGAATCTGAGTTTGAAACTCACATCAAAGGTACATTTTTTTTATATCTTCGACATGTTCGAGTTTCATCTCCTTGACCATTACCAAAATCAATTTGTAGCGAAAATTCCCAAATGACTATATTTTTCCTTCTAGGGTTTCAAGCATGAATCCTTAATCTTCGGTAGTTGCAGCTATTGCAATAAATTCTTTCAGCATGGATATGAAACCATGTTATAATTTTAATGTTTCCAAGATGATTATGTTATATCTTTAAAAAATGTGCATTATAACATCATAATAATATGCAATAGGATCACTAAAATAAAGACAAGCACATCAACACAATATACACAAATATTTTCTTCTAGGAAACCACAAGGGATAAAACCCAACAACTTCTTCTGTATAGATTCCATCAACAAGAACAATTCCAAACCAAGATAAGATAACTCCAAAGATGAAAGAAATTCTTCTTCTCTCTCTCTCTCTTGTGCAGTTGCTTTAGTTGAATGTGAGAGGTGTCCCCTCTCTATTTACACTCATCAAGTGTGTGAACTAATTCCCTACCAGGGCCAACTTTTTACTCTTTCTAGGAAGACTTGTCTAGGGAGACAAAAAATAACATTTATATAATATTTCTTGTGGGTACTATTGACCCAAATTACAATGGAAGGTTTACATTGATTATTTTAAGTACATTTACATGACCAAGTACATCAATAACATCTCTTGAAGGAGGTAAATAATAATACAATAAAAGTACAATACACATATCTTCTGAAGTTACATTCTTTGACAAATACTGGGTGTAAGCCAATGAAAGGGGGGATATTTATTTCAAAAGCATTCTCATCCACAACATTCATGATGGCATAAGGCCATATCGGAGTGGTTTAATATTTTTGAGGGGGCTTGACATGAGGTATTCGTTCTATAAATTCAACTACACCTTATCCCCAAATTGAAACTTGTGTGGAACTTGATGTTGGTCATGTCATTATTTATACTTGGCATTGTCCTTCTACATGATATCATGAACCTATTGTTGGATGTTCTAGATTCATTCAATGAATTTGGTTTCTTTATATACCTCAGTATGAGCATTGGAGGACTCTTCTTGTGTAGATACAATGGGTATACCTACATCAATGGGAGCCAATTGTTGGAACCCCAAGCACACCCAAAAGGTGATGTGGCCACTAGAGCTCTGGAGGGTTGTGTTGTAACTATGTTGAACACATGGAAGGCTCTCATCCCATATGAAAAATCATCATGTTGACCACTTATGTCTTTCCATTCGTTTGGGGGTGTAAGATAGTTGATTTGGTTAACTTAGTGTCCATTAGAGACCATAAGGAATACCATAAGCTGCTAGGGAGACTATTGTCCTGATTTGAAACAATGGTCCATTGTAGCCCAAAATGAACCCAAAAATTCTCAATTAAGATCTTAGTAGTGGAATTGGATATGATACTCTTCACACATGGTGCTAGAATGTCCATATTAGAGAACTAATAAAAAATCACAAAAACACACTCATGACCAAAAACCTAACATGTAATCCATTGAGACCAAATTCCAAGGCTTGTCGAGGATATGAATATGAGTGTACAACCCTTTCTTATTTATTGTAGGTTTATCAGTGGCATAGGAAGTGCATGACCGAATACACTTTCTGATGTCTTGCCAGATTTTTGGCTAGTAGAAATACTTTGAAGCACTAATACTGTCTTCTCCATGCCAAACTGTCTGACCACCTAACTATAGTGTGCCTCTTAAATTAAATTTTCATGCTTTCTTTATGGAACAAAAATATGTACCAAATAGAAAAAAAGGGCATCATGTAAGTGAAAGTCTAGAACTTGTTTACCTATGCCTAGGGTCTGATATGTAGTAGTGAAGTCATGGTCACTTCTATATAATTGGGGCCACCTAAAGGTCTTGTTCCCACATGATTTTATGACCATAGTTAGTGCCATGACTGGGGGTTGACTGAGGAAATATACAACATGGTTCATGCTACCCTTCTTTTACTTATTGCTCAAATAAAATTGTTGCAAGTACATGGACCACTTTTGATGGAATTCATTCTATAATTTTCCCTATGTCTGCATGATTTGTGGAGGCCTATGATCAATGTGGACAATAATTTTCTTTCAAAGAATGTAATGCTTACACTATCAACATGCCTACACAATGGAGTACATATCCTTGTCATAGATGGGATATTTGATAATAGTATCAAACAATTTCTCACTGTGATATGCCACCAGATGTTCCTACTAAGCCTACTAAGTGAGGGTTGTACTAATATCATAATATGAGGCATATGTCTCAATGTTGAATGGTTGTTGCAGGTATGGAAGAGTGAGGACTGGTGTTGAGTAGAGGCAATATTTCAAATCCTTGAATTATTTCTATTGCAATCCTAACTAGGTGAAATTGGATTTAGCTCCATCCTTGGTCACTTTGCTTAAGGGACAAGCGATATGAGAGAACCCCAACATGAACCTACGGTAGAATTTGGAAAGGTCCAAGAAGCTGTGGAGCTTTGTATGGGTTGTCGGGACTGGCCAATTGCAAATGACTTGGATCATAGATGGGTTCATATGCACCCCATGTTCATCCACAATGTATCCCAAATATTAAATTCTTTGAATTCCAAATGAACATTTCTATAGGTTGGAATATAGCTTGTGGTGTCGTAGGGTTCTTAGGACCCAATGAATGTGTTGTAGATGTTGTTCCTAGGTTTTGTTGTAGGTGAGGATACCATCTAGATATATGACCACAAATAAGTTTACAAACAGTTGCAAGATATCATCCATCATCCTCATAAAAATTGCTAGAGAATTAGTCATGTTAGAGAATTAGTCAAGCTAAAAGGCATGATCAACCATTCAAATAGGCCTTTTCGAGACTTGAAGGATGTCTTCCATACATCGGTTTGTTCAATTGGAACCTCGTGGTATCCTGAATTATATTAATCTTGATAAATAACTTGGTACCCTTAAGTTGACCAATAATATCATCAATACAAGGGATCATGTATCAATTCTTGATAGTGATTTTGTTCATGGTTTTGTAATCGATACTAAGTCACTATGTCCCATGCTTTTTTTGCACCAACATAGTTGGACTCTCGCAAGGTGAGGATCTTTGTCGAATGTGGTCATTTTGGATGAGCTCATAAATTTGGAAATTTATTTACTCATTTTCCATAAGATAACACCTATATATTGCGACGTTGGGTAAAGGATCACCTAGTATCAAGTAAATTGGATGTTTGACCTAGTAATGTAGAGGCACCCTCATAGGGAAATCAAAGATGACCTTGTACTCTTCTAAAATATTGTAAACCTACTTCTGCTGCTTTGGGAGACCTTGTGTTGAGTCTATGGTGGTTGCAGTGACCTTCCATACACTTTATGACCAAACCATGAAGGGGAAAAATTTCCAATTTGAGAGATGATCTTCTAACATTGCTTCACATAAATCAAATAGTTTTCAATAGTTGGGACTAACTCAGGCATCCTATAGAGTTTTCCATCCAAAGTAACAATGAAACTAGGAGGCTTGGACTCATAAATATCATGGAATTTACACATATATGGTTTTCCTAACATAACATCAAAAAATTCAAGTGGGGAAACATCACACAGTACCTCACCTTTGAAGTGCCTAATGTCGTAGGGTAAGTGCCACAACTGACTAATGCATATGTCTCATCCCTAGATCAACCAACTGTTGGTGTATGGTTGGGGGTGTGGTGTCATTGGCAGCTTCAATATTTTGATAACCTCGAACAAGATGAGCTTCTTCTAGATACCAATGTCAACAATGAAATGTAGTGGATTCCCCTTCACCCATAGCTGTGAATGGAAGAGGTACTTCACTTCCTCTAGATACTCTGACTCTTCTAGTTGGATATTTATGGTTGTGATGGTGGCACTAGGTTTCACATAAATGATTCACTTTCCCATTTCTTGCTCTAAATCAAATTTCTAGCTAGAGTCTGGCTCCGGGGTTTTCAACTCAACTAACAATGATTGTTTTGAGCATCATTCATCAATGTTGTTCTAGGGAATTTTGTGGAAATCACACCACTTTCTGGTGTCCTTCGATTTCCCATTACCCTTATTTATCTGCAGCTTGGGATGGTTGTCCTGATTTTGTTCATCCTTGCTCTGTCTTTTGTTTTATGAGTTAGGTCCACCTTTTCCATGCTTCTACTACTATTGATTTTCAAATCCAAACTCTCGATTATTCTTTTGCTTAAACTTTTTCTTGATCTTGACAAGTATCTCCCAATGAGAAGATGTCTAGGAAATCCATTTTTGTCTGAACATACCTGTTAAGGACACTTTGGTACTTCATGACCAATTTATTTTGAAGTATCTAATGCCCATCTTTGAGTGCAAGGTATGGAATATATTGGTGAACTCCAGCACCATCTAGTCTCTCTCCCACTCAAAGTTGTCCACCT
The DNA here is from genome assembly GCA_001517045.1 of Pseudotsuga menziesii. Classification (NCBI taxonomy): domain Eukaryota; kingdom Viridiplantae; phylum Streptophyta; class Pinopsida; order Pinales; family Pinaceae; genus Pseudotsuga; species Pseudotsuga menziesii. The sequence continues at coordinate 117,411 of LPNX011086758.1, read as the reverse complement.
GGTGTACTGGTCATCATAGTTTATGATAGGGTAGAATTCATCCTTGATGGCATCGAAAAATATGCCCAAGTGGGTTTTGTCTTGTATATTTTAGACTTATATCTTGTATGCCACTTGCAGTAACTTTCCTACCAATATTTGATATGCGGGAGGAACTTAAGGAGAAAAATATGATCTTTTCACCATCAGAAAAATTTTGAACGACACAATTACCCTCTAATATATTTAACCATTCCTCCAAAGCATCTGCATCTATCTCACATTGAAATAAGAGAATTTTAAATTCAAATTGTACCTAGAAGAGATTCACACCTCCAAAACAAATGCTCGTTGAATTTGCATCTGTCATCATAGACATTCATCGAAGGATCTAGGTGACACTATCCATCACCTCGTTCCTTTGTCAGACGAGGGATTCCTTGAGCAACAACTTAATAGGAGCTACTGCTCTTCCATGTCTCTTTTCTTCTCTTTCCATGTGAGGCTACTTGGGTCGATGAGAGTGGGATTTCCTAAGCTTAAATAATTCAAGAACCAAATCTTGATATTTAAATCTCATTGGGGACATGCACTATGAAACAATAAGACCAAATTTATGTGATACCACTAATATGGATTATTTAGATAATGAAATGAAGGCAGTGATATAAAATATAAATACACACAAATATTTTGTAGAAAACACAGTAGTATAGTAAAACCCAATTCTATTAATGAATGGACTGGAAAAACACTGTAAGCTGTAAATCAATACAAACTAGTTCTAAACAGTGGTATCTTATCTCTGGAAATAGATGTGTCAGGTACTCTCATCCATAAGAATTGAGTTACAGTGAGTCCAAAAGGGACCTTTTAACATAAATCATAAATGAGAAAACCCTAACCAAGGAGATGAAACACCAAAAGGTTTATGGACTTCGATGTGGTTAGTTAATACATCAACTTCCTAAGGGTGCAACTTTTGCATATGATCTTCGTTTGGGGCACTCAGTATCCTATTGGATATGTCTGGACGAGAAGGGATCTATGTTTTCATCCCAAACAATTCCTTTTCTAATTGAATGGGAATTTTCGTGGAAAAAAACATCATTTAGGGACTTAAAATGACCCTACAATATCAAGACCTGAAAAAAAGTAAGAAAATTACCATTGTTGGAAAATTGTGGATTTGCACTAGTGGACTAGGTGGGTGGATACCAATGTCCATCTAGATCAACATGAGTTCCCTCGATGGTTTTGCATTCATATAAATACAATAGATCTACATCAACCAATTCTCAAAATATCTATGTACATTTACTTTCTCGGTTGATTGGCCTTCTCACCTTCTTGCTCCCTCCCCCACAATTGAAGAAAGCCATTAAATAATGGATTTTGTATCTCGAATTAGGGAAACAATTGAAATATTCATTTCTTTCCTACATAACAAATTTTTGATGCATGGACCTTCTGTGTCATCTTACACCTTTTTTTGTGTCCAGACTCGAAATAATTCCAAATATGTGGTACCTTGTGTTTTTTGTGGAGAACACACAACCATTCAAATACACATGCATTTTTTAATTTCCTCACACAACAATCAAACCAATTCCAATGTTTATCCATATGTATACTATTATCCTTCAAATCACTGTAGAAAAATTTAAAGCATTGTTATATAAAAGCTAAGTCATGGCACCTATCATCACTTATGTAGAAGTGATACTCCTTCAATATAACCCTAATGTCTTTGCTACTATATGCCCCATTCATTTATGTGAAATGGACCATTACTTTTACTTGTTATTCTAACTGATAATATTGGATATGAATGTTGTTTTGTTGTTGAATGGTGTATTTCTTTGCAAAATCAACCATTGATAAGATAGTACCAGCGGGAAACATATCCTTGCATATTCTAAAATTCTCATCTATCCATCGAGCCACATGGACATGCCCAACATATTGTTGGGTCTTTTGAAACAATTCCTTCATGAAGTCACAGAATCGTACCTAGTTGAACATAAATAAAGACACATATTAATAGATTGTTACATATCAAAATGCTATTTGGAAGAAAAAATACTAATTTAGTACTCATTAATAACCTAAGAATTGACCAATTGTATAAAAACATATTTGGCCCAAGTTAAGTTCACTACATTCATTCTTGAATCTCTCATACAATTATGTTTGCGTCATGTCATAAAGTTTTTAATGTGGGATTCATGGTCCCTTTAATCCCTTCTCAATTTTAGTACATCTTTTGTTCGGAAGAAGGTCTATTGTTGTCATGCCAAAAATCTTACACTGGTCCCATATATGCTCTAATTAAATTTATACCACAGTGTGCTATCTTGCCATTGAAGTCCCACAAATATGTTTTTCCACCTGTTTCGAGGCTATCACATCTAATAGATTACTTTCTAATGGTTTTCACATTTTAATTAATGAGATGGTATGTTTCTTCATTTTCATGTTACCTTTCTAACAATTGTTTGTGGCAAGACACGTAAGGATCATAATAGTCTTGAGAACGTGTTTTCTAGACAATTTTTTGAAAAGCATCAATAAGGATTCTAATAATATGATTACCTTCTTCTGAACTTATAATTGTTTAATGATTAAAATTATTCTAACAAAATTCAAACTCCTATATTTTAACGAACATAGAAACAATTGGCATTTAGTTGCATTAGATTTTGGTTCAAAATACTTTTATAATTTTAAAGGATTGATGAAGAATATTTCGGTTAGGTAGTTTACCTTCAAGTGACATTAGAGCACTTTCATCCACCTGATGACATTTAGGATTTTTTCAGCACACACTATCCAATCTAGGTGGGGGAATGGACCCATGTGTTGGAAATCTTGATCTATATGTTGTGGAGTTATAATATAGGATGGAGTTTGGATATGTTCATGGGTTGTTTTTGAAATGTCAAATTGTCGAACAATAAGCTGCATTGCAAGAACTTCTTCATCATGAGGTAGTACATAAATTTCCTCTCTAATTTAATCCATGGTATAATGAAATCCATGTAACTCCATCATCATCTGGTCATGAATGAAAACTTGTCTTGATGGAATATTCATTAGAGGTTATTTGGACTCTCCTTTTCTAAAATCCTTTTCTTTTTCATACCTATCCATTTCTTGTTCATTTCTTTGTTGAAATTTTTGGTGGGATTCTTTTTCCTTAACCACTTTGTTTTTCAATTATGATGGCCCCCCATGTTCAAAGAGATTGCAATTACAAGGAAACTTGAAAATTATCTTCCAATTACAAAAAATGTAGAAATTTTTCTTCCAATTACACAAGAAGACAAAGATTGTATTGCAATTACAAAATAAGGTAAGTATCATCTTTCAAATATACAAGACGTCAATTGTCTTCCAATTTCACAAATTATCTTGGAAATATACAGGAAGATAATAATTATCTTTAAATTTCACAAAATGTCTTCCAATTACACAAAATTTATCTTCTAATTATATAAGAAGACAAAAACTTGGTTACCAATAACATAAGAAGACAAAAACTTGGTTACCAATAACATAAGAAGACAAAAATATGATTTCCAATTGCATTAAAATGCATATCTTGGTGTTTCCCATCAATGTTGTTGCACGTTTGAAAATGTTCAATCATTGTGTGGATATCAGGGGAGTGGCAATCATGATTTTTTGATAGGAAAATTAAAAGCGTGCATGCATTATTAAAAATGTGCATGCACTATAAAAAATGGGCATGTGTTTTTTTTCTAAATGTTATTTTCAATAAATGTGGAGAGTGAATATGCACCTTCCACCATGTGTTCATAGTCCCCACCTAGAGAGTGCACACGCTCTTGAAAGTGCACAAGTACTGTTAAAAACATGCATGCACTCTTTATTCTCACCCATGCGTCCCTCCTATCTCTATCTCTCTCTGTCCCTCCCCTCCCTCCATCAATCTCTTCCTTTCCCAATTCCACCCCCCACTCTCTCTCTTTGTATCTATCCTTCAATGCCTTGCACATGGTGTATAGAGGAAATTTAGGTTTTGGGCCCTGAAGGAATCATCTAGGTATTCAGGTCCCATAACAACACATTAAACAACAACTAATATTCCACGTTATTTTTGGCTTATGACTAGGTATATTAGTCTGATTAGGATATTTTTAGGAGTAAGTATGTGTATTAAGGCCCTAGATATGGTCAATGGAAAAGAACTAGTCATTGGCACCTAAAGAAAGCTTCTAAGCATATGGGGTAATTAACCATGCATCACTTGATATGGGTATCTACAACAATATGGATCTAGGTTTTGTGGAATTGGGGACTTAGACATGGTAACTGGAGGAGACTTGAAGTTGTGGCCCTAAATGGATATTCTCTCCATCCAAGTATTATAATGTTTCCTCCACCAACCACACATGGCCTCTTGATGGTATCATTGGCATATGATTGAGGATGTCAATTTCATTAGGCGGTTTTGAGTAGAATATATGTGTCTCAGGTCCTTAGGAATGATGTTCCAAGGAAGAAGACCATGAATTTGTCCATAAATAAAACATTGAGGCATATAAAACAATGAATAATTCCTTGGAAAATGACACATGACTTCACAATTGTATCCCCAACATTATGTATCCAATTTGGGGACTTGGTGCCTTGGACATGGTGAGAGGAGGAGACTTGAGTCTTTGATCGTAAATGAATCTTATATCCATATAGGTATAAGCAGGTCTCCTCCACCAACCATACATGTCATCCTAAGGGTATATATGGCTTATGATTGAGGATGTTAGTGATATTACGGGGTTTTGAGAATATAT
>LPNX011086758.1:45507-108907 GCA_001517045.1 Pseudotsuga menziesii | reverse complement strand
TTGCAGTATGCACACTTGTTCATTTCACCTTTGTTCTTCTTCTTCTGGTTATTCTTCTTGGGACCTTGTTGATCCTTCGGAGACTGTTTCTTGTCTCTCTTTTTCTCAGGTGGATTTTTAGCTTTATTTTTGATTTTTGAATCCACCCTTGAATCTCCAGCAATCAAAGCTTGATCTTTGGATGGTTTGATGGTGCCCATCATCACCAGCTTGTCCTGTTCTTGTGTGAGAGATTCCATGAAATCTACAAGGCTAGGCATCTTCCAGGTTCGAGTTGTCAGTTTTGTGGCATAGAAGGTAAAAAAAAACACTGAATAATCAGGGCCCGGCTTCGAGAGGATGGCCAGTACGAGCTGATCATATTTCTTTTCAATACCACACTGTTTCAGTTGCAAAACTAGTGCTTTGAACTTGGAGAAATATAGCTGCAGGGATTCAAAGCTTGTTGGACTCAGAGAAATCAGCTCATTCTCAATTTGATATCCCCTCATCTCATTTGTATTTCCAAAAATATCAGCAAGCTTCTCCCATACTTCATTCGGTGATGTCAATCCATCGAGATGGAAAAGAAGGTCTCTGGAAATACTCAGGCACAGGAGGCCATAAGCCTCATCCCTCCTGTTGTGCAATTTTATTTTCTCTGCAGCTACATTGGGCTCTACTTATGTTGCCATAGTCACCCTATAGAGGCCTTTCGCTCTCAACAGTATCTCCATCTTTGCTTTCCATTCAAATAAATTGAAGGGAGTCAAGATAGTTTTCTGTGATTGATCCATAGCTTAGAAAATCTGTCCCGGCTGTTAGTAGAAGGCTCCCAGTCTTTGATGTCGAACCTGCAAAACAATTTTTGAAGGAGAGAAACAACCTACAATGGCTCTGATACCATGTGGAAATTAAGGCCAGCAATAGATTAATTTTACTCACAACAATTATCAATTGATCATGCAAAATTGCTCACAAAAGAGACTGAATATGGAGCTGTAACACTAAATTGTATTAACTGAGTGTACAATAGCCAACCCTGTAATAACATAGGTTTCTGAATAAATAGAATACATCAATAAATCGAATGCATGAGGAGGTATCCAAATCTAGCATAAAGCAGGCTTACCAAAAATAAGCAAATCCCCCATAGGTGTAAAACGTTGATCCCAAATCTGTCATGGAGCTCACGAATTGGAAAAAAGGCATAGGAAAGATAAAGAGTGGTGGAATGGCAGCTCATACATGCTTTTTCATGGAGAAAATAGAGGAGGATGTGTAGGACAAAAAACAAGTCAACCTCATCTAGTCTAGCTTTTCCTTTTGCCTTAAAACACTGAAAAAGCGGGAAATAAAGCAGAAAAAGCAGAAGGGCACCTAGGAGGCCATGAATAAAGTAGAATTGATTCCTTTAGCTCTCCCATGCACTACATGAGTCAAATGTGGCAAGTTTTACCTCTATGGATAGGCAAATAGCAACTTGCACAAGGTGGGACACATGAACTAGGCAAATAAGACAAAAATAAATGAATTAATGTCTAAGTGGGTAAACTATGGGTTGATTATTCTAAAAATATGTGTGTCAGAGACTTGGTAATGAATTTCTAATTAATAAGAACATCCTTTCCCCCATAAAGAAACCATTAAGGCATCCACATCCATTAATAATGCCTCAAATCACCACATGTGACTTTGAAAGGGTATCCATGGTACTATGTACCCAAGTCATTGGGACTTGGGTCCTTAGGCATGTTCAGGGGAGGAGACATAACCTCAAGACATAAAGTAATCTTCTACTTATATAAGGATAAGAAGGCTAACTCTGCTAAACACACATGGCCTCTTGTGGGTATCATTGGATTATGATTAAGGATGTTGGTTCCATTAGGTGGTTTTGAGTAGCATGCATATATATTATGGACTTGGGAATGATGTTCCAAGGAATAAGGCCATGCATTTGGTCCTATATAAATCATTGAGACATCTAGACCCACGGTTAATGCCTAGAATCACCTTGCATGACTTGGTATGGGTATCAATGACTCTATGGACCTAGGTTTTGTAGCCTTGGGGCCTTAGACATGGTTAGTGGATAAGATATAAATATTAGAACCCATATGATTCTTCTAGACACCTATGTCTATGAAGGTTGCCTCCACCAACCACAAATTGACCTATGATTGAGGATGTTGATTCCATTAGGTGGTTGTGAGTAGTGTGTTATAGGTGTCCCAGGCCCTTGGAAATGGTGTTCCAAGGAAGGATACCATGCATTTAGCACTAAATAATCCATTGACGCATTTATAAGCATGAATAAGGCCTTCAATAATGAGACATGAATTTGCAATTCTATCCCCAACACTATATATTCAAGTTGGGGACTTGGGGCCTTGGACATGGTTAGCATAGGGGACTTGAACCTCGAGCCCTAAAATAATGTTGTAACCATCTAGGGATAAGAAGGTTACCTTTAACAACCATGAAGAGTCTGCTGAGGGTATCATTAGCCTATTATTAAGGATGTCAGTGCCATTAGGTGGTTTTGAGAAATATGTACATGTATCTAGGCCTTAGTAATGATGTTTTGTGGAAGATGCCAATGGATTTTTCCCTAAAATAACCATTGAGGAATCTATAGACATTCAAAATGCATCAAGGAACCACATATGATTTCACAGGGGTATCCATAGTGCTATGTATCCAATTCTTGTAGAATTGGGGTCTTGGACATGGTCATGGGAGGAGACTTGAACCTCAGGCCATAAAGGAATGTTCTAGTCATCTAGGGATAAGAAGTTTTCTTCCACCAAGAACATATGGTCTCCTTATGGTATCATCGCACTATGATTGAGTTTGTGTATTCCATTATGTGTTTTTGGGTATTACTTACATGTTTTAGGCCCATGTGAAAGAGGTTACAGAAAACAAGGGTAAGCATTTGGACCTAAAGGAATCATTGTTACACCCAAAAACTATCCTAATTCTCCAATCCCTTGAACTCCCTAGCCAAAACATCTTTTGGAGTTGTGTTGCTCAATCCTAGGAAGTCCGACACACCTTGCTTCCCATCACAGAGTGCCAGACTAGCTTGGTGCCTCTTTTCCACTAACATAAGGCACCAACGGTTCTTGTCACATGACCACAAAGAGCATCGACACACTTAGTCTGTTCACAAGTGCTGAAATATTGTAACTTCAAAGAATATTCTAAATGTATTTTACTAATGTACTCTAAGGGAGATGGCTTATTCCTCCGTCAGGATGTTACTATGTATTTGGTCATCATAGAGTCATGAGGTAAATACTCCATTGTAATTTGGGTCAATAATACCCTAATGAATATAATATAATACTGTTTTGAAATTTCCTAGGTGAAGTCGGTCGAGTCAGTTTAGTGGGGCCAACTTTTTAGGTTAAATGTCAAGTGACAAAAAGAGTATAATAGAGGATCTGTGTTCTTGATTTGAACACAGAATCACACTTATGTATTACACATAGGAGAGAATAAAGAAATACCAGCGAGGATGAGGGTTACCTATTTTGGGGTTTTATCTTATACATCTTATATAGAGGAAGTTTTGTTGGGTTTTCTTCCCCTTGAGGGTTTCCCAGGATAAATCTATGCCTATCTTGTGATTGCATTTCTTTAAATGATTCTGCATATGCTACTGTTGTGAATTTGGATTAAAAACTAATGATATCTAGCTAATCATATGAATTCTTATCATGGTATCAGAGCTATCCTGAATCAAACAACTTTCACAAGGTTAAAGTCTCTCTCCTCTCCCTTCGACAAGAAATTAGTGTTTCTGCAAAATTAGGGAGTTTGAATATTTTCTTGCATAGAAATTTACGCCTCCCTAGAGCGCATATATTGAGCTCTAGATCTAATTTTTTGAGTGGGTGAATCTATGGGAAATCCAAACCCTAGTTTGGACCTTAACTAGAAAACTGCAGAAAACTAGAACAAAAAATATGCAGAAACTAAAACCTCGCAAGAAAGTTTTGAAGGGTGAATATTTAGCATCTATAGAAATCAAGTCGACCAACCAACTCGCCTTAGTCAAGTGCATCTCTTGGTAAGTTCAACTTTTCATTTTTGAGAAATTTCAATTTTTAATGACCTTCTGGATAAGATGACCCCAAGCACTAAGCTTGAGGACAAGCTGGAATCCATAGAAAAATTACGAGCATGGAAGTATAGGATTGGTCTCATTCTAAGAGAGAATGATATTGATAAAAACATCAAGGATGAATTTCTTGAACCAAAAGAAGATGAATCTAGGGAGAAGCATAAGAAGGACCTAATCAAGGAAATGAGGATCATTGCTTATTCTATCAAATATCACTTGATCCATTAATTGTCATCTAAAGAGACACCAAAGAAAATGTATGATTCCCTTTATAGAATGTATGAGGGAAGGAAAATCAATAGAAAGATGAATTTGGGATCTCAATTGAAGAGTGCCAAGATGATTAAAGGAGAATCCATTCAAGATTACTCCACAAGGGTCTCCTAGTTCAAGGAACAACTAGATTCCATTGGAGAATCCCTTGATGAAGATGAACTAGTTATGACTTCTCTCAATGGTCTCACTAGACCCCAAGATTCATTCATACAAACTATGTGTGCCATAAAATAAAGTATGATGTTTGACATTGTATGGGAAGACTACATCCAAGAGGAAGCTAGAGTAGCTAACAAAGAAGCTCTACTTAAAGAATATGATCAAGCTCTATCTACCCATACCAGAAGAAGAAGACAATCAAACTTCAAGAAGGATAGTCACAAGGAGTATAGACCTCCAAAGAAGTTTCAAAGGAAAAGAGAAAACAATTAGAAGAAAGAATACTCCAAATATCAATGTTACAATTGTCATAAGATAGGACACCTCGCCAGAGAGTGTCCATTGAATAAGAACAACAACAAAAGACATCATGCTTATCTCCATGAAGATGAGGATGTAGAAGAAGAAGAAATACCTCAAAACAGAAAAATCAAAAGAAAAAGATGTAGAAGAATATGTACTAATATCTACTCTCTCTCGGTCTATAATACCTGGAGAAGATAAATGGCTTATTTATAGTTGTTCAAAACACACGACAGGGAAGAAGCAAACTCTGCCTAGAATTGAAGAAAAGAAATCTCCTCAAAAAGTATCATTAGGAGATGACTATAAATATCGCATCAAAGGAATTGGTGAATCAAGCTACAATATTGACTCTGGAACCTCCATGAAGATGAAGGAAGTAATTTATATACCAGGTTTGAAAAAGAACCTACTTTCCATCTTAGCACTTGATAAGAAAGGATATAGAGTTTCTTTTATAGATGGACAAGTGCTCATGTGGAACAAAGGAAAGTCAATTGAATATGCTATGGTCATTGGTGAAGAAGAAGGAGGACTGGACAAACTCAAGGGACATCCAGAAAAAAACCCTTGTCCATGAGACCACTAGCTCAAGTGAACTATGGAATAGAAGGATTGCTCACATCAACTACAAAGCACTACGCTATGTGAGAAAGGTGGTAACATGTTTACCAAATTTTAAGATTGATCATGAAGGTACTTGCAAAGGATGTGCAAGAGGAAAGAACATCAAGAATCCATTTCCGAAAAGTGAAAACTAAAGAAAGACATGGATATACTTCTTGAAGACAAAGAAGTATACTTCTTCAAGGAATTCAAAGCCTTGATAGAGAACCATTAAGAAAGAATAATCAAGACACTCAAAAAAGATAATGGTGGAGAATATACTTCAAAAGAATTTGAAGCATTCTACAAAGAAGATGGAATCAAGAGGGAACTACCACTCCCTACAATCCCCAATAGAATGGTGTTGCAGAGAAAGAATATAACATTATCGAATTAGTGAAGACAATGATTCATGATGAAGACCTTTCCATGCATATGTGGGATGAAGCAACAAGAACAACTTGTATGTGCAAAATAGATTATCTCACAGTTCTCTTGGATTCAAGACTCCCGAAGAAATGTATCTAGGAAAGAAACTTGAAGTGAGCCATCTCAAGATATTTGGATGTCGATTATATGTTTGTATTTCGAAAGAGAAGAGAACCAAGTTGGATCCTTCTGGAAAGAAGGGAATATTTGTTGGATACTGTGAAGTCTCTAAAGCCTTCGGGATATACATTTCAGGATTTCATCATATATAGATTAGTAGGGATGTAACATTTGATGAAGAAACAACTCTTAATAGATCCAGAAGGTGTCAACTTGAAGAAGTACATGAATAGGATGTACCTCCTAGAAAGGTAGAAGCTAAACCCTCTCCTGAAATAGTAGCATCAGAAGATCATGATATGCTAGAACCTTAGGAACCCCTACTATGGATATATATTGAAAGAGAAAACTACTTGGGTAAGAGAAATCATACAAGAAGAAGAGAAGTATGGAGATCCATAGGGATCCAAAAGAATAAGAAAGAGATCAAGTCCATTCTCCAGTTATGTAGGTTTGATGTGTGATATTGTAGAACAAGAATCCACCAGCTACGAGGAAGCTGCACATAAGAAAGAATGGGTGGAAGCAATGACTAAAGAATACCAGTAAAAAATGAAGAATGATGTTTGGGATATAGTACCCAAACCAGAAAACAAGAGTGTGGTATATTCGAAGTGGATCTACAAGATAAAACATGATGCTAATGGAAGTATTGAAAAATACAAGGCAATATTTGTGGCCAGAGGATTCTCTCAGAAAGAGGGAATTGATTATGAAGAGACATTTTCTCCAGTAGCAAGGTACACTTCCATTAGAACCATCATGGAACTTTCTTCCATGATGAAGTGGGATCTACACCAGATGGATGTAAAGAAAAAATTCCTGAATGGTGTGATTGAGGAATAAGTATACATCGAATAACCAAAAGTAATAGTATCCTATCATCCAAATAATAGATAGCTTCTTAAAAAGATTGGGATTTACCAAAAGTAAAGTTGATCCTAACCTTTACATGAAGGTTATGGATTATGAACCTGTCATACTATTGTTGTATGTGGATGATCTATTTCTGATAGGAAATGAGAAACCGATTGCAGATTGCAAGAAGAAGCTAGCTAAATAATTTGAGATGAAAGATCTTGGATTGATGCATTATTTTATTGGAATGGAAGTGTGGCAGAGCCCAGAAGGAATATTTATGAACCAGGCCAGAAAGTATGCAATAGAAATATTGAAAATATTTGATATGTTGGATTGTAAAGCCATGTACACACCCATGGATACCAACCAGAAGTTGTTATCTGCTGAATCATTAGAGTTAGTGGATATGACTCAATACATACAAATTATTGGGTCTTTGATGTATCTGTCGAATATAAGTCTAGATATATGCTTTGTTGTGAATACTTTGAGACGGGTTCACCTGATAGATGCAAAGCATGTGATGAGGTACATAAAAGGTACCATATAATTTGGACTATACTATGACAGAGATCATGACTATAGATTGTATGGATACATGGATTTAGATTGGGAAGGAAGTGCCACAGACAAAAAGAGCACCTCAGGTAGATGTTATTGTCTGGGATCTGCCATGATCTCATGGTTTAGAAAGAAACAATCCAATGTCTCTCTCAGCACGAATGAAGTAGAGTACATAATAGCTTGCTATGATAGATGTGAAGCGATATGGCTTCAAAAGCTGATGTCAGGTCTATTTTACATGGAGTTGGATATGACAATGATTCTATTTAACAAACAAAGTTGTATAAAGATGACAGAGAATCCTGTGTTCCTTGATAAATCAAAGGACATAGACATCCGATATTATTACATAAGGGATATGGTACATAAGGGAGATATAAAACTCCAGTATGTGAGTACTGATAAACAAGTTCCTAATGTGCCGACCAATCCTCTATCTTGAGTAAAGTTTGAATACTTCTATAACAAGCTTAGTGTCATCCAAAAATACTTTCCTTGCAAGGAGGAACATGGATGATACGAACTTTTCTCACAAGGAGGAACGATGAAGATATGGACCCTCCTCGAAAAGGTGGAACATGTCTAAGATATGAACCCTCCTTGAAAAAAGGGGGAGTAGGTTGATGATATTGATCCTCCCTAGAAAGGGGGAGTGATTATGAGACTATCATTGATGATGGGATGGAAGTGAATCTCCAGTACAAAAGAGGCCAAGTGCACATGCAGATGAGGTCTGACATTCACTTATGGATGATAGTATCCTATTTTGAGGATGGTCTTGCAGACAATAACACTCTTCTCTTGAGAGTGGTCCTAACTCTTACCGACTAAGGATGGTCCTGTAGACAATACTGTCACATGGAGAGTGTACGTACATTCATTTTTAGATGCAATATAATAACACTCGCTTGGGAGTGGTCCTAGTTTTAAATATGAGGATGATTTATTTTGATTCCTTGCGGATGATAGGTCCTGCATTTAGGTGCAGACGAGATCTGAAGTTGCAAATGATACTATCGCATGGAGAGTGTACCTGCATTCATTTGCAGATGTCATAGAATAACACTCTCTTGGGAGTGGTCCTAGCTTTAAATCCGAGGATGAGTTACAATGAGTCCTTATAGATGGCAGGTCCTACATTTAGGTGTAGATGAGATATGCAGTTGCAAATGATACTATCGCATGGAGAGTGTACCTACATTAATTTGTAGATGCCGTAGAATAACACTTGCTTGGGAGTGGTCCTAGATTTAAATATGAGGATGCTCTACGATGAGTCCTTACAAATGACAGGTGTTGCATTAAGCTGTAGACAAGATTTGTAGTTGCAGACAATACTATTGCATGGAGAGTGTTCCTACATTCATATGTATATTTCGTAGTATAACACTTGCTTGGACCGGTCCTAGTCTTAACAAGCTAGGGATGGTCTATGTTGAGTCTTGCACTTAGTTGTAGATAATAGGTCCTAGATTCATTTATGGACGAGATAGGATGATGATGAGGATTGCATCATCCTTGGAGTTATGTCCTAAAGTGATAGGAATTAATCATCCCACAAAGAGATAATGTGTACCATAGGTAGTATTGTGGAAAAGGATGAAGAAGATCGAAGTGTTGTAGAAAAGGATCAAGAAGATCGAAGCATTGCTGCAAAGGATAAAAAAGATCAAAGTACTACTGCAAAGGATCAAGAAGATCGAAGTGCTTCTGCAAAGGATAAATAAGATCAAAGTGCAGCTGCAAAGGATCGAGAAGATCAAAGTGTTGCTGCAAAGGATCGAGAAGATTGAAGTGCTGCTACAAAGGATCAAGAAGATCGAAGTGATGCTACAAGGGATCAAAATATCGAATTGTTGCTGCAAAGGATCAAGTGATCGAGTGTTGCAGAAGATGAATATTCGGTGCTATAGAAGATGATGTTCCAGTACTAAAGATATTGAAGCTATTCCAGCAATTGTTCCAGTTGCTGATGATTGTTGAAAACTTCCTATGACGTATAGATTTATTACCTTGATATTGTTGAATATGATCTCTCTCGTTACTCCTATATTTGATGATGTTTTTGTCAGTAGAATACCCTTCTCATTAAGGGGGAGTATTGAAATATTGTAACTTCAAAGAATATTCTAAATGCATTTTATTGATGTACCCCAAGGGATATGTATTATTCCTCCGTCGGGATGTTACTAATTTATTTGGTCATCATAGAGTCATGAGGTAAATCCTGCATTGATTCGGGTCAATAGGACCCTAATAAATATAATATAATACTATTTTGAAATTTCCTAGGTGAAGTCAACCCAGTCAGTTTAGTGGGGCCGACTTGTTAGGTTAAATGTTAAGTGACAAAAAAGAGTATAAATAGAGGATTTTTGTTCCTCATTTGAACATAGACTCACACTTGTGTATTGCGCATAGGAGAGAGAGAGATACATACCAGAAAGGAGGAGGATTACCTATTTTGTGGTTGTATCTTATACATATGATACATAGGAAGTTTTGCTAGGTTATTCCCCTTAAGGATTTCCCAAGATAAATATGTGTCTATATTGTGATTGTGTTTCTTTCAGTGATTCTGCATTATGCTACTATTGTGAATTTGGATTAAACACTAATGATATCTAGATAATCATATGAAATATTAACAATAAGGAGAATCCACATTACAAAAAGGAAAAAAAGAGAATATTTGAGAAGCTTCTAGGAAAAATATCTCATGGAGGATGATCCTAACTACTTTGGAAAGTTGACACTCAACCTCCTAACCCCTAGGGATCATTCCCTATCCTCCTCCAAAAAGATATCAACCCATTTGGGATTCCTTTGGCCTATAAAATCAAGCTACATGGGCCATGTGAAGGAGATACCAAGATAGAACCTTTATGCTGTTGGATTCAAGTATGGTATAGGAGGCAAAGAGAGAGTGGCTGTGAGTGAGATATTGCATAGTTTGTAGTGTATGTGTGAGTGAGTCAAATTATCTTGTAAAAGAAAAGATTCAACATCAAGGATTTAGTTGTAGCTTTATTTTCTCATATTTAATACAAAAATGTGTCCCTTTCCCATAAATGATTCATATTAATGTTGATTGTTTATTACTAGTTTCCTTGATCATTAATATAGATCGCTGATTTATCTTGTTTCTCTCATTTTCGTGTCTTGTTTTTTGTGTTCTTTGCAGGAATAGTTGGTCACACGAGGATCTAAAAAATAAGGAAAAATTCCCACACACAAGGTAAAGAGATCTTAACATTCAACTAAATAATTCATCTAGGGAGAGGATACATCACTGTGTCCTTTTTTTATAGACTTGCACCATGCAGGATAGGGGAACAAACTGTATCCACACTGATTGAAATATTCCCGGTATATTATGCTGTCTCTTTGAATTATATTATGTATGAATTCAAAGAAGAGTTTATGTTTCTTGCATTGAATTTCACATTTCTTTCTTTCCTTGAAACCTCTTGCTCTTTTATGTGGATTGTATTCATTATAATTGGAAAATTTGTATTGAATTTTAGTGTGCATGTGTTGAGTTTGTCTTGAGTTCTCTTGTATTGGGATTTCTTTTTGTTTCCTTATATATTTGTAGAAGAGGAAAATAGATATTTCATTTCCTTAATAGTTCAAAGAGAAAGTTATGATTTGATCTTCTTTATTAGACCGAAAAATACTTGAAAATCAAAAAACAATTTGTTCTTGTTTTTGTTTACTTCATATTTTTCTTTTGTTAATATTAGTTTTATATAAAAGAGAAAAAGATTTCAAGTTTCATGATCTGTAAAGACTCTTTGCTTTAGGTTTTTGATTGGAAATATTATTTAGATATTCTTCTTCCTAGAGACTTGTTTTTCACTTTTGTTGGAAATGTAGGAAATGAAATTCTAGTTTTGAGTTTGGGTGTATGTTATTCAATTTCTGCATTTGTGGAAATAACCTATCACTCTCCCATAAGTAAGGCATCCATTAAAATAAAGAGTAAAATATTTTCATCTAATCCTTGCATGTATTTTGAATCATTCTTCACTCCATATGTCCACTTAACCGTTCCAGATAAAAATAAGTGCTAGTTAGGTTAAAATTCTTAGCAAAAGTTTGTGATAAGTTAGAAGATGTGCTCCGATGTCAATAAACATAGGATTTGTCGTTTCTTTTCCTACACTTAATTGCAGGGATCACACGGTTCTTCCAAGTACCAATCGATATATCGAATGAATTTTCATGTACTATCGAGGTATATTGAAAATTTCTTCACGTGATCGATAGTATATCGAGAGGACCCTTTCGAATGGTTGTGCATTAGACAACACTAACATGTATTTGAGCTCCCACGTACCTTGTGTATATCGAGAGACACCATTAGGGATTCTGAAACCATCCAAGAAAATCCCTTTGGTTGTCCTATCATTGCCATACACAAAGAACAACACTTAGGGACATTACTACACACATACCGTCCAAGTAGTTGGGTATTTAGGAAAGGGTATAGCCCTAATCCTCCTTGTCGCATTTTAATGTTGGACCCTATGATATATAGCGAGTTGTGATGGTTTGACATTCCTATGAGGATCATGACCTTTTATCCACTCCTTTCACATGTTTTCTTGTTGCTTTAGATTGAGTAGAACTTGTTACCTGTACAATTAAAATGTGTTAAGGAGTGAGTTAGTTTTGTTACAGAGATATGGCTATGCCTTCTTGAACTACCAACTAAGAGATCCCTTCTCAAGGGGAAACTTTTGTTATTCCTTCATTTGGAAATGTTGGTACTCCTCTTATGGATACGTTAAGTCTTCTTAGATTGACTAAAGGGTCACCTGTGTGGTTATTCTCCAATATTTCTATCTAAAGTGCACCAATTGTTTCAATCCCAACTCTCCATCACAAGAGCATCAACATCATGTTCATCTTTCACCTTCTTCACCAAACATGTCTTCTTCCATTTCTCCTTCTTATCCTG
Organism: Pseudotsuga menziesii; assembly: GCA_001517045.1. Lineage (NCBI taxonomy): Eukaryota > Viridiplantae > Streptophyta > Pinopsida > Pinales > Pinaceae > Pseudotsuga > Pseudotsuga menziesii. Next base: position 96,509 of record LPNX011086758.1, on the reverse strand, counting down.
TCGAAAGTTGTGAAACTAGTAATGAGGGAGATAAGAAGAAGAAGAAAACGAAGATTAAAAATAAGAAATAAAAAAAAAACAAATATCAACCAATTACTCCTCACAGTGCTGAGAGTTTTGATTTTCCCACAAAAACACCTCGTAATGCTAAGTTCCCTTGCAGAATTTGCAAGGGTGACCATATTCTTAAGGATTGTCATGGTCTATCCCAAGTTTTAGAAGTGTGGTTTGAGTCTTCCCAACAACCCATGCCATTAGCCTCTGGTAATCATACTGATGATACCCCGAAAAAGGTATACTCTAGTTTATCGCAACTAAAAGAATTCTCCAAGGAATTAGTTTATACTTTTTGTTGGATACAATGGCCAATTGAGAGGGGGTGAATCAGTGTGAGATAAATTATAAAATTTTACCTTCTTTTAATCAGGCATATTATATCAATCATTATGTCATCAATTGCATAATCAAATCCATCATGAGTCATAAGCACAACATCACATCAAAAGAGACACAAGAATATATGGAATTTTGATATTTATTTATTGTACATGGAAGACAACAATATTCTCGATTACAATCGACACCAATTGATGAAAAGATCACCAAATCTCATAGCACGACCCAACTTGGTTTTCTTAGCTCCAACTAAAAAGGGTTTGGGGAGCCTAATCCTCAAGTGCAATATTCTTCTTGCAAGCATTCATATGGCTTTGCTACACAACCGACCTCTCCTCTGCACATAAATCTCTGCTCAACACTGTTGCTCAGCAAATCTGCTCATATTTGTTTCTCATCACTACTTCTAATAACTACTACTCATCTCTGCTGCTCATCATTACTTCTCATCACTACTGCTCATCTCTTCTGCTCATCACTGTTGATGGTCATCTGTTGAGTCATCACTATATACTGATAAGTCATTTAAATTCCATACACTGCTCATGTACATCATTGTACACCTCACTATACATAATTACTGAACAAGTACTTCTTCTATGCTTTCATTGAACATAAGGCATGCATCATCATCATAGGTATGCATCATCATCATAGGTTATGCATCCTCATCATCAAATATGCATCATCATAATATTTGTGTGCACCGTGTATGCATCATCAACATCAAGTATACATCATAGTGAATAGGAGAGCATCATCACACTATGGTATGCATGTACATCATATTGTATATGAGTGCATCAACATCATAGAGTGTACATCATTATCACATGCATTATCGTCATAAAGTGTATCATATAATAGCATAAAGGAGTGAAATATCATCATCATATACTCCATAATTACTTCAAATATATATACCAATATAGAGGCTCACATACTAATATCAAAGATGAACTCTATCCATGAGAGACATGTGCCATAACAAGAGAAACCCAGAAGAATGAACCATACCTTTCTAAATATCACAAGATGAAGAAATCTTAGAGAAACCAAAATAAACTCTAGATCATGTATCACATATCCCTCATAACAGGCTTTCCAATGAGATAAGAATTTTGTAATATCGATTCCATATGAGAAAGTTATGCCAATTTTAGTGAAGATGCCCAAAAATTTATTTGTAAAAACGAACTGCTCCTCTGCTGCTGCGAAAATACCTCAGACCAATATCCATGAATTCACTTCTTTACATCCATCATTGAGTGTTTTTGGATGTGTTTGTATATACATTAAAGTGGACATGTTTCATGCTGGTCAATTTGTCTTCAAAGGTAATAATTTTTATTAATTTGAATTTTATTTTTGACTTTAAACTTCTTACCACCTCAATGGCTAGCCTTATGTATTTTTATTATTTTTCTTACCACCTCAATGGCCAACCTTATGTATTTTTATTATTTTCTTACCACCTGGTCAAATTTATGTATTTTTATTGTTTCCTTACCACCTCAATAATAAACCTTATGTATTTTTATTATTTTTCTTACCACCTCAATGGTCAACCTTATGTATTTTTATTATTTTTCTTTTAACATCCTTCAAATTCAACCACAACATTTAAAGTTCATGGGAGTGTGTCCTGCACACCTTCATAGGGTTTCATCAAGCCAATAGGGATTTTAATGGCATTCCATGTGCAAGGTTCCATCATGGGATTCAAGCTTATCACTAAATGGACCATCATCAAGCCAATATGTATGTGGGTGACTTAACCACATCAAGTGAAAACAATGGAATCAAGGTCTTCACAAGGTTCCATGACTTCATTAAGTCACCAAAGACCACATCATCATGCCATATAACCATGTCAAGTGCAAGTAGTGGGATCCATGAACTTTGCAAGGATATCAGGGTCTTCATAAAGGGTTCCATGGGATTATTCATCATACCAGGGGTTCCATAGCATGTTAAAGACCATACAAGGTCATCATCATAATATAAGAGATCAATGAATGCAATAAGGGTTGCAAGATCATTACACCATCAAGTGTGGGTCCAAGGAATCCTTCAAGTATTCTCCATGAAGCAAGAGGATTCTTTGACATGCCAAGGGGATTTACGAGCTTCTTCAACAACCTCAACCATACTAGGAGACTTCCAAGGGTCGCGATTAATCATGACATCATATGTGGGGTCCCTAGGCCTTCTCCTGAGGTACCATGACACCATTAGATCATGAATGACCACATAATGGGTCATTATTGCTTCTCCAACCCATCTAGGTATTCTCCATCATCCATAGGCACTTCAACACCATCTCCAGGATCTTTATCATCTTCAATAAGGTGGTGGCTTCAAGATCTATCCTTGTGGGTACAGGGACCTTATCAACTGGGAATGAGGTGTTTCAAGGAACAAACCCACTCTGTAAGGGATCCAAGGCTCAAACCCACATTGGAAGGGGTCCAAGGTACTGCAAGTGGGACTCAGTGGCATCAAGGACAATTTGTAGGGACACTACAAGTCCATGTTGGCATCAATGACAATTTCATCAACACTTTTTTGGGCCTTGGGGACTAAATTTATGAAAAATTCCACCTTGGAGTATTTTTAGTCATTTCAAACTCTCTAAACATGAAATGACAAATGAGTTTACCTTCCTTAGACTCATAAAATTAAACAATGAAGGAACCTTTTTGGGAATGAACCCCTCCTTTATCAGTTTCATAAATAGTATGAGAATGGACTCATCACTCAGTGAGATACATCGAGCGTTTGTTACCCTTTTCAAGCTCGTTAAAAAAAAAAAGAGGTACTCATCCTTTGCGATGGGGAAATTAAGGGAATGGGGAACTTATTTCATTTGTATTAATGGAAGCTCATAGTCTTCCCTTGAACATGTCACCTGTCTTCAATTTCATTTCAAATAACCGGGTATTCATCTTGTCATCAAGGTGATCCACTTTCATGAGTCATTTAACTCTTTTGGGTCAATTCAAAGAATGCATCATCCTATCCTTGCATTACATCTGGTCTCTTCCTTGTTGAGTCAATGCTTCCAAGTCATTTGTCATTCTGTTCAATGTTCAAGAAAAACCTCCCCTGCAGTATACCTCTACAATTGTCTTACCTTCCTTCGAGTCGGTCACATCTAAATTGGTCTTATGGTTGTTTTCATCACTTCACCATCATATTTTTCTCCATGTTTTGTGTCATTGATTAGGGAAAAATCATGGCCCTCTTTCGACACCAACACATCATCTGAGAATTGGACTTAGAAAACAAGTTAAGTATCTTGAATCCTACATGCCTCAATGGAAGGTTTCGTCGGTTTCATCAGTGGGATTTCATTATTGTCCTCTGATTGAAATATTTCGTTGAGTGTTTCAATTAAAGACCTCTATTCACATTCATAGGAATGTACTGGGATACCTTAGGAATCATTGATATTAATGATGATGTCCCTCGCACTTGTTATCGATATACATCAATGACCGATAATCAAGTCATTTCTACCATGTTCGACATCAAGACATCTATTCAGGTGGATAGAATCATAGCGTTTGGGATTGGAATGAAGACCCCAAGTGGTTAGTTATTCATTTGAAATGTGCCTATCCTCAGGTCACGATGGAGTATTGGTTGAAGTCATGATATGGATACACATTGTATGCTTGGTGGCTATGTTCATATTTTGAGTCAGGATGACATGGATCTACTTTGTATGTTCTGTATCCATGTTCCTATTTGAGTCTTGTTGATCATGGATCTATAATGTATTATCAATAACCATGATATTGTCATTATACATTGATTTGCAGTGTATTGGTCTGCAACCATGTTTAAGTTAGATAGTTGGTGATTGGTTCTATGTCAAGTATTTACTCACCTCTTTTTTTCCTATGATACCTGAACCATATCTAGAAAAGCATTCACCTATCACATTCCTCTAGATTCATACTTTGGGGGGAATTTTTTATACCTAAGAACTATCCTAGTGCTCCAATCCCTTGAAGTCCCTGGACAAAACATATTTTGGAGTTTTGTTTCGCAATCCTAGGTAGCCTGATGCACCTTGCTTCCCAACATAGAGCATCAAACTATCCTGGTGCCTCTTTTCCACTGACATAAGCCTACTGGTGGTTCGTGCAACATGAGCACAAAGAGCGCTGATGCACTTAGCCTATTCACAAGGAGCATCAGCATTCAAAAAAGGGAAAAAAAGAGAAAATTTGTGAAACTTCTAGGTGAAAGCTCTCGTGGAGATGATCCTAACTACTTTGGAAAGCTGGCACTCAACCTCTTAACCTATAAGGATGATTCCCTATCCTCGTCCCAAAATATCTCAACCCATTTGGGCTTCCTTTGGCCTATAAAAGAAAGCTACATGGACCATGTGAAGGAGAGACAAAGATATGACCTCTATGCTATTGGATTCAAGTTTGGTATAGGAGGAAAAAAAAGAGTGGTTGTGAGTGAGATATTGCATAGTTTGTAGTGTATGTGGGAGTGAGTCAAATGATATTGTAAAATCAAAGCTTTGAAATCAAGGCTTTGGTTATATCTTTCTTTTCTCATCTTAAATACAAAAATATTTCCCTTTCCCATAAATGATTCTTATTAATGTTGATTATTTATTACTATTTTCGTTGATCATTAGTATAGATCACTTATTTATCGTGTTTCTCTCATTTTCATGTCTTGTTTTTGTGTTCTTTGTAGGTATAGTTTATCACACAAGGATCTACAAAACAAGGAAAACTTCCCACAGTCAAGGTAAAGAGAGCTTAACATTCAAGTAGATCAGTCATATAGGGATAGGATACATCATTGTGTCCTTTTGTTCCAGACTTGCACCATGTAGGTTAGGGGAACAAAATGTGTCTGTACTGATTGAAATATCCATAGTAACAATGATTAAGGCATCCAAATCCATGAAGAATTATTCAAGTAACCACGCATGACTTCATATGGTTATTAACAACACTATGTATCTAGGTTTTTTTGTGTTGGGGAATTAGACATGGTTTGTCGAGGAGATCTAAATCTTGGGCCCTAATGGAATATTCTATGTACATGGGGATAAGAGGTTACATCCATTGATAACACATGGACTTATGAGGGTATCAGTAGCTTATGATTGAGGATGTTGGTGCCATTCTATGGTTTTAAGTAGTTTGTAGGTGTCTCAGGACCTTGGGAATGACGTTCCAAGGAATAATATGATCCCTTTGTCCTTAAAGAAACTATCGAGGAATAAAAATCCATGAACAATTCCTTGCATCATGTTGCGTGACTTTGCAAAGGTATCCATGGAACTATGTATAAAAGTTAGGAATGTGTAGCCTTGGATATGGTGAGTGTAGGATACCTTAATCTCTATCCCTAAATGAATATTTTATACATATTGGTATTAGTAGGTTTCCTCCACCAACTATACACAACATCAGGAATTAGAGGAATTTTGGGGTATAAAATGGGCCTCCTAAGGAAAATAATAAAATAGTAGTTAAAATAATAAAATAATATTGATTAATTTTGGAGGAAGAAAGAAAAAAACTACTTTTTGTGTTCTTATTTTCGACATATCTCCCTGTGTTTTTTCTCAAATTTTGATAGGGAGAGCTTGTTGGATGCAAAATTTGATTCCACATCCAACGAGTACCCACACTGCATACTTTTGACGGACCTTGCTACCCCAAAAACAAGAAATACCTGAAAAAATGTGATGATGACATCATCATCACATTTTTTCAGGTATTTCTTGTTTTTTGGGTAGCGGGGTCTATCAAAAGTATGCAATGAGGGTACTCGTTGGATGCGGAATCAAATTACGCATCCAACGAGCTCTTCCGATCGAAATTTGAGTAAAAACACAATGAGATATGTTGAAAATATGAACAAAAAAAGTAGTTTTTTTTAATGACAAATATGTCAATTCAACCATTATGGTTGACTTATTTTATTAAAATTCTATTGGTTCTTGAATTCCAACTCACAAAAACTTATTTTGGAACGTTTTCTTATAAGGCCCATTTTAGACCCCAAATTTCCTCTAATGTACCATTGGATTATGATTGAGGATGTCAGTGCCATTAAGTGGTTTTGAGCAGTATGTATGTGTGTTAATGACTTGGAAATGAAGTTTTGATGAAGAAGACCATGCATTTTTCACTAAAGAAATCATTGAGGCATCCAAAGCTATTTATAATGTCTCAAAGCACCACATTTGAATTTACAAGGGTATCATGGTGGTATACACCCAAGTCTCTGGGACTTGCGGCATTGGACATAATCAAGGGATAAAACCTAAACCTCATGACCTAAATTAATCTTCTAGTGATCTAGGGCTATGAAGTTGACTCTTGCAACCACACATGGCCTCTTGAGGGTATCATTGGAGTATGACTAAGGATGTTGGTTCCTTTAGGTGGTTTTGAGTAGCATGTATGTGTCTTATGGTTTTGGAAATGATGTTCCAAGGAATAAGGAAACACATTTGGACCTAAATAAATTAATGAGACATCTATAACCATGAAAAATGACTTGAATAATAATGCATGATTTGATATGGGTATCCATGATACTATGTATCTAGGTTTTGTGGACGTAGGGAATAAAAAATGATCAGCGGAGGATACCTAAATTTTAGGCCCTAAATGACACTTCTAGCAATCTAGATCTATGAAGGTTTCCTCCACTAATTACACATGGCCTCTTGAGGGTATCATTGGCTTATGATTGAGGATGTCAATTCCATTAGGTGATTTTGAGTATTACACAGGTGCCTCAAGGCCTTGGGAATGACATTCCAAGGAATTATACCATGCCTTTAACCCTTAAAAAACCATTGAAGCATCTATAATCATTAATAATTCATTAAAGAATGACAGATGGCTTTGCAAGGGTATCCTAAACAATTTGTATCCAAGATGGGGGCTTGGGGCCTTAGACATGGTTAGTGGAGGAGACTTGAGCCTATGTACCTAAAGGAATTTTTTCCCCATCCAGGGATAAGGAGGTTACCTTTACCAATAATAAATTTTCTACCAAGGGTATCATTATCCTATGATTGAGGAGGTAGGTGCCATTAAGTGTTTTTTTAACAATATGTACATGTATTACACTACTCAAATTGAGTAATTTTTAAACAATTTTTCATTTGTTGTGTGAAAATGATTCATAGCACAGCCAATGAACCTTAGTGACACAAACTATCAGTAAAAAAACCATCAGATTGCTAAAACCCATTCTCTATGGCATAAGGTTGATGATTGTTGATTTCTATTTTGTCGTTATTCTTGGCTGTTAATTTGCTCTTTTAGCATCACTTTTGTCACCTTTTGGTATACTTCTTGTCATTCATCTTATCAATTAACCCCATGTATGAAAGTAATTGAATTTTATGCAAGTCTTGGTTTATTTTCGTTATTCCATGATTTTATTAGCAATTATGTGATATTTGTAAATGTGCCTGATACATAGACTTGTTTTGCAGAGTATGGTTTCCAAACGAGCCTCCATGTGGACACGCATTTGTGCTATACATGCACAGTTGCATCTATCTTGTCATACAACCCTCCGATCAACCCACGCCCTGTTAGTTGGAGTATTCTCAAGCGTTTAAAGCACAAAACTGTTTTGTTGATATGTTAGCCACACATCCTGATGGTATGAGAGTCTTTGCTCTAGAATACTCGGGATCCTGTCCTCTCAACTCGACACCATGCTCTATGCCCACGTCAATGAATATCCATACACCCGTAGGCCGCATGAGGATAACCAACGCGCAAAGGATTAGGAATATGGATGTGCGTTGTCACAACTTGTTACACAATTGTTTGTTTAGAAGTTAAGGTTGTCTATTTATGGAGCGGTCGATCACTAAAAGGGTTGATCTGCTCATCCATGTAAAGCTATGTAAAGTCATCTCTAGATGGGATTCAAGCTAGTAGTTCGTCATCATTAGCAAGGAAATTTTGTAAACTCTATTCTCAATTTAACACAAGTTCTATCTTCAACTGTGAATATATATTTTTTTTTTGTGAGTGGTTGATTGATCTAAGATCAACCCCTGATTGCTGAGAAGGGACCCTCAACAACTAGAGGTATCCAATTGTATTTTTTGTTATTTCCTTTTTGCAGATAAGTAATTTGCATTTCTAGTTTCTGTATGTAGTTTAATTCTCTTGTAAATTGATGTTGTTTATTTCCTCATCTTCTGTAATGCATGTTTATTGTGGTTAATGCAATTTATACTGTGCTGTTAACATAGTTTCCATTTCCAGAATTGAAAGTGACCGGTTGCGCATAGTATTTTACAGTCTTTCTTTCAGTTTGTTACCTAATTTCATATTTGCAATTAGTTAGAATTTAATTAGTTTAATATTGTAGGCTTATTTTGTAGTTAGGATTAATTCTGTTGATGTTTCTCTAGCTATAGATTAATCACATCTATCTCTTAGTTTTTTTTATAGGAAACAATTTATTTTCTTAAAGGTAGATTAGCATAGGTGTCTTTTTGTTATTTCAATTGTTAAATAGTTCAAATATTGCCTCGTTCTACACTAAAACTTCATATGCATCAACCAACCGACGTTAGGATCATTTAGGTTGTTTATTTTGCAATTTACTCTGTTTTCACCATTCAAAATGTCATTCAGGCTGTCATTCTATATTTTCACCCGCACTGTCATTTAGAATTTAATATTTTTGTTTTGTTTTGTATTTGTTTAAAGTCCAGTTTCTCTTAGTTTTAGAATTATGTTATTTTCTATAGTTAAACAATAGTCATATCTAATTAGAAATCCATTTCAAACCGCATCAAGTATTCATTAAACTCCATAGTGCTTTTTAAATTTCATTTCTTCTCTTACTTTAATTAGTTTATGAGTTGTGTTTCTTTTGTCTCTGATTCCTCAATTGGTTACTGTTTTAGAAGTTGTTAGCTTCATTTCTAGTTTGATCTACCTTACCTTGATTTAAATTGTTTTTAGAATTTAAAGTTGTTACTTTTATTCTTCAAAAGCTATATTAGTTCTTTATAATTCCATCACAATGTTTAGCATAAGATATGTCCTCCTTACTCTGTGGTTACTAAAAATGTTCATAGAATAGGAGTGTTTTTAGAAATAAAATATCATTATTAATTTTTCTACTTACTTATAAAATATATTTATTTCCTTAAAATGATTTAATGCTTTACCTATCTAGAGTAGTATGCCTCCAACTTCAAAGTAATCATTAAAAATAATCTTGTATTTTGATTAGTAGATCACTTGTTAATAACACTTCTTTGGATTTGAGTTGTTTTTTTATGGATAAAGAATAAATCACAATGTTTACTATCACTTGTAACTGGAGACTCTTTAGTTTACACTTATTTGTTGAAGTTAAATTAGACTTAATCCCCTTCAGTTTTCTGATTTATTTTGAAAGTCATTTTGACACACCTTCTCCAGTTCCAGTCACAATGAATGCATATCCTCAGAATCCCCTGTTAGATTTTTATCATTCAAGCTACCAGTATGATCTTAGGATCTTTAACTGAGAGAATAACATGCACAACAATAAAACACAAGCACAACACAAGAGACAAGAGACACAAAGGAGAAAACCCCGCAACTTCCTCAAAGATAGAATCAGCACCAAAGGTAAAACTAGAAAACAGTAAGATGATCTCTCGACAGCAGCAGTCTCTCTCTCTCACACTGAGAGAGATTGTCCTCTCTCACTCATGCGCTCCAATGAGTGAGTGTGTGTGTCCTAAATAGAGAGACCCACTCTCTATTTATATTCTTTCATTCACTTGGAACCCACTCCATCATGTCGGCCTCACTTAACAATTACTTACTAGAGCCGACATCTCTGGGAGTGTCTAATAACCCTAGTGCCCCACAACTTGTGGGGAATTTTCCTCCTCCGACCAACAAGGAGGTTTATCCTTAACACAATGGTGGGGACTATTTCCCCGAATTACAATGACTCACCTAGGGTCGACTTCACTAGGATAGTCTAATAACCCTAGGGCCCCACAACTGTGGGGACTTTAACCCTTGACCAATAGGAGGGTTACCCATAATGACTTGACATGACTTTCTCATTATAGAGAATTCCTAGAATAAACATCGGGGTATGACATGACTCAAGTACATTATAATACATCCCGAAATGAACATCGGGTTACAATAGATAAGAAATACAAGTGAATACATTTCGAAGTTACAATTACATCAACACTCCCTCTTAACTAGGAAGGTATTCTCTCGAAACAATTTATTAGCACAAGTCTTCTTCTCTGTATCATCTGGGTCATCGTCAAGTCCTCGTCATATTCAAGTCATCTTCATATTCAAGTCATCTTCATCTGGATCTAGATCATCACTCGATCTGGATCATCATCACTGGATCTAGATCATCACTCGATCTGGATCATCATCACTGGATCTAGATCATCACTGGATCTGGATCATCATCACTAGATCTGGATCATCACTGGACATTGTCATTGGATCTGTATCATCACTCAATCTAGATCATCACTGGACACCTTCACCGGATCTATATCATCACTTGATATGGATCATCACTCGATCTGGATCATCACTGGACATCGTCTCTAGATCTGGATCATCACTGGACATCGTCACTGGATCTGGATCATCACTCAATCTGGATCATCACCGCTGGGTCATCATTACTGGATCTAGATCCTCACTCGATCTGGATCAGTACCACGGGTGCTATCTCATGATTCTTCTCATCACAGGAAGTTCTATAGTGCCAGCCCTTTTTCATGCTGGTTGTAGGCCTAGCCTCCATGTAGGTCTTCTTCAGCACTTATATCTGAACTACTCATTAGAAAGGTACAACACTCATATCCATCTAGGCTGGAACACATCCTACACACAATGATGGAAGAGTTTTGTACTTCCTTCCAGGCTGGAACACATCCTACACACAATGATGGAAGATTTCTGTACTTCCATCCATGCTGGAACACATCCTGCACACAATGATGGAATATTTCCACACTTCCATCTAGGCTGGAACACATCTTGCACACAATGATGGAATATTTTCATACTTCCATCCAGGCTGGAACAAATCCTGAACACAATGATGGAATATTTTCGTACTTCCATCCAGGCTGGAACACATCCTGCACACAATGATGGAATATTTCCACACTTCCATCCAGGCTGGAACACATCCTGCACACAATGATGGAATATTTCCACACTTCCATCCAGGCAGGAACACATCCTGCACACAATGATGGAATATATTTACACTTACATTCATCTAGGTTGGAACCACATCCTACCACAATGATGGAAGATTTCTGTACTTCCATCCACGCTAGAACCATATCCTACCACAATGATGAAAGGGCTCTGCACTTACATCCATCCAAGCTGGAACACATCCTGCACACAATGATGGAAGGGCTTGCACTCATATCTAATATTGTAGGAACCAATCCTATAGTCACATTAGAATGGCCCCCAGTACTCGACTGAGCTACTTGGTAACTGACCAGGTGCCTCCATTCTCCTAGAGAATGGCAGTTGCCCTTACATCTGACCTGCTCGTCGAAATGGCCAACACTGACATATGACATGGAAGGAACCTAATCCTTTACCCATGACAGAATGGTTCAGCCCTTACATCTGATCAAGTGGGAACACATCCCTCTATCACATCAGAATGGCTTCTCAGTCCTAGACTGAGTTTTCCTAGTAACTGACCAGGTACCTCCAATCCTAGAATGGTAGTTTCCCTTACATATGTCCTGCTCGACAGAGTGGCCATCACTCATATATGACATGGAAGGAACCAATCCTCTCACCATGATAGAATGGCTCATCCCTTACATCTGACCATGGAAGGAACCAATCCTCTCACCATGTCAGAATGGCTATGGATCTCAGCACTCTTATCTGACATGAAAGGAACCAATCCTCTCACCATGAAATAATGGCTCAGCCCTTACATCTGACCATGGAAGGAACCAATCGTCTCACCATGTCAGAATGGCTATGGGACTCATCACTTTCCCTTGGAGGAAACCTCTATCTGGAGAACACCAAGCTTCTCCCTGAAGTACCCAAACTTCACCCTAGCAAATGGATTCATCAATACATCAGCTATCTATTCCTCCGTCGCAACATACTGGAGCTTTACTGCTTCCCTCTACACCATATCCCTGATATAGTGATACTTGATCTCGATATGCTTCGACTTGTCATGGAACACTGGTTTCTCCGACAAATTCACATGACTCTAGTTGTCGCAATGTATACAAGCATCATCAACTAGAGATCAAATAAATCAGATAGTAGCTTCCTTAGCCATACTGCCTCACAGCTAGCTGAACAAGCTGTGACATACTCTGCTTCAACTGTACTCAGTGCCACACATGATTGCTTCCTGCTAAACCAAGAGATCACACCTGATCCCATACTAAAGCAACACCATGAAGTGCTCTTCCTATCGATGGCACTACCTGCCCAATCTGAATCAACATAACCCTCTAGGTTAATCTTCTGATTCGCATTGTACTTGAGCCCATAATCAACTGTACCCCTCAGGTACCTCAGAACATGCTTTGCAACAATTAAGTGAACATTTCTTGGATCTGTCAAGAACTAGCTCAAGGTGTTCACAACAAAGCAAATGTCTGGTCTTGTGTTCATCAGGTACATGAAGGACCCAATCATCTGACGATACATAGTAGCATCAACTGAATCTGATGAAGCATCACTCAATAGCTTTAGGTTCGATTCCATAGGTGTGTCCATAGCCTTGTAGTCCATCATCCCAAATCTTTTCGAGATCTCTAGTGCATACTTCCCTTGTCCAAGGAAGATTCCATCCGTATTCTGCCATACCTCCATGCCATAACAGGAGCATCATTGGTCTTCCGCCTTCAACCTTGAAGCAAAGGTTGGAATCTGATTTACTCTTAGTAACGCCTAGAGTCATTAGTAATCTATCCATCCTGTCATACCATGTCAAACCTTATATTTTCTGTAGTCACTCCCTCTAAAGCGAAGCGTCATACTCCCTTTGTCTTTTGTACTCTATGTACTGAAACATTCTGTACCAGAGTGACAAGTAGCTTCCTATGCTACTAGTATTCTATGCATCCATCTAGTGTACAGAATTTCATCTTCAACCTTGTAGCAAAGGTTAAGATCTTCATCAATCTGATCATGTATGTGTTTCAATTCTTACTGGCTGCAAATGTCTCTTCGTAGTCTATGCCTTCTTTTTGTGAGAAGCCTCGTGCTTGCTTTGTGTCCCACGATGTTTCCATCTACTGCATGATGGAACTACGAACTTCTCTTCAGGTCTTGATACTACATCCTAGACATAATTCTTCTTGAATTGGTCTTCTTGGTTACTTCTTCATAGCTAGAAGGTTCTGCATCAATGATGTCACTATGTTCATCATATTATTCTTCATCTTGAATTGTCATCACTTGTTCTTCGGAACAAGTTTCATCCTTCTTTTCTTGTAGGTGATTATGTATGCGATCTTTCCTACAAGTCAAATGCATTTGTATGGTTAGAAACATTTCATAAGGAATATTCATACTGGAAAATTCTTATGCATAAATATATGATCATGCAACTATTTTAGCCAATACAACATTCATCCATATCTCACATAAACTTTTCTAGATGCCTTCCATCTCTACCAGGACAACCTTGAGATTGTGCACTAATCCAATATGTCAGCAAAGAGGTTTCATTCTAGATAAGTAGCAATGGAGATTTGTATAGCACCATGAGATACTTACCCATCACATGCATCTTAGTAGTATACTGTCGTTAATGCAAACATTCTATCATGCATAATACATCAAATGAATAAAAAAAATATATATAACAAAAACAATATCATGAAATGACAATTGAATACTTATCTTTATTTGTTTTGTGGGTAGACTCCTTCTTGATCCTTCCACTTCATCATCTTCTTCATTCATGACTTCATCATTTCTTATCCAAGCTCTCAAGATGGATAAGAGGTTCTTCAAGAATCAAGTCCTTCATATTCCTTATCACTTGAGGGATCTTCTTTCGATGGTGAGAACTTGTTCTTCAATTGCTCCCATCTTCTCTTCTCTTCTTATGAGTCGAGCTTCTTCTTCTTACCAGAGTCTACTGAAAGTAATCACTTACTTCTGGCACACATTCCTCAAATGAATTAATCCCATGATCCTGGGAGGCCATTTAAGGTGGGCATCACCACTACTGCATTCTTCACTTCTTCTTTTACTGCTACAAGTTTTTATTTGATTTGAGAGACCCTTGTAAAGTATGACTGCATGGTCTCTGCATTCTGGATCTTCACATTCTTCAACTGATTTCTTAAGGTCATATTCTGATTTCTGTTCTTCCCTTCAAATAGCTTGGTCAAGGAATCAAACATCTTCAGTGTCTTTAAGGAAGACACTTGTAGTACAAGTTGATTTGTGACTGAATCAGCAATGATCTTCTTGGCCTTGACCAAGTTCTTCTTGTGTAAGGCTTCTAGCCTCATCTCCCTCTAGAACTAGAACCTCTATACTCATGTAGGTGTCCAATTCAAAGAGATCATATACTTCCAGGCTTGGAAGTTTTCAACTTCCCCAAGCTTGTCATCGAGATGATGTGATAGATCATTTTGAAATGAGAACCTCAAATGAAAATAGCGAAAGATTAGATCTTACTGTTTTGAGGTGTCCATCCTGGTTCCGGAGATGGATGATCTAGGGTTTGTCACAGAAACCCTAATTTTAAAAACTTGGAATCTTCCAGATATTATTGGATAGAAAGATATATCTCTTCAAATGGAGCTTTCCAAAGTACTCCTTTTCTGAAAACAGTGGAGGGAAGCTCCCGGAACAGGAAGCCCTAGTTTTCCACTTTTTCTGCAGAAATTCCTGTTACTGTTTCTATGGTATCTCTGAAATTAATACTCCTATATGTCCAAAATTTCTCACTATGGTAGCCTCACATGTCCCTGTGCCAAAACCATAGGTTTCATCAGAATTGGTTTCACCAATTGGGACTTATGGTCCTTTTCCCAAGGTTACAGGTTACAAGACTATTCAGAACAGTGAAGTTGTATGGACTTTCACGTGTCATTGGTTCATATTCTGAGTCTAAATATAATAACACAAAAATTAAATTCTGTGCCCTTTCTAGAACAGCTTCCAAAATCTCATTTGGACCTGTGTATCCCAAGATATAGCAATTCTCCCCAAGTGTCCTGTTTAGGGATGAATTCTGGAAGAGGGTAGAACCCTAACTTGGAGGGATCATATCTCCCAGAATATAGTGAATCGAAGGCTGAAGTTTGGAAAAAGTGTAAATCCAGATTTTATATTCATCCTCTGGAATTTTCAGCTCTTGAACGATCGCCAATCGCAGGATATAGTGAATGTACCAAAACATAGCAATTTTTGGTATTTATGGTTTTTCTAGCTCGGGGTCAAACTAGGGTTTGACTTTCCCAGATTCTCACCCAACCAAAAAAGTTGATCCAGGTCTCTAAACTTCAGTTTTGATGAGGCAATCAATCCTATGCTAGGATCACTAAAAAATTCCTCTTCTATAGAAAGCCCTAATTTCTGCAGCGAAAATTGAAAATGCTCGGAATCGAATTCTGCTTCGACAGAAAGATGCGCCCTTCAATGGAGAGTCAGCCTAGCATATTTTTGCTGATGGATTGTGGAGAGATACCCAAAAAGTAAGAATCCCTAGCTTCTATAACTGCACAATGTATTCTTCTTAGGTTAGCTTTGATACCATGTTAGATTTTTATCATTCAAGCTACCATTATGATCCTAGGATCTTTAACTGAGAGAATAACATGCACAACAATAAAACACAAGAACAACACAAGAGACAAGAGACACAACGAATTTTCATCGGGGAAAAAATAAAGGAGAAAACCCCGCAAGTTCCTCAAAGATAGAATCAACACCAAAGGTAAAACCGGAAAACAATAAGATGATCTCCCGACAACAGCAGTCTCTCTCTCTCACACTGAGAGAGCTTCTCCTCTCTCACTCATGCACTCCAATGAGTGAGTGTGTGTGTCCTAAATAGAGAGACTCACTCTCTATTTATATTCTTCTGTTCACTTGGAACCCACTCCATCATGTCGGCCTCACTTAACAATTACTTACTAGAGCCAACATCTCTAGGAGTGTCTAATAACCCTAGTGCCCCACAACTTGTGGGGACTTTGCCTCCTCCGACCAACAAGGAGGTTTACCCTTAACACAATGGTGGGGACTATTGCCCCGACTTAAAATGACTCACCTAGGGTTGAATTCACTAGGATAGTCTAATAACCCTAGGGCCCCACAACTGTGGGAACTTTAACCCTTGACCAATAGGAGGGTTACCCACAATGACTTAACA
Organism: Pseudotsuga menziesii; assembly: GCA_001517045.1. Lineage (NCBI taxonomy): Eukaryota > Viridiplantae > Streptophyta > Pinopsida > Pinales > Pinaceae > Pseudotsuga > Pseudotsuga menziesii. The sequence continues at coordinate 79,682 of LPNX011086758.1, read as the reverse complement.
TGACTTTCTCATTATAGAAAATTCATGGAATAAACATCGGGGTATGATATGACTCAAGTACATTACAATACATCCTAGAATGAACATCGGGTTACAATAGATAAGAAATACAAGTGAATACATTCCGAAGTTACAATTACATCAACATCCCCAAGGAGAATGGAACTAAATAATTTAGCTTAGTTATTGTGTATTAGTTGAGTGAATGAATGCTTTACTTGTTGAATTTCTGAAGTAGTTATAATGTTGTCTCAAAAAATATAATTCCTTGTTTCCACATAGTTAGAGTTTTGAACTTGTTTATAACCTTTTTAAATCATAGACTAGAAGCAGAATAACTAATAGAGTTTCCATAAAATGTAGCTTACGTCTCATAAAGTCTTATTTCTTAGAATAGTATTATATATCTTTTCAATTATTGTTCATAGAATAGAGTAGTATAACTTTAATATTACTCTAATCTATTGGTTTTGTTCAAGTTTAATTAACTTAATAATTGGATATTTGAAGTTTGACTCAGTTTTTCATTTTGAAAGATCTTTCGATCTTTTCTTTGTCAAAATATCTATACAACGCCTTAGGTACTTCTCTAACTTAGCATATATTTTGTGTCAACTCCAAGTTTACAAACCTCGATCGATAATTAAATGTTTGGTGATTTATTAAGACAATATAAGACCCAACAATTTTGGCGCTATTGTCGGGGATTTGTTCTATAAGGTAGAATATATAGAACCCCTTTATGAAGTTTAGTAATAGGTTGGTGGCGGGGGAGTGGTAAGATGAGAGGTAAGAACCTGCACATCCATTATAAGATGGGCCCCCAAGTCTAGCTGCCATAGTAATATTGTAGGTTTTCATTTAGTTTAGCTTTTCATGAACAGACCTAGAGATTTGAAAGGTAGATATGTTAGAACTAATTCCCAAAACTTGGTTAAAATTCCTACTAACCTTTACGGGGAGTGTATCACCCCAACCGATAACTCAGCAGAAAGGTATCAAAAAACAAACGTAGGAAATAGTTCTACTTGGAAACCTAAATATTTTATAGGAGAAGCCATAGAAGGTAAGGAAATCCTAGCAGGAAGTTCTAAGGATCTCATTCCTGAAGAAGTTCTAAAGGGACAGCCTTTGGAAGCCCTCAATCCTACACTAGTGAAATAACCTAATGATACAACCTTCTCACTAGTAGGGGATCCAAACTTCGTCAATTTCATTGATCCTGTTTAGGTACACACTCTCTTTGGCATCTCAACCAATACAATTATCTCACAAGTTGAGACATCCATAGTAGAATCTACCATTCCTGTAGAACCTAATAAAGACACGACTGACAAATTCTCTTATCAAAGGAATATCTCCCCTGAAAAAGAACGTTGGCATGCCCCATTATCACCTCAGAAGGAACCTCCTAGGTACACTCTCTTTAAAAATCGAATCTACATGGAGAGACGGGGAGAAAATGAAGACCATGACAAGGTTAGAAATGGCGAAGGAGAATGGGAAAATCTAACTAAGGATACCTTCAGGTTTCCTATCCTAGACACTGCACAGGATGTAAATATGAAGAAAATCCCTCCTTCCTCATTACCTACTTTCTATGGGAAAAGTAATGAGGACCCAGACACATTTTTTTTCAGTTTGATATTCTTTGTAAAAGCTATAACTATCTACAAGATCCTCACAAACTAAAACTTTTCCTTTCCACACTAAAATATTCCACTTTAATATGGTTCATAGGATTAGGAGAATATAGTATTAGGACTTGGGAAGATATGAAAACTACATTCTTGTGGAAATATCAAGAGGATTGCAAACCTATACACACTCAAAATGATATTTTTAAGATACGAAAACTCGAAGACGAGAGCTTAGAAGATTACCTCGAAAGGTTTATTTATACATTACACAAATCTAAATATAATGACCTTCGAGAAGATGCAATACAGACACTCTTCCATAAAGGAATCTCAGAATACCTGGTAGAAAACCTTAATCTCATGGTACATGGAGATATCTCCCACAAACCCTTTGCACAAATTGGGGAGATGTGTAGAAATTACTCTAGAAGTAGGGGGAAGGTTGGGAGAAATCTTTGAGAGCCCTACAATAGGAATCTAAAAGGAAACACCTCTAGTTATTGAGGAGTCACAAGGATAGAATTAGGGAACCTATTGGAAAACTTCAAGACTGATATTTTAAAAGCAACATGTTCTCAACTAGATGCTTTAAAGGAAAAAAAAGAGGCAAGAGAAAGAGCGTGCAACAATGAGCATTTTCTGTCCAAGATGTAGGACTAAGAATCCCCAAAAGGAATGCCCCTTGAACAACATCTCTATATGTCACATCTGCACGGATGACCATAGGACATAAAACTTCCCATCTTTAACTGGGTTACAAGCCATATATAAAAGTGGGGACGTTGGTGAAACATCTAGGAGGCATCCTTAACAAGTAAGAGACAAACCAACATATCATAATTTTTCGCCACATCCCCCACCCTACTATCATCCCGACCAACCACCTCAACATTGGAATACTTCAAGTTGGAATAACTGGCCATCCTGGTTCCCTCCTCCTCCTCATTTTACTCAGCATTAGTATTGGCCATAGGGATGGAGAGGACAAGCATATCCCCAGTCACCAACTATCTCTGTACCTAATCATCCTTATCCTCAGCACCCAGTCAATGCCCAACAAGTTTTTCCTAGTTTTGTGCCTCCAATTCCCCTTATTGCACAACAACCTCATCATTTCCAGAATACAAATCCCCCATGACCTACATTGTTACCCAGACAATCGATACCTAACCCAAACAATAAGCCAACTCAAAATCTCAACAACATTAAGTTTCAAACTCTTCCATTCTATGTTATTTCGACTATACTTGTCCACGAAATCCAATTATGATTTGTAAGAGTCGTGAGTGATAGAACCAAGTCATCAGTCATCATTCATGAAGAAAATGAAGAGGAAGAAGATCCCAATGAATTTATGAATGATACCATTCTATAGGATGAGGATATTTCAAATATTCCAATGCATACCCATCCTTGACAAGAACTAACTCTGGAGCGAAAAACCCCTCCATTTCCAGAACGGTTAGCAATAGAAAAACCTGTGATACATCTTGAGCATGATATTTTGAATGAACTAAAAAATGTCTATGTCAAGATCCCTCTATTACAGGATATTAAGGATATGCCAATTTACAGTAAAGTAATAAAGGAACTTTGCATTAAGAGACCAAGAAAGAAACAAAAATACCCCCCACAATTCATGTTATAGGAGAGATGTCTAGGTGTATGAGAGACAAGTCTAGAATTGCAAAGTATACAAATCCAGCGAGCCTAGTAGTAACTGTAATTGTAAATAATATCTCCATATTAAATACACCCATTGATCTAGGGTCAACTATTAATATGATGACTACCACATTCTTAGAAACATTACAGTTGGGGCAGTTTCTTCGACCTACCTCTACAATCCTAGAAATAGCATACTGCACTACGGTGAAACCTACTAGGGTTTTGGATGACATTGTTGTATCAGTAGCTTCATGTGAATATCTTGTTGATTTCATGGTAGTAAAATCAAAGGATCCTTCTAAAGGACATCATATTATTTTGGAAAGACCATGGTTGGCTTCCGCTAATTCCTTCATAGGATGTAGGGATGGGGAAATGACCATTTCTAATGGATTATCTATGCAGAAATTGACTCTATACCCCCCAGTACAACCTATAACTGAAAACTTGTGGTGGTTATAATTCCCCTTTGGGGATAATAATATTGAATATATTTTCTTTCCTAGTGACTACTCCTGGGTACTTCAGGAGCAGACTACTAAGAATGTGTTAAATCAATTTGTATTGTCAACGACTTGTATAATTTTTGCTTAGTCTTTTGCTCAATTTGATCATATTTTTTGAGATGAGTTTCAAGAAAATTTATACCTCTCAACATTCATGGATACACCATGTGTCTTTGCAATTGAATAGCATATAGGGTCTTATACCATACCTTGTGAAGTTAGCCCTAGAAAATTTCTACACGTAAACACAGGGTTAACCGAGGATCAACAAGAATAGTTGCTTAAGGTGCTTAAGAGTCAATATGGAGCATTTGCATGGGAGTACACTGATATCAAGGGTATACAACCTAACATTTGTATTTTCCATATTTACATGGATGCTAATATATCCCCTATAAGGAAGCCTCAGAGAAGGATGAATCCCACTTTAAAGGACATAGTTAAAGAAGAGTTATAGAAACTTCTCAATGCTGGTTTCATCTACCCAATTTCGAATAGTAAATGGGTATCTCCTCTAGCGGTAGTCCCAAACAAAGTTACAGGGAAATGGTGTATTTGTGTTGACTTCCGAGAACTGAATAAGGATACACTTAAGGACTATTTTCCCTTGCCCTTTATTGACCAAGTGCTAGATACCATGTCCGACAAAAAATACTTCTCTTTTCTCAACGGGTATAGTGGATACAATCAGATATTGATAGCACCTGAGGATCAGGATAAGACTACTTTTACTTGACCCTAGGGGACATATGCCTATAGAGTCTTGCCATTTGGCCTATGTAACGCAATCGCTACTTTTCAGCGTGCAGTCTTAGGAATCTTTCTTGATCTTATACATGACTACGTTGAGGTGTACATGGATGATTTTATAGCTTATGGTAATACCTTTCAGGAGGCTCTTGATAATATTGAAAAGGTCCTTATTTGGTGTCAGGAGACAAACCTAGCCCTTAGCCATGAAAATGTAAAATGTTATTAACAAAAGGTATAGTATTAGGGCATCATGTCTCTTCACAAGGGATCAAGGTAGACCCTCCCAAAATAGAAGTAATTGTTGGTCTTCCCTCTCCAAAAACTCAAAAGGAGGTAAGGAGCTTTCTTGGCCATGCAAGCTACTATCGTCATTTTATTGAAAATTTTACTAAAATAGCCGCACCACTATTTAAATTGCTTATGAAGGATGTATAATTCCAATGGACTAAATCCCGTCAAAGTACTTTTGAGGTCTTAAAACCTAAGTTGTCAGTGGCACCAATACTTAGGGGTCCTGATTGGTCCCTTCCTTTTCATATATCAACCGATGCTTCTGACATGGCCATAGAAGGTGTCCTATGTCAAAAGGAAGGTCAAGAATCTTAGGCCATCTACTTTATTAGAAAAAATATGACTCCCGCTGAACTGAATTACACTGTTACTAAAAAGGAGTTTCTGGTAGTAGTCTATTCTATCAATAAATTTCGCCCTTACATCATAGGATATGAAGTTTTTGTGCATACAGACCACTCTGCCATCATATTCTTAATGAATAAACCAATTACCAATGGTAGGGTGACCCGATGGCTCCTTCTATTACAAGAGTTTAATATCATCGTCGTTGATTGACCTGGTAGAGAGAATTTGGTAGTAGATTTCCTCTCTCACATCCAACATGATGATGGTGCTAAGCCCGTTGATGATACTTTCCCTGACAAACATCCATTTGTTGTGTTTGTTCAAACTCCTTGGTTTGCAGACATCACTAATTATTTAGCAACTAGGAAATTTCCAAACCACTTGTCCCCACACGAGAAACATCGAGTTATCATCTAGAGTTCTAATTACTCTTGGGTTGATAATGAACTTTTTCATACCGACCCAGATCTTATTATCAGTCGATGTGTATGAGAGGAAGACATGACAAAAATACTCTGTGCATGCCATGATGGGCGATGTGGAGGACACTTTTATGACAAGAGGACAACATACCAAGTGTTGCATTCTGGGTATTACTAGCCAAGCATTTTTAAGGATGCTTCCAGGTATGTTAGAGGATGTGATAGTTTCCAAAGAATGGGTAGACCTACGTCATCTGACGAGATGCCTTTACAGCCCCAGGTCATGATTGAGCCTTTTGAGAAATGGGCTCTTGATTTTGTAGGACCAATCTCTCCCATGTCAAGCAAAAAGAAGTACATCCTGGTTTGCATGGATTATGTCATCAAATTTGTAGAAGCTAAAGCTTTGTTTTGAGCCACAAAGAAATATGTGGTAGAATTTATATATGAAGAGATATTTACTTGGTTTGGTGTGCCTAGGGAAATTGTCACTGAAAAAGGGTCTCAATTCACTTCTAAATTGATGAAAGAACTTACCATGAAGTATAGTATCCAACATTGTAAATCCTCACCTTACCATCCCTAAGCTAATGGCCAGGTAGAGTCAACCAATAAGGTATTGAAAGATATCCTAACCAAGACCATTTATCTACATCATAAGGACTAGGCAGATAGACTTCTAGAGGCCTTGTGGGATTATAGAATAACTTGGAGAAAAACTACTGGACATACACCCTATGAGCTGGTATATGGGAAAAAAGTCCTCTTACCTATTGAATTCCAAGTTAAGACTTTTTGTATGGTTGTACAATTAGGTATGGATTTGTAAGAGGCACAAAAATGACGAATTTTACAGATTAATGAATTAGATGAGATTAGAGAAGATGCACTCCAAAGGACAATGTTAACACAAAATCAACGAAAAAAGTGGCATGATAAATTTATTAAACAAAAGCAATTTAACACCAGGGATTTGGCATTACTATTTGACTAAAGGTACAAAAATTTCAAAGGAAAATTAACTACCCGTTGGATGGGTCCATATGAGGTAGTTACATCCTTCGATAATGGATCAGTAGTAATTAAGGCAATTGATGATTCACAAATTTCCTTTGTCGTAAATGGACATAGACATAGACTTTACCATCGACCAATATCTAGACAATATTTTGTGAAGAATGTCTTACAACAAAAGGAGATGGAGCTGGTTGAAGAGGAAGTCATTCCTCCTCGTCCTGATTCTTAGATGATTTTTTGATGTCTTTATGTATATATGTAAGTATATCTTTGTTTCTTTAAATAAATAAAATTCATTTCTAACAAGCTGATTGCATTTATACAGGGAATTTAGTTTTATAATAAGCTTATGGAATTTTGTTAAATAAAACAGGAAGACTCGCTTCCTTTGTCTAAATTTTCATAAATTTTATATGAATTTTTCTCGATACATATGTTTTCATTGGGAATAAATTTGAATCATTTGACAAGTGGCTTTGCAGTTTGATTACAAGAACCTTATCTCTATAACTAGCTCATGAAATGTTGCCTAAAAAGGGAAGTTCTCTAAGAACTCATAATACATACTAACTCTTTTTCTTTAAAGATGGAATTTATAATGAAATTAAAGTGTTCTCTACATCATCTCTACCCACTTTCTTCGATGATTCCTTATGATTTTATGGTATTTGATTTAGACATGCACATTTCTAATTTATCATTAAAACAATTGCTTAAGACCTACTCTAATCATCATGTTTTCAAAAAGTTCTATCTTTCACCTATGGATCCTAACAATTTGCTTAAGTTATTCTCTTTTGACATGATCTATAATTTAGGCTATTAGATATATAAAAGAAAAAAAACACAAACCATAAAGTTACTCATAAGGTTTTCTCTAAAAATTTGAATTATGTGTTTAGCAGGCTTAACACGCTCTAAGTACCAACCGACTTCCACATATTAAAACATTTATACGAAGCAAACCCGCCGGAGTACTGAATAGGCTTGTTGGAAGTGGGTCCATGATAAGTTACATCTTTAAATAAGGAAGCATGGTAAATGCAAGTAATCCCGTCAGGGTACTGAACATGCTCACTGGTAGCGGGGCTATGCTTGCATGGTAACAACATAAACTCGTCGGGGTACTAAATAGGCATGTCGGCAGCGGGGCAATATTGGGTAAAAGAGATCTAGTTAATGCATTACTATACACATGAATAATGTAAGAAAAAAACCCTGAGTACATCAAATACATATTTAGACCAATTATTTATATTGTCATTAGAGAATGGCTGTAAGTTGGACTTGGATCCTATCATCTAATTCAAATAATGCCTAGGATCTGATTATTCTATAAATGGGACCCATAACTATCATAATTTCACAAACCCCTGGGTGAACTTTCTTTATATTCTTCGGATGGCAAGAGATATTTAAAATGATTCCAAGATGACTGGTTTTCGTATGGCATTTTCCCATCAGTTCTACTATCATTATTCACATGGTCTTTCTAAGAACAGTTTTTTTTCAATGAATGTCCATATTTGAATCATCTCCATTTACTAGTAGTATTTCTTTTTCTTATGAAAATGATAGCAGCATTTATAATTATGAGTTAAACTATTTTAGAAATCAATTAGTTTTTATTTGATGGCTTGAGGACACGCCATATTTTTGGTTTGGGGGAAGATTAGGCTGTCTTTATTTTTTTGATTATTTATAAAAAATTTCATTTATCTCTGACAAATGATAAGTGTTTTCAGGATAATGCAAGTAGAAGAAGATTCTTCCAATCTTTGATGAATAAAGAAGGTTCAATAAATCTGATTTACATAATCCTTTTGTGTGCTTGCAGCCCATAAAAAATTACCGCATAATTAGCAACAGTCAGATCCAACAAAGCGCATTTTGTATAGAGGGTCCATATGAAGGATCATAGGAAGGTTCGAATGCCAGTCCGAATGGAATGCCAAATGATGATCCGAATGAAACTGTAACATTATAGCAACATCATTAAATATGTCAAGGTGTTAATTATTATTATTTTTAATTATGGGAAAATAATTTAATTAACTAACCATATCAATAATTATTAGGTCTCATTCATATGCTTATAAAAGCATTATGATTTCATTAGGACTCACCTCGACCTCATCCAATGTATTGTTTAACTCTATATTGATATGATTTCAGGATCATTTCAATTATCATTACACTTACCCTCTTATCAAATCACACGTGGAAATCGTCAAGTGTTCTATCATTCTATTAATTAAGGTCATTGTGGTTTTAAATGCATTCTATAAATTCCGTAATGAATAATTCATTCAACTTGTCCAAATTTTACTTTGGACATGGTTGAATATATCAGAACCATCTAAATTCACCAACACACGCGTCTTTATGATGACAGACGATTCAAGGTCTTTTCATGATAGCGTGATCGCCCAAACGTGCTAAAGCTTTTCTCATGATCATTCAACCGTCTGAACTGATCACATTATAAACTAACACCTACGTGAATTTTGTTTCATTCTACCTGCCCTCATCTTTCCTGAGTCTCTTAAGCTGGGTCTCTTGCAATCTCTTGCAACCCCCTGTATCCATTTGCATTCCTCAACCTCTGCTTAACAATGCTGATTTGCTATGAGCCTGGAAGTTACTGGGATTTTATTTGTCTCCCTGAGTTTAAAACATGTCGTGAAGTGTTTCTTGGAGCAGTTTGGGGTCTGTTCCTCCATCTTCTTGATGGCCACAACGAAGATATCTCACTGCTATTCGCCAAAGGATTTGATGGAAAAACGACTAAGGTTGGCCCTCTCATCTTTCCTATGACTGAGGAGTCTATTGCGTTGGCCACAAAATTTCCTAGGGAAGGTTCCCATTGGCATAAGCACCTCTTTCTCCCATAGATGACTCACAAATTATTTCTCAGGGCCGAATACCAACATGTTGCAGGCACAAAAGGGTTCCACCGAGAGTGGATAAAGCCCGAATATCTTGAGCCCTTGACTGTCATCATCTGGTTGATCACCTATGAGGGTAAGTACACCATTTTTAAAGCTTTTCACCTTGTATTATTGGCACATTTTGTTAATAACCATGCCCTAAATTTCCCATTTTATTTTATGAATAGCCTAAGGAAATGTCGAGCCAGGTTAGCAAAAATACCATTAATCCCTATGGTAGACTATATCACCACCGTCTTATTAAAATTTTAATTAGTCATCAATTGAAGGTAAAGGGGGAAACTTGGGATAGCTTTATGTTTGAAGTATGAACCCCCATTTGGTCAAGAAACCCCTTACCAAAACCCATGACTCTCGGAAGCTTCATTGGCATACCCGTAACCATGAACCCAGTTAGACCCCTTCCACAGAAAAGAAAAGCCCCAAAATGGTGCATATTGACGAAGACACCATCTACATAATTGAGTCTACCTCAAGATTCCAAATGCCTCATAGAGCCATTTAATCTGAATAAGAAGACAATAGATCAACTAACTCAAGATTTAGCACAGTAGGCAATCCAAAATAAGAGATATCCCGAGATAATTGCTGATCTTACTCAAGAGAACAAGGAGATGCGACTTCAATTTAAGATTGTCGAAGAGCTTAACAAGGCCATAAGCTCTTCACATGACTCTCATCAGGAGAGGCACAATGTTTTGAAGGCACAGGACATGAATTTGAAATTCAAATCTCTCGTTTCCTCTACTAAGTCGAAGGACGCTACTAACACAACTCAGCCTTCTTCCTAACTTCCTTTTTGTTTTTCTCAGTGGGACATGGCATCTCTCCGTTTTGGGGGAGTGTTGATTCCAATTTTTTCATTATCTTGGTTGTTAATTTTATCTTTGGCATCAATTTTGTCACCTTTTGGTATACTTCTTGTAATTCAACTTATCAATTAACCCCAGGTACGAAAGTATTTTAATTTTATGCAAGTCTTGGTTGATTTTCGTTATTCCATGATTTTATCAGAAATTATTTGATATTTGTAAACATTTCTGATACATAGACTTGTTTCGTAGAATATGGTTTCCAAACGAGCCTTCATGTGGACACACATTCATTCCAAACACACACAGTTGCATCCATCTAGTCATACAACCCTCCGATCAACCCACGCCCTATTTGTTGGAATATTCTCAAGCATTTAAAGCACATAATGGTTCCATTGATCTATTAGCCATGAGTCCTGCTGGTACGAGAGTATTTTTCTCTAGAAGACTCAGGATCCTGTCCTCTCAACTTGAAACCATGTTCTATTCCCACATCAACGAAGATCCATACACCTACAATCCAAGCAAGGATAACCGACGCGCAAAGGATTAGGAAGATGGCTGTGCGCTGTCACAAATTGTTACATGGTTGTTTGTTTAGAAGTTAAGGTTTTCTATTTTTGGATCAGTCGGCCACTGAAAGGGTTGACCTTCTCATCCATTTAAAACTATATAAATTCATCTATAGATGAGATTCAAGCTAGTAGTTTGTCATCATTAGCAAGGAAATTCTGTAAACTCTGTTTTGAATTTAACACAAGTTCTATCTTCCGCTGTGAATATATGTATTTGTTTTCATGAGTGGTTGATTGATCTAAGAGAAACCCTTGATTGCTGAGAAGGGCCCCTCAGCAACCAGAGGTCTCCATTTGTATTTCCGTTATTTCCTTTTTGCAGATAAGTAATTTGCATTTCCAGTTTCTGTATGTAGTTTAATTCTCCTATAAATTGATTTTGTTTATTTCCTCATCTTCTGTAACATGTGTTTATTTTGGTTATTGAAATTTATACCGTGATGTTAACATAGTTTCCATTTTTATAATTGTAAGTGACAGGTCGCGCATAGTCTTTTATAGTCTTTCTTTCAGTTTGTTACCTAATTTCATATTTGCAATTAGTTAGAATTTAATTAGTTTAATGCTGTAGGCTTAGTTTGTAGTTAGGATTAATTCTGTTGATGTTTCTATAGATGTAGATTAATCGCATCTATCTCTTAGTTCGTTTTATAGGAAACAATTTATTTTCTTAAAGGTATATTAGCATAGGTGTCTTTTTGTTATTTCAATTGTTAAATAGTTTAAATATTGCCTTGTTCTACTCCCAAACTTCATATGCATCAACCAACTGACGTCAGGATCATTAAGGTTTTTTATTTTGCAATTTACTCTGTTTTTCTCCATTCGGACTGTCATTCAGACTGTTGTTCTATATTGTCATTCGGACTTTCGTTCAGACTTTAATATTTCAGTTTTGTTTTATATTTGTTTAAAGTCCAGTTTCTCTTAGTTTTTGAATTATGTTATTTTCTATATTTAAACAGTAGTCATATCTAATTAGAACTCCATTTCAAACCACATCAGCTATTCATTAAAATCCATAGTGCTTTTTAACTTTCATTTATTCTCTTGCTTTAATTAGTTTATGAGTTGTGTTTCTTTTGTCTCTGATTCCTTAATTGGTTACTGTTTTAGAACTTGTCAGCTTCATTTCTAGTTTGATCTACCTTATCTTGATTTATATTTATTTTATAATTTAAATTTGCTAATTTTATTCTTCAAAAAGTATATCATTTCTTTATAATTCCGTCACAAGTTTTAGCATAATATCTGTCCTCCTTATTTTGTGGTTACTAAAAATGTTCATAGAATATGATTGTTTTTAGAAATAAAATATCTTTATTAATTTTTCTACTTAATTCTAAACTATATTTATTTCCTTAAAATGATTTAATGCTTTACCTATCTAGAGTAGTCTACTTCCAACTTCAAAGTAATCATTGAAAATAATCTTGTATTTTGATTAGTAGATCTTTTGTTAATAACACTTCTTTGGATTTGAGTTGTTTTCTTATGGATAGAGAATAAATCACGATGTTTACTATCACTTGTAACTGTACACTCTTTAGTTTACGCTTATTTGTAGAAGTTAAATTAGACTTAATCCCCTTCAGTTTTCTAATTTCTTTTGAAATTCATTTTGACACATCTTCTCGATTTCCACTCACAATGAACACATATCCTCAAAATCCCCAAAGAGAATGGAACTAAATAATTTAGCTTAGTTATTGTGTATTATTTGAGTGAATGAATGGCTTACTTGTTGAATTTCTGAATTAGTTATAATCTTGTCTCGGAAAATATAATTCCTTGTTTCCACATAGTTAGAGTTTTGAACTTATTTATAACCTTTCTAACTCATAGACTAGAAGCATAATAAATAATAGAGTTTCCATAAAAATTAGCTTACGTCTCATATAGTCTTGTTTCTTAGAATAGTATTATATATCTTTTCAGTTATTGTTCATAGAATAGAGTGTTATATTTTTATCATTCAAGCTACCATTATGATCTTAGGATCTTTAACTGAGAGAATAACATGAACAACAATAAAACACAAGTACAACACAAGAGACAAGAGACACAAATAATTTTCCTTGGGGAAACCATAAAGGAGAAAACCCCGCAACTTCCTTAGAGATAGAATCAACACCAAAGGTAAAACCGGAAAAGAGTAAGATGATCTCCCGACAACAGCAGTCTCTCTCTCTCTCACACTGAGAGAGATTCTCCTCTCTCACTCATGCATCCCAATGAGTGTGTGTGTGTGTATGGGTATGATAAATAGAGAGGCTCTCACTCTCTATTTATATTCTCCCGTTCACTTGGAACCCATTCCAACATGTCGGCCTCACTTAACAATTACTTACTAGAGCCGAGATCTCTAGGAGTGTCTAATAACCCTAGTGCCCCACCACTTGTGGGGAATTTTCCTCTTCTAACCAATAGGAGGGTAACACAATAGTTGGGACTATTTCATCGACTTACAATGACTCACCTAGGGTCGAATTCACTAGGATAGTCTAATAACCCAAGGGCCCCACAATTATCGGGACTTTAACCCTTGACCAATAGGAGGGTTACCCACAATGACTTGACATGACTTTCTCATTATAGAAACTTCCCAAAATAAACATCAGGGTATGACATGATTCAAATACATCCCGGAATAAACATCGGGTTACAATACATAAGAAATATGGATGAATACATTCTGAATTTACAATTACATCAATACTCCCTCTTAACTAGGAAGGTATTCTCTCGACATAATTTATCAGCACAAGTCTTCTTCTCTGTATCATCTGAATCATCATTGAGTTCTCGTAATCTTCATCTTCAAGTCATATTCATCTTCAAGTCATCTTTATCTAGATCTGGATCATCACTAGATCTGGATCATCATCACTAGATCTGGATCATTACTCAATCTAGATCATCATCACTGTATCTAGATCATCACTCGATCTGGATCATCATCACTAGATCTAGATCATCACTTGATCTAGATCATCATCACTGGATCTGGATCATCACTAGATCTAGATCATCACTGGACATCATCACTATATCTGGATCATCACTCGATCTAGATCATTACTGCTGGATCATCATTACTGGATCTAGATCCTCGTTCGATCTGGATCAGTACTACGGGTGCTATCTCATGATTCTTCTCGTCATAGGAAGTTCTACAGAGACAACCCTCTTTCATGCTAGTTGTAGGCCTAGCCTCCATGTAGGTCTTCTTTAATGCTTATATCTAACCTACTCATCAGAATGGCCTGTCCAACACTTACATCTGACCTACTCGTCAGAAAGGCACACCTAGCACTCACATCTGATCATATAGGAACCAATCCTATAATCACATCAGAAATTCCTAGCACTCACATTCACTAGCATGATAGGACATCACTATCATCTGTGAAAAGGTTTCAACACATACATTTGACCTACTCGTCAGAAAGGCACAACACTCACATCCATTCAGGCGGGAACACATCCTGCACACAATTATGGAAGAGTTCTGTACTTCCATCCAGGCTGGAACACATCCTACTCACAATGATGGAAGATTTTCTCACTTTCATCTAGGCTAGAACACATCCTGCTCACAATGATGAAAGATTTCTGCACTTCCATCTAGGCCAGAACACATCCTACTCACAATGATGGAAGACTCTCATCCAGGATGGAACACATCCTGCTCACAATGATGAAATATTTCTGCACTTACATTCATCCAAGAGGGAACACATATTGCTCACAGTGATGAAAAGGCTCTGCACTTACATTCATCTAGGCGGGAACACATCCTGCTGACAGTGATGAAAAGGATCTGCATTTACATCCATCCAGGCTGGAACACATCCTGCTCACAGTGATGGAAAGGATTGCACTCACATTTGATCTTGTAGGAACTAATCCTATAGTCATATCAAAATGGCCCCCAGTACTCCTTGACTGAGCTACCTGGTAACTGACCAGGTGCCTCCATTCTCCTAGAGAATGGAAGTTGCCCTTACATACGACCTGCTCATCGAAATGTCCAACACTCACATCTGACATGGAAGGAAATTAATCCTTTAGCCATGACAAAATGGTTTAGCCCTTACATCTGATCAAATGGAAACACATCCCTCTATCACATCTGAATGGCTACTCAGTCCTAGAATGAGTGTTCCTGGTACCTCACTAGGAAGCTCCATTCAAAGAATGTCAATTGCCCTTACATCTGTCCTACTCGACAGAATGGCCAGCACTCATATCTGACATGGAAGGAAGCAATCCTCTCACCATGACAAAATGGCTCAACCCTTACATCTAACCTACTCGTCAGAATGGCTACTGATCTCAGCACTCATATCTGTCATTGAAGGAACCAATTCTCTCACCATGATAGAATGGCTCATCACTTACATCTGACCTACTCGTCAAAATGGATACTGATCTCAGCACTCATATCTGTCATGGAAGGAATCAATCCTCTCACCATGACAGAATGGATCAGCCCTTACATCTGACCATGGAAGGAACCAATCCTCTCACCATGTTAGAATGGCTATGGGACTCATCACTTTCCCTTGGAGGAAACCTTGATCTGGAGAACACCAAGCTTCTCCCTGAAGTACCCGAACTTCACCCTAGCCAATGGCTTTGTCAATACATCAGCTATCTATTCCTCCATCGCAACATACTGGAGCTTCACTGCTCCCCTATGCACCATATCCCTGATATAGTGGTACTTGATCTCGATATGCTTCGACTTGTCATGGAACACTGGATTCTCTGACAACTTCACGCAACTCTGGTTGTCACAATGTATACAAGTAGCATCCATCTGGAGATCAAATAAATCTGACAGTAGCTTTCGTAGCCATACCGCCTCACAACTAGCTGAACAAGCTGCGACATACTCTACTTCAGCTATACTTAGTGCCATAGAGGATTACTTCCTGCTAAACCAAGAGATCACACCTGATCCCATACTG
This sequence comes from Pseudotsuga menziesii, assembly GCA_001517045.1. Classification (NCBI taxonomy): domain Eukaryota; kingdom Viridiplantae; phylum Streptophyta; class Pinopsida; order Pinales; family Pinaceae; genus Pseudotsuga; species Pseudotsuga menziesii. The sequence continues at coordinate 63,720 of LPNX011086758.1, read as the reverse complement.
AAGCAACACCCTGAAGTGCTCTTCCTATCAATGGCACTGCCTGCCCAATCTGACTCAACATAACCCTCCAGGTTAATCTTCTGATTCACATCATACTTGAGCTCATAATCAACTGTACTCCTTAGGTACCTCAGAATATGCTTTGCAGCAATCAAGTGAACATGTCTCAGATCTATCAAGAACTGGCTCAAGGTGTTCACAGCAAAGAAAATGTCTGGTCTCGTGTTCGTCAGATACATCAAGGAGCCAATCATATGACGATACATCGTAGCATCAACCGTCTTTGATGAAGCATCACTTAACAACTTCAAGTTCGATGCCATAGGTGTGGTCATGCAATCCATCATCTTGAACCTATTCAGGATCTCTACTACATACTTCCCTTGTCCACATCTCCATGCCTAGAAAATAGTGTGTCAACACATAACAGGAGCATCACTGGTCTTCTGCCTTCAACCTTGAGGCAAAGGTTGGAATCCACTTTACTCTCAGTAAAGCCTAGAGTCATCAATAATCTGTCCATCCTGTCGTACCATGTCGAAACACAGGATCTTCTGTAGTCACGCCCTCTGAAGAATCATACTCCCTCTATCTTTCGTACTCTATGCACTAAAACATTCTGTGCCAGAGTGACAAGCAGCTTCCTATGCTACTAATCTTCTATGTATCCATCTAGGAACACTGGATACTAAGATCCTCTATCTTGAAATTTTTCAAAAGTTCATCTTGCACCCAACTGTGAGCTTGTCATCCTCTATCAAACTTGTAGCAAAGGTTCGGATCTTCATCAAGCTCCTCATGTATGTGTTATCCCATGGGTGTCTTTTGAGCTCGTACAAGATCTTCTTTCATTTGCACACATGAGTTTGCTTGTCATGTGTCTCAACTCCCATTGGCTGCAAATGTCTCTTCGAATCTTGCCTTGTATCCCATGATGTTTCCATCTACTACATGATGGAACTACAAACTTCCCTTCATGTATCAATACTGCATCCTAGACATCATTCTTCTTGAACTGATCTTCCCTTTCTTCTTGAAAGATTCTGCACCAATGATGTCACTGTATTTGTCATATTATTTTTCATCTTTGAACTGTCGTCACTTGTTCTTCGGAACAAGTATCATTCTTCTTTGCTTGTAGGCGATTATGTACGCGATGTTTCCTACAAGTCAAATGCATTTATATGGTTAGAAACATTTCATAAGGAATATTCATACTGGCAAGTTCTTATGCATAAATATATGGTCATGCAACTACTTTAGCCAATACAACATTCATCCATATCTCACAGAAACTTTCTAGATGCCTTCCATCTCTACTAGGACAACATTGAGATTGTGCACTAATCCAATATGTCAGCAAAGAGGTTTCATTCTAGATAAGTAGCAATGGAGAGTTGTATAGCACCATGAGCTACTTACCCATCACATGCATATTAGTAGTATACTATCATTAATGGAAACATCCTATCATGCATAATACATCAACTGAATATAAACAAATGCATAACAAAACAATATCATGAAATGACAATTGAATACTTATCTTTATTTGTTTCGCGGGTAGGCTCCTTCTTGAGCCTTCACCTTCATCATCTTCTTCATTCATAATAGCATCATTTATTATCCAAAAGCTAAGATGTATAAGAGGTTCTTCAATAGTTCAGATCTTCATATTCCTCATTGCTTGATGGATCTTCTCTAGATGGTAAGAGCTTGATATTCAGTTGCTCCCACCTTCTCTTCTCGATCTTCTTCTTCTTGTGTGTTCTCTTCCTAGAGACTACTGAAAGTAATCACTTCCTTTTCACACACATTCCTCGAATGAATGAATCCCATGATCCTGGGAGGCCATTCAAGGTGGCCATCACCACTTCTGCATTCTTCAATTCTTCTTTTACCGCTTCAAGTTGTTCTTTTATTTGGGAGACCCTTATGACTACATGGTCTCTGCATTCTGGATCTTTACATTCTTCAACTGGTTTCTTAAGGTCATCTTCTAACATATGTTCTTTCCTTCAAATAGCTTGGTCAAGGAATCAAACATCTTCGGTGTCTTTAGGGAAGACACTTGTGGTACAAGTTGATTCGTGATTGAATCAACAATGATCTTCTTGCCCTTGACCAAGTTCTTCTTGTGTAAGGCTTATAACCTCATCTCCCTCTGGAACTGGAATCTCTCTACTCATGTAGGTGTCCAATTCATTTTCTTCAGAGAGATCATATAATTCCATGCTTGGAAGTTGTCAACTTCACAAAGCTTATCATCAAGCTAATGTGATAGATCATTTTGAAATGAGAACCTCAAATGGAAATAGCAAAAGATTAGATATTACCGTTTTGAGGTGTCCGTCCTGGTTCCGTAGCTGGCTAATCTAGGGTTTGTCACAGAAACCCTAATTTTCAAAACTTGGAATCTTTTGGATTTGATTGGATAGAAAGATATATATTTTCAAATGGAGCTTTCCAATGTACTCCTTTTCTGAAAATAGTGGAGGGAAGCTCCCGGAACAGGAAGCCCTAGTTTTCCAATTTCTTCTACAGAAATGCCAATCACAATTTCTGTGATATCTTCAAAATTAATGCTCCAATGTGTCTAAAATTTCACACTGAGGTAACCTCACATTTCTCTGATCCAACACCATAGGTTTCACCAATTTTTATTTATGATCCTTTTCCCAAGGTGATCTGTTACAGGACTGTTCATAACAGTGAAGTTGTACGGACTGTCACGTGTCATTGGTTAATCTTATGATTCTAAAATTTGGACCACCAAAATTAAAATCTGTGCAATTTCTGGAACATCTTCCAAAATTCCATTTGGACCTATGTAGCCCAAGATATAGCAATTATCCCGAGGTGTCCTGTTTAGGGATGAATTCTGGAAGAGGCTAGAACCCTAACTTGGAGGGATCATATCTCCCATAATATAGCGAAGCTGAGGGTGAATTTTGGAAACAGTGTTCATCAGAAATTTATCTTCGGCCCCTACAATTTTCAACTCCTGATCCTTTTCCAATCTAGGGATATAGCGAATGTACAAAAAATTAGCATTTTTAGTATTTAGGGTTTTTCTAGCTTGGGGTCAAACTAGGGTATGACTTTCTGGAGTTTCACCCAACCAAATTTATTGATCTAAGTCTCTAAACTTTGTTTTTGATGAGGAGAACAATCCTATGCTGGGATCACTCAAAAATTCCTCTTCTGTAGAAATCCCTAATTTCCGCATTGAAAACTGAAAATGCTCGGAATCGAATTTTGCTTCGATAGAAAGATGCGCCCTTCAATGGAGAGTTAGCCTATCATACTTTTTCTGATGGATTGTGGAGAGAGACCCACAAAGTAATAAGCTCTAGATTTTGTAGCTGCATTATGTCTTCTTCTTAGGTTAGCTCTGATACAATGTTATATTTTTATCATTCAAGCTACCATTATGATCTTAGGATCTTTAACTGAGAGAATAACATCCACAGCAATAAAACACAAGTACAACACAAGAGACAAGTGACACAAAGAATTTTCCTCGGGGAAACCATAAAGGAGAAAACCCCGCAACTTCCTCAGAGATAGAATCAACATCAAAGGTAAAATCGGAAAACAGTAAGATGATCTCTCGACAGCAGCAGTCTCTCTCTCTCACACTGAGAGAGCTTCTCCTCTCTCACTCATGTGCCCCAATTAGTGAGTGTGTGTATGAGTATGATAAATAGAGAGGCTCTCACTATCTATTTATATTATTTCATTCACTTGGAACCCACTCCAACATGTTGGCCTCACTTAACAATTACTTACTAGAGCTGACATCTCTAGGAGTGTCTAATAACCCTAGTGCCCCACCACTTGTGGGGACTTTTCCTCCTCTGACCAATATGAGGGTAACACAATGGCGGGGACTATTGCCCCAACTTACAATGACTCACCTAGGGTCGAATTTACTAGGATAGTCTAATAACCCAAGGGCCCCACAATTGTGGGGACTTTAACCCTTGACCAATAGGAGGGTTACCCACAATGACTTGACATGACTTTCTCATTATAGAAACTTCTTGGAATAAACATTGAGGTATGACATGACTCAAATACATTACAGTACATCCGGGAATAAACATCGGGTTACAATACATAAGAAATACGGATGAATACATTCTAAAGTTACAATTACATCAACATAGAGTAATATAACTTTAATACTACTCTAATCTATTGATTTTGTTCAAGTTTAATTAACTTAATAATTGGATTTCTGAAGTTTGACTTAGTTTTTGGTTTTGAAATATCTTTCGATATTTTCTTTGTTAAAATATCTCTACAATGCCTTAGGTACCTCTCTACCTTAGCATATATTTTGTGTCAACTCCATGTTTACAAACCCTGGTCGATAATTAAATATTTGGTGATTTATAAATACAATATAAGACCCAACAATGATCTATTGTGGCACCTATCAAATAAAAAGGTCATATTAAAAATATTAAGCCTTAAATGTTGGGAACATTCCCCCCTATAGTATGCCACGTTATACTACTATTGATGTTAGATTTGGTCTATTAGTGGTAATTTTTATTAGTATTATTATATTATTTATGTCATCTAGGTTTCATTAGTTGTAATTATACTTCTTTGTCTCCTATATATAGGAATGATACATTTTCATTTGAATTAGGTATCTTGTCTTGTCTTATGTACTTAGTACATCGTGTAAGGAGGTTTCCCCATAGAAGAGGCTTGATATTCATCTCTGTTATCCATTATTAAGGCATGGATTAATCTCTTTTGGTCTATTCCTTCTCTTTTTATGCTATTTCTAGGACTTGGTTGCATAACATTTGGTATCATAGCTCTTTCATCAGGACTGGTTTTATTAAAACAAGTCATCTTGGAATTTTCGCTATAATTTGCTTTGTACAAGGCCTCAGATAATGATATTAAAAAACCATATCTAGAATAAACCAATATGTCCATGATCCATTTTTTAGTTCCTGATAAATTACATGTTCATAGATATTTTCCTTGGAAGATAGGGTTTTTGACTAGTCCAAAAACTAGTCTAAAATAGGTGTTATGGGGAAAATAGTCATATATGGGGAATGCAAGATCCAAATTGAGTGATACTTGTTGCATCAGAAAGAATAAGGAACAAGGTAACTATGGTATATTTTTTATCCTTATATACAAAATATTGGACACGTGGAATACCATACAATTTTTCTCTTATGGATATACCAGAAAATAAGAAGTGTTGGGAAATTTGTAATAATTTCTTACTGAAGCATCTGAATGATATCAGACCCACAAAATTATAAAGAGGGCACTTTAGGATACAATATGTTCATGTTTCATACCCATATGATCCTAAATTTCAAATTTACCTCAATTCCAAGTCGGCCATAAAACAGTCTTCCAATCATGGTTTGAAGAAGATACCCCATTTTAATTTTGAATAACTTTGAGTACAAGGATATATTTGTGATGAAAAATAGGTTTTTATATATTCATATTTTTCAAAATTCCACCAAAATAAAGAGGAAAAAATCACACTCCACTTAAACTACAAGAGGATTCATCCCTGACATATAAAGAAAATGAAGAATTGAGACGTGACTTGACCCAATTAAGTGAAAAGTTTGGGAATAGAGTAGAATGGAAGTTGAATATACTCAATTGATAAACCAAAAAAGTGATAGAGAATGAATTGAAAAATATAAACATTAAAGAGGATCTCAAGGGGATGGCCAGTAAAGAGGATCTTAAGGGGATGGTTGGTAAAGAGGATCTTCAAGAATTGAATTAAATGATGTGTGATATAAAACATAGGTTTATTTCTCATTTATCTACAATAGGATAAGGAGAAAAAATGGGACTTATTCTAGTCACATATTGATAAAATTGAAAAACAGTTGGAGAACACGATGTTTGAGACCCAAAAATTTGATGATTCACTACATCATCATGGGTTCAACTTAGGTCCAAGTAACTACTTCATTCCCAAGATTAACATGAAAAAGTTTGATGGAAATGATCCAATAACATGGATATTCCAGATGGAGTAATTATTTGATCTACACTAGGTGCCAACTTTGCAAAAGGTAACTATTGCATCCTTATATTTAGAGCCTGATCAATTTGTATGGTACCAATGGCTTTGTGACTGTAAAAAAGAATCTATTATCTCTTGGTCTATATTCACCAAAGAATTGATTTCACATTATGGGGATATTAATAGAAACACCTTCTTTATCCAATTGGTAAATATCAAGAAAAAAATTCTAGTTACAGAGCACATCAAGAAGTTTCAAAAGCAAGTATTAGAGTGAAGAAAATTTCAGAAGATAATTTGTTGGATCTCTTTATTGGAACCTTGAAGGATAACATTAAACATGAGGTGTGTCTCTTTGAAATACCGTCACTAGACAAATATTTGATGATGGAAAGGAATTTTGAAGGTAATAAAATGGTGATGGACACTAGAAATACCACTTCCAACACATACATAGATAATGATGTTCCTTCTTCTGACACACCTTAGAGGCTGACACCTCAACAAATAGAGGAAAGAAGAGTGAAATGCATATGCTTTAATTGTGACAACAAGTACAATAAGGGACATAAGTGTGTATACAAGAATTTATTCCACATTGAATGTGAAGCAGAAGAACAAAAAAGACAGACACCATCACAATGGGACGGACTAGAAGTGATTACTTCCACCATATATTGTCATGCTTTGGATGGAATTAACACTCCTCAAACTCTAAATATCGAAGAATATATCAAACTAAAAAGGTAACATTGTTTATTGATTCTATTAGTACTCATAATTTCATTTACTATAAAGTAGCCAAAGATCTCAATTGCTTTGTATATCTAACACAATAATTCCAAGTAATGATTGCAGATGGAGGAACCATCAATTTTTCAAGGAAATTCCATAATATCAATAATACTATGGGGGAATATATATTGATTAGTCCCATGATTTCAATCCCAATCGGGAGTGTTTATGTTATATTAGGGGTTCAATGGTTACAATCATTGGGAAAGGTGGATTTTAATTTCTAGAATCTTTTCATTATATTTTCTTGGGAAGGAAAATAATTTGTGTTAAATGGTATCACAGGGAAACCAAGAAAGGTGATAAAATCTAATGGTATGGCTAAATTGTTAAAGAAAGGACAACAAGGTGTAATTGCAAATTTATTCTCACTAGATGTTTAAACATCTAAGGATCCTATCTCCCTAGATTTCCAAAGGGTCCTTAATTGTTAGGATTAATCAATCCTCCATTTGCCAACATAGTCTATTTGTTCATTTTCATAGCTTAGAAGGTCTTCATCACTTCACTAGTGCATGGAGGACACATGTAGGGGCCACATACCACTCACTCCACCCATTTGTATGAATATAGGAGCTCCAGGTATCAATCCCTATAATTTAGGAACCCACTCTGAGTGCCACCAATAGTATCCAGTAGTTGACTCCAGTAGGCACTTAGTTATGTTCGGTTATGATTTGATTCCCATTAGTTAGATCACTCTTAGTCATCCTAGAAACAGTTTCCATAATTCAAGAGAGTTTGGGTGCATTTAATCACCTATCCTCTTTAGTTAAACGATTGTGAACTATTTTAGTGATCCAAAGTTGCATTAATGAGCTATAGTGGTTATTTTCTCACACTGAGTTATCTCTAGGGTTAGTCCAGGTTGGTATATTTGAATCCTATATTAGGAATTCAAATTATCCTATTTGTATGACCATTTATTACATATTTCATACTGATTAATGGATGTAACATCATTATTCCAATTTTGTCTCCATGTGCATGCAATTTTTCCTTGAATAATGGAGTAGAGTTTACTGAATTGTCTCTCTCTTCTGCAACCTTCATTCTCCATTGAATTCATGCAGGACTGAAGATCCTATGATTAATTAAATTAACATGGTATCAAATAAGGTATTCAGGAAAACAAAAAACCTCAAACTTTTCCATTGATGCACTAGAAGCAATTAGGTTCCACATAAATATTGGAATTATTGTCTTTCTCCCTCTGGATACTATCCAGAGAAACCTATCCAGGTGTGATGCACCCATAAAAAGTGCACATGTTGAAGTGGAGAGTGTTTGAATTATTTTTGTTTGAATTGAATATTTTTTGCAATTTTTTGTTGCAGGTACAAAAATTTCTATGGATTTGAGATCAATTCCCCTTCTATCACCATTCAATTATGCTGAGCATAAATTGAATATGGTTGCATATCTCAAGAGCCATGATCTCTTTGATGTGTATATTAGAGATGGTGAAGAATCTTATGATGAGGAAAATTATTGGATAAATAACTGTGATAGGGAAGATGGAATTATGGGTATGGTAATGTCTCCTAATATGAGTTATCTCATGGATTATGCCGAGTATCCATTGTAGCTCTGGAGAAATCTAGATAGATATTTTGGTGTGCAGAAAGAAGTAGATAATACCCGTAGTGAATCCAACACCTCCTCAAGTGTTCTTCCTTCAAATGTATTGGGCTTAATTCTCTCTAATGAAGCTGTTCAATATGAATAAATATCAAAATCTTCAACTCATTCAATTTGAATTGGTGAAAGTCTCATTGAAGATACTCCTTTCTCATTTCTCTAGAATTTTATTATATCTATGATATCTCATATTATCATATATATGATCTAGAATAATACATTCAAAACTCCATTGTTGAATAAGAAATCTCCTTCCATCCTTCTCAGTCATTCTCCAATGATTCTTCTATTCTAAATTATGTGCAAAATTTTCCAACAATTGCTTCAGAAAATGAAGAGGAATTCGATTTCTCTCTCTCTAATGTTACTGCTGGAGTGAATGAAAGTTTTTTTTGGATGTTTTGGAAGAAATATCATATTTGGAAAGTGATCCATTCACCCTTATTGATCTAGTGCTTCCAACAAATTCCTACCTAATTTCTTCCACCAATTCTTAGAGTTTTATTAAGGAAGGAGAAAATTGTGCATCTACCATCTCAGTTGCGCACTAGGAACCTTTGTTCATCATTCTTGGATCTGATATAAAATTATTTGGTTTGGATTTCAAGTTTCAAGACCTTTCATTTATTCTTGTGACTGATCTCATCGTGATTGGTGTGAAAAAAAAAGCACCTCGAGTCTCTTTCAAAAAATATGCTACTAGGGGATTCTATATCGGTTTCTTCTCATGAGTTTACTGATGTGATAGATTGTGATTCATTGGATATTTTGGAAGCTATATCATATTATGGAGCTCAATAATTATCTATCCATGGTCACATTGGTCCTCTTCCTTCCTACATTATCACATGCACACTTCCTTACAATGATAATGAGATTGGAGACCTCTTGCATTTGCTTGGACACTTGCTCCTCACACAGGGAGATGATTTTACCTCACATGGTTCATTGTTCAAGGATGGAACATTCATTTTATTGGGTTTACCTCACATGGTTCAAATTATCAAGCAATTTTTCTCTCTCATCAGTTTACATGGTCCCATAATCTATTATGCATTTGTCTATGTTCCTGATTCAGTTGAGAAAATTCATGTTCTTCTAAGGAGGAAGATTCCTTTCGACATAATAATTCAGTTTGAAGAGCATTTTTTATTTACTTGCTTATTTTGAGGGTTTTTTGTTTTGCCCCTGAGATTTTCCCCATTTCCTTGTTTATTAAGTAGTTATTTTTATTCATTTACATTGTATGGGTGACCTTTGACCTTAGTTTTCATGGCCCAGGTAGTCCAAAGTTAGGATTAAAGGGGGGTGTTAGGATTAATTAATCCTCCCTTTTATTAAATAGTCTATTTGTTAATTTTCCTAGTATAGGAGGTCTTCATCACTTCACTAATGCATGGGGGATACACCTAGGGGCCACCTACCACTCACTACACCTGTCTACATGAGTTTAGGAGCTCTAGGGATCAATACCTATAATTTAGAAACCCACTCTAAGTGCCACCAGTAGTCTCCAGTAGTTGACTTGAGTAGGTACTTATTTATGTTCAGTTATGCTCCGATTCCCATCAGTTAGATCACTCTTAGTCATCCTAGAGCCAGTTTCCATGATTCAAGGGAGGCTGGGTGCATTTAATCACCTACCCTCTTTAGTTAACTGGTTGTGAAATATTTTGGTGATCCAGAGTTGCATGAGTGAGCTCTAGTGGTGATTCTCTCACTCCAAGTTAGCTCCAACATTCGTCCATGTTGGTAGATTCGAATCCTATCTTATGCATTCAAATTATCCTATTTGTATTACCATTGTATTACATTATTCATATTGATTAATGGATGTATTATCATTATTCCAATTTTGTATCCATGTGCATGTAATTTTTCCTTGAATAATTGAGTAGAGTTTGTTGAATTGTCTCTCTCTTCTACAACCTTCATTCTCCATTGAATTCATGCATGCCTAAACATACTATGCTTCATTAAATTTAACATTAATAAGTCTTCCAAGGTATTTGAATACATTCCATTAATTCTTCCACCAGTTCAATATTTGGACCATACTATTCACTTAGTTCCATGAATCATTCCTCCTAGCATCAGACCTTATGGATAGAAGAATGAAATGGACCACATGATTGAAGAAATGTTAGAGGATGGCTTAGTTAGGCCTAGATAAAGTTATTACTATGCACCTGTGGTAATTGTACACATGAATTATGGATCATATTATAGATATATTTCTCACCCTTTTAATGCAAGTAGGATAGTTGCAATCTTCAGTGGCAGATCACATAGACAACCCGCATGCAACTCTTCAAATACTAAATATGTTAAAAAATAGGAAGAAACAATAGCTATATCAACATCTCAGTCAAAGGATTTTTGAAGAAGGAAAAATCATATGGGAACCTTATTAAATCATTGAAACATGGACCAAACGACTACAAAATCAAGCTATTATTGATTACCTCATCAAGTGGAAGAACTTACCAGTTGTATATTTGACATGGGAAGATGATTCCTTCTCATAGATGCATCCACAACTACCTAAGCATTGAGGAAAATTCTTATCTGAAGGGGAGGGGAATGTTAATCCCTAAATGTTGGGCACATTCCCCCCTATAGTGTAGCACATTATACCAGTCTTTATTTCAACTTTTCTCTATTAGTGGTAATTGTTATTAGTATTATTATATTAGTTATGTCAGTTGGATTACATTAGTTCTAATTATACCTCTTTGTCTCCTACATTTAGGAAGGATATCTTTTCATTTGAATAACGGATCTTGTCTTGCCTTGTGTACTTAGTACATTGTGTAAGAAGGGTCCCCCCTCGAAGAGGATTTCTATTCATATCTTTTCTTAATTATTAAGGTGTGGATTACTCTCTTCTGGTCTATTTATGCTCTTTTTATGCTATTTTTGGGACTTGGTTGCATAACAAAAAATATGCGTAATTATCGAAATTCCATCACAATGTGTTCAACACTAGTTCACGGGTCTTCTGTTGGTTGTTCATCAATCAAATTATCATTGTTCATGTGCATTCCAATGGTCTTGGTAGATTTTCTGTCATAATGCTGATGATTTATCATGACATGTGTCTAATAAAAGGGCCCTATTCAAAATCATGTGTAACCGTTAGACTTTTGTCGTAAGATGATGATGGTGAGGATAATGACAATGGCGATTGCGATGAGGATGTTGATGATGAATGTGATGAAGATGATGACAATGATGATGGTGATGATGATGACAATGGAAACAATGATGAAAATGGTGATGATGACAATGATAATGATATTGGCTATCACATTGTGATATATGTGATTATGTGATGACATTGATGATGTTGATGATGACAATATTGATCATGATGAGGATGAGGATGACGAAAATGGTGATGACAATGAGGATGTTGAACTGTAGAAATATCCTGATGAATTTTGATCCCATATGCAATAGTGAATGCATTCTATTCTTTTTTCCTCTTGATATTTGGATGTTCTTAACTTGCGAAATTATTGTTTTGAAGGATTAAGGAATTGACAACATAGAGACTTTGATGGTTGGAGGAGTTGTCACGATAAAGATGAAAGATAATGAAGTCATTTTATTCCCTATGGAGGAGGTACTCTCATAAAAAAATATTATTGGATGTCAAATTAGAGGTATTACATGGAATGTAGGTAAATATTTTGTCATGAGGTTCCATCATAGTTAGTATGCTGTTTGAGATGAGATACATTCTATAGGTGAACCTTCAAGAAGGAGCATAAATACTTTGGTTTTGAGATAGAAGTGAGTTAATTAGGTGAATAACCATTGCTTGGTTATCATGGTAATTAAAATAAAATGAATTTGCATTGTTATTGCTAGAGAAGTCGAGGCTTGATTAAAAGCTTATTTCTTAGTTGGAATGGTAGTTGATTGCAACAACAAGGACATAGACTTTCTTTAGGATGGAATAGAGTTTTTTTTTGGAGTTTGGTTGAAAGGAAACGAGGAAGAATTCATAGATAATGTGGGTGTATGAGTCATACTTGAGTCTTGAAACCTTCCCATATCATCAAGGAATGAATCTAGTCTAACCATGTTTAATTTGAAAGAATATAGGTACAATTTGAATAAATTTCAATGTTGGCCCCGTTCACTAGTCATTGTGTAGGGTTAACATGAGCCATTGCTTATTTTATTTATGAAATAAATTTACTCCACCTTTCAGAAAAATAGATGGTTGTTCCTTATAGTTCTCTACACAATACTTCCAATGAGACATATTTTGCACATATTTAACGATGAGGACAATGATGATGATGGTGGGTTATATGTAAAACGTCCCATGTTTATGGAAATTTATGAAAAGCATGCAATAGGAAGAATGGACATGTTTGTAGAAACTTTGTTGCAATACAATGGCAATGATGATGACAAATACGATGCATATATATATGATGAAAATGATGTTGTAAGTATGTGATGCACTTGGAGTCCACAAGGATGATGATCATGATGAAAATGACAACGGACATCACAATAAATAACATGATATGATAATGGATGAAATTGGTGATGGGATGTTGGAAATTATATGACATATTGAGAAAGTTCCAATGAAGATTCTATATATGGGAATGAGGAATAATGAAAATGTGTACATGATGAGAAGTGATGGAAATGAGGATGACATCGAAGATACTGTGGGTATATGATTAATCCTTGAGTCTTGAAACCATACCATACTATCAAGGCATGTACCTAGCCTAACCATGTCAAATTTTAATTCATACATGCAAGTTTTGAAGAAATTTCAACTTTCTCCCAATTCACTAGTCACTATGCGAGGTCTAAATGATCCAACACTTATTCTATTTATCAAATAACTTCAGTTCACCTTTTAAAAAAAAGAGATGGATGTGCCTTATATCTCTCTACACAATATTTTGAATGAGCCATATTTTTCACACATTTGACAATGGAGCTGATAATGACGATGGTGGTTTATATTTCGAAAGTATCACAATTCTGGAAAGTTTTGACAACCATGTTATAGGAATAAAAAACATGTTTGTTGAAACTTTTTTGAAATATGATGACACCGGTGATGATATTTACGTTAATCATATAAACTTGAATGTGATTCTCTTGGTTTTTAGAATAATTTATTCTCTACTGAATAGGACCAACAACATGAAGTTGGAAGCTCTTATGGACCCTCCCCCTTCCTCACTTCACTCTCAATTCCCTAATACCCAATTTGACATAATAAACAACGTGTAACATACACCATAGAAAATGAGACACAACTTAAAATATGTAATTAACCCATATAAGTAAATTATTTAAAGATAATAATTTATAGAAAATATATAATTACATACCTCATACATTTAAATATCATTAATTTTCTTCTTCACCCAACTCAACAATATTATCTGGTTCAAAATCGATGTTGAAGGGATTGGCCATATCAACATCATCATCAATGTCATTTTTTATCACATAATTGTTGACATCATCACTAAGAACACTGTCTCCTACATTTGGTTCAAATTCTTCAAGTTATTCATGTGACACATATGCTACTTTCTCCTATTCATCAACTTCTTCCTCTACATTATACTTTACAGGTGTTCCTCTTGAATCATATCTAATAACATATGACCAACCCCACTTTAACTGGAAAATATGACTAAAATACTTATTCACATTGGCTTGGAATAACATAGGGATATATTCATGGCTCAATCATCCTTGTATTAAACATTGTAAATCCATTATCATGTTGAATAACAATTCTCTTAGTATCATGTTCTTTCTTCTGTAACATGTACCATTTTATGTCAAACATAACTAATTTGAAGGATTTGAAGTCACACTCAAGTATTTCATCCAAATACCCATAATATCTATTTTTAGATACTTCTAGATGTCTATCATTCCTAGAGGAAACATTAGTGATTTAGAATACTGTAGTTATCCCACAATCAAAATTTTTATTATTTTCATCCAGCTTTTTAATGTAAAATTTATGACCATTAGACCACATATCCTTGTGGTGTTTCAACTGATATATGCTAGACAATTAAAAAATGAATTGTCAATTAACAAACATATTTATATACTCTAGAAATAATCCAAAGAAAATAAGCACACTAAACACATAAATGTAATAAAACAAATTAATATGCTTTCCCATTTATCTTTCAAACCATATGCTAAATCTATTTCCATCTACATAAAATTGGTATATTGATTATGATGAGATCCTTTAACCAATGTAGACATCCCTTCGCATGATAACCTAGCATAACATTGTATACATATTTCAATCCATACCTTCATCCAATGAACATTATTTACATATAAATGTAGTGTATCCCACTCTCAAACAAATGTATGAAAAAATAATAATTCACCAATAATTAGTTAACATGGTAAAGATTAATAATTGATGAAATTATAAAATTTAACTAACTACAATATACAAAAAAACCAAAATTCATATGTATTATAAATCTCAACCATCTAATTACCTTTCACTTTCTTCATTGTTCCTTTCCCCAGCAGGTTCTCCCCTTCAAATTTCTTGATGGATTTCACATCCCAAACGTAATCCACTTGCATATTTGATGCTAGTTTAGGAAAATACTGACTAATATACACCATAGATTTATATACCATATATCTCTCCACCATATAACCCTAAACAAATTCTCTTTGTCTAACCAAATCCTTCAATGGTTTCAAGTGCATCTCCACCATCCACATTGACATTGTATGTACAGGTCCACACATTTCAATATCCTGACCTTGGTATTTGAGCTAGAGTTCTTTGACATTGTAAAATTTCAGGGTAGACACTTTTGCATTTCACACAATGGCCAAGGAAATTCTCTCCTCCAATCTTCTTTATGGATTTCTTTATATGAAAGCCATCTACAAATTACGCAAGAAAACAATAGGTTTAAACAAACACATTATATACATTACAAGTGAAAAACGTGTCATTAAGTTTGACAACAAATTGAAAACAAAATTTGCATATAAATTGCTACTTACCTCATGTATTTTCCAAGATCATATATAACTTGTTTTCCATTGTTTTCAAAGTTGTGTAGGAGAGATAGAGGTGGAACATATTGTGACAATAAAAATGAATCATTATTTGTTTCCAAAGTAGACAAAAAATACTAAAAATATGTATACCATTATAGAAATATATATACCCAAATAATTACTTAATTAGGTTAAGCTAATAATGAGATTTTATCCCACCAAATTCACCTTTCTTTGTTAAGATATTATTTATGTTTGAAGAAAATCTAGTGAGAAATTTAATTTTTTGAATTACCTCTTTTACAACATTGCTTGGATATTGCAATAACCATGGAAATCTATTTCATTCTCCATTTCTATTTGAATGAATCAGACTTTGCATTGCATGATTAGATGCTTGAATGCCACTACAAATTTTGACAATATTTTCTTTGTCTCTCCTACCATCTAATTTTCTCCATAACATTTATGTTAGATTATTCCCAATATGCACTGTATCAAACACATGATTTATTTGTAGGTCCTCATAGTAGGGAAACCCCCTATTTTGTATGTCATAACTTTTCATTCCTTGTGGAATACCATTAATGCATTGATGACCTTCATGAAGAATAAAAGAAATTACAACAATAATTGTCAAATAAATTACCTTAATGTACCTTAATGATTTCTATTATATTCCAACTTCCATAGGTGGGGTGTCATTCTTCACGGTTTTAATCTAGTCTCTTCTTTTCCATTGAAAATATGTTTTTCAATGGTTTGATACCTATGGTTTTTAGAGAGGAAGTGCCTATGGTCATCAAACACCTTTCATCTGAGGAACACAAATTGGACATGTGATTTTACACTTTGTTTGAAGACCTGGAAGAGATGGATTAGTGTCATATATATGTATATACACACACAAACGAAGGGATTATTTAAAAAACATACATGGTATCTTCATAAAATATATATACTATTAAAGTGTAGTGGAATGTCACATACCACCAAAATGCGTTAGCCCTAAGGCATCATGAATTGTCCATACACATATTCCATGGAATTGAAATTCCTTTTTCCATTTCTTTTAGAGATGTCATACATAGTGATGCCAACCCATAATTGTACTAGCTCATCGATAAAGGAATACTAGATTCATATCTTTAACTTGGTACTTATCTATTCTTTTGAAAATACACACAATTACTACCATATGTATATATAAGAAAATAAATAAATATAAGATATTATGCAACAAACAAGAGAAATGAAATGTTATGTTCAAAAAGTTATTGTAAACAAATACCTGGAACAATCATTGCCAACATTATTTTCTCCCTATTTATTGACATCCAAGGAGAAATGCTATTGTTGATAACAAAAATTGGCCACATTGATTAAATAGACCCGATCTCTCGAAATGGATTGCCACTGTCAACTACCAATGAAATCCTAACACTACCAGCTTGTTCTTTAAAAACTAGCCACGTTTCATCGATATTCCTAAATGCATAGCCATATGCATGCATTCAAAGAACACCATCGCCACTTCTATTTTGTGCATGGTAATCCATAAACTATAATATGCTTTTGCATTTGAATAGTTGTTGTAAACATGGAATTTTGGGAATATGACAAAGGACCTTGCAAGACACCTTTTTTGTTACTTCATCGGTTCGATAGCTACTGATATGACATTGTAGAAATTTTGTTTCCGATACATATTATCCATAATATATAATATGATCATTAGGACATGCATCAATAGAATAATAATCCATTCCAATATATTTCATAATGGCGAATAAATATTAGTATGTGTGGGGTAAAATATTTGAATGTGGTAACAAAAATTCACCTAACAATCTACAACATAAAAAATAGCTACTTAATGTAAAAAACACCAATTTTAAATATTGCATTCTTATTTTACATGACAATAATTAACACTAAAAATAAAGGAATAAAGTAAACCTTTATGTATATGTGATGAAACATATTACATACCTAAGGATTCGTGTGAAACAAGTGTATGACGAGCCATTCAAAATATTTAAGTTCACCAATGATAATGCAACAAAGAGAATATTTTCTCTTGAGACTTCATAAATTGGTTGGTTTGCCTTGTCAAGTAGAGGCACATCATGAATATCATGAAAGTTGTCCTAATCTATTTGAGAGAACATGTCTTGGATCAATCTATTTTCCCCATCATCTTCAATTATGTTAATATTATAATATTCTTCTATAGAATCATTAACTTGATCTTCAATATTCACCCATGTTCCTCATATTGTACAACAACAATTCTACTCCTACTTGGTGCATTTTCCTACATTGGAAAACTAGGAGGACTTGTCTTTGTAATTAAAAACAATCAAGTGGGTGTGCATAAAAATACATTAAAAATTATATAAAATTTTACAAATACAATCAATATAAAAACATATAACGAATATATATAGCTTACCAAAGCATGATATTTATTCCCCCTTTAGAGTCTCCATATTTCCTACAATATCTTTTAGTTGTTTTTATCAAAATTCTCATGTGGCAAAGCCCTTGGATCAAGCAAAAGGGAAATAAAATTGGTTATATATCACAAATTTCTTGAAATAAATATTAAATTAAGATTATGATTATGGGTAAAATAAATAAATATTAAAATAAGATTAAGATTATGAAATTGGGTAAAATAG